>NQVE01000107.1:590000-904385 GCA_003260385.1 Cuscuta australis
GGTGGCAGTCCTTACCGCCGATCAATATCGTTGCGAAGGAGGACGTCATTTCCAGGTATTCGATGTCCGGATCAAAATTTCAGGTCATCCAAGGATTTTGAGAAACCTGCAAACAGCCTCAATTGCTACCACTCTTTTCACATTCAATCTAAGATCTTTCGTTTCTTTCATTCTCATTACAATCTGAATTTTTGTATTACTGAGATTGGGCGTGGAATTCATAATATTTGGTTTAGTAATGAGGATCTGAAATGGTTGATTGAGATTTTGCCCGCTTTACTCAAAAAAAGTCCATGGAAATTTACTCGGTTTAGCAAGAACCGGAAACTCTCCATCATCTTTGGCTCCAACAGATGGGGCAATTTCATTAGAATTTCTGAATCCAGGCTTGAAGGTTTTAACTCCATCTTTAATCTGGTTGACAGAGAGTGTGGCTCCACGTTCTATAAGATTCCAAGCCTTCTTCAGAGATAATGTGGAGTTTGACCCTGACCCGGAGCCAACAAGAATGTGGTACCCGGATGACGGTATCGAGCCCGATGACCATCTCCAGCGCAGGGGAGGACCAAAGGGACTTACTACTGCCTTAATTCGCAATAATGATCAAGGTCGGATCATCTTTGAGAGGGGATGCGTTAAAGGAACTAGCCCCCCTGCTCCTAGAAGAAGTCTCAGACTTGCTAGGCGTAGACGCCCTCCATCCCCTATTCGTTCTGAGATATCTCAAACTTCTGATGATATTTGGGGTTTTTGAACCACGGTTTACTATTTTTTGGTCTTGAGCAGTGGTGTTGAGACAGTGTCCTTGGATTTCTGCTTAGTGGAGATATAGTTTGATGGTGGATGGAAGCGGATTTGTGAAGAGTTGCCTTGGGTGTCATACAAGGTGCTAGTGGTTACTTATTACTCTTTTAGGTTTGTGAGCCATTTTGGTCTTCTCCTGCTGTTTCTGTTCGGTAAAAGGTGCTTATGCAATGCTTGGTAGCAGTTAGTGGAGTGCTTTGGGTGTTTTTGGCTTCTCTTGTTTGCCCTTTAGTTTCTTTGTTTGTTTTCTCTTGTTTTTTTAGGATGCACAGTGCATCATCTTCTTTTTATTTTCTTTTCTTTCTTCTTTCTTTTGTACTTTTGTTTTGGGCTTGTCCCCCAATAAAATTTTCCTTCTTCAATATATATATATAATATAGTGCGGTTGATATTAGTAATTAATTATCCCTGAACGAGTGAAGATTGAGTTAGGTAGGTTATCGGTACATGTAAAAGTTGAAGAGTTTGGTTATCTTATGGATGGTAACATCCAAGACTGAAACCGAGTTATCGGTATATGTAACAGTATGTCTAATATTCGTAATTATCCTTGAAGGAGTCAAGATTGATTTCGGTTACGTTGCCAGTACATGTAACAGTTGAAGAGTTTGGTTATCTTGGTAACACATCTCAGACAGAAACCGGGTTATCGTTATATGTAACAGTACGTTTGATATTGTTAAGTATTCGTGAACGAGTCAAGATTGAGTTAGCTAGGCCGGTTGTCGGTACATGTAAAAGAAATGGAGTTTGGTTATCTTGGTAACATCTCAGGCATAAACCGGGTTATCGTTATATGTACGTTTGAGATTGTTAATTATCGGTATATGTAACAGTATACGTACCTGAATTTGGTTACTTTTATATTGAGTAATAATAATACTTTAATGGACTACGTTATACTTACACCAAATATTGTACCACATTTGTACACCTTAGTTATACAAAAATATTTTGATAGTTTACATTGACACATATGTTGGTGCGTTAACAAAAATTTACACGGACACAAGTGTTGGTGTTTTAAAAAAATATTTTTACACCAACTCAAAATGTTAGTGCAAATCTGCGGTGTACAAATGAGGTACAAAAACTTTGGGATACAAATTAAATAACTTTATCCTACTTTAATAACAACATTCAATTTGGACATGATAACCACTCATCTACCTCCATCCACCACCTAATAAAATCAATGACTTTTATCATGAACTGAACAAATTAGAGCCACTCATCTCCCTTCCCCTTCTTATCCGATCTCGCTGCAGACTCCAGAAAAAACCCGTCCACTCATCTCCCTTCCCCTCATTCTCTCCATTCCCATGGCCCTCTCATCCGAATCTGTTGGCGGCGGCCATGTATCTGAGAACGAATTAATTTTCATTGAAAGCGACGACGATGGTGTGGACGATTCAAAGGAGACTGAAATCATCTATTACCATGAAGAGGAAGACGTCATAATCATTGCTGGGACTAAGAAGACGCAGTTGATGCTAGACGACGGCCAGAGGTATGAGATACTCGCAATGGAGACTTCTCCGGGGATCTACAAACCTTGGGATCCGAAGAAAGATGTGATGAAGTACATGCAACCCACTTCAAATCTGAACTCTTCGGTCTCAGAGATCAATTCCAAGTATGTAATTTCACATCCAATTCATAAGATTATTGAATTTCATTTGTAATTTATGAAATTTCTACTTCATTGATACATGTGTGTTATACTTTAACCTGTTGGGATTACTGTATCAGTGTTCACTTCTAAAAGTGCATTGTGATGATTATTAGTTGAACTGGCTGAATTTTAGTTGATCTAATCTCTACTACACCAATGGGAATGTGTGATATATATTGTGATGATTATTAGTTGAACTGGCTGATTTTTTTGTACAGTATACAATAAGCTAATTCAATGGCTTAAATGTCTGTTGAATGATCTCACCAAATTAACAAACATGACAACTATCATAACCAGCAAGTCCATGGTGTCTCTCCTAAAAGTGCATTATAGTTTAACCCTGGCAATTCAATGACACTATCTTAACCTACGAAAATAATTTCGGTGTGCCTGATAAATTGGTTAAGGAGATGCTGGGATAATGTGTTATATGCATAGTACCAATTTGTTTAATTTCTTCTTACAACTGTGTTACACTACGTGATGATTAAATTCAAGAGCAACTCCTGACATAAATGTTTTTTTGTTTCAATTCGTTTGTTGTCCAAGGAGTAATGTGGCCATGGCTGAAGGCAGCAGCATGTACAAAAGGAAAAAGCAGAAAGTGAGTGGTTGCTGCAGTACACATAAAAGAAGAAGAAGGTGTAAACCAATGAAGACTGCCTGCATTCCAAATTACTTAAAATGGTGGAGGGGTGTTTGTAATGGGATGTTTTTGTATGGTTTTTTGGGTGGCCTATTAAAACCAAAATGTTATTTTTGGTATGTTATTATATGTTTTGTTTTTGGAGGAAAGTTTGGAACAAAATGTTATTAGATTAAGATGTTTCTTTTGGTATGTTATTATACGTCTTGGGATTTATGTATTATTTAAAAAAATGTTTCAAGGTATTCCCTTATTCTGGCTTATTAGGGATGACAATTCAACCCGAACCCGAGTTTAACCGACCCGACCGACTACTTGAATGATCTAACCAAAACCGAAAATAAAATTATCCAAATACGACCTGAATTTTTTTTAAAGTCGGGTCGGGTATAGTATTATCTCCCTTATTCATCTAAGTATGAGTTATATTTTGGTGACATTTAAAGAAAAACGGTTGAAAATGCAAAATTTTCAAATTAACAGATCAACGTATAGAATTTGTTTAAAATAAGTAAATTATGTTTAACACTATGAATTTTTAATGAAATACTTAGTATTAAGTTTTTTGGTAGTCAAAACTTTTTGCATAATTTTTTTTTGTATATGACTTTTTGTGTATAATTTATTTATATATAATTAATAGAAGTTTATAAGTCATTATATTTGTGAATCTAACATTTGTTTTTTTAGTGTACATTTAGTCAAATTTGGTAGAGATTTGTACTTTTGATCCCATCAAAAAAATTAGGTGAAGTCTAGCAGTGAAAAAAAAAGGTGAAGTCAATCTCCTTTTCCAGTTTCCTTGGGACCTGCGGTATAGCGTGTACAGTGGAAACCCAAATTGGGATCGCGCTGGGATGAAATTATTAAGCCAAGGGTGAAATCGAGCTCTTATGTTCAGAAATGGCCGGCGGCAAGTAATTTCAGCCACAGTTAAGGTCTAGCTGTTTCTTCATCACTGCGGTATTTTCGGCGATGGAGTAATACTCTGCTAGCAACCCTTCATGACATGAGTCTGGAAAGTCAGCAGTCTTATCTCAATTACGTATGGATAAATCGTGGATGAAATCCGATAGAAGAAGCAGAGAGTATGAACTAGGAGTGGATGAATTGTTAAGGTCTGCAAGTGAAAACAGATTTGAGGGTCAAAAAATTAGTTGTCCATGTCTAAAGTGTGTTCACACAAAATCCTGGAACACACAAACAGTTAGGGCACATCTTTTCCAACATGGTATTGATAAATCATATACATGTTGGATATGGCACGGAGAGCTAAATCCAGATGATGAACCCCCTCACCCACACAATAAACGTGTTCATGACTCATTTGACGATGGAACAGAAGAAAACAGCGAAGAAGATGGTGAGGACAGGTCTTTTGAATACTCTGATTTCATGAACCATGTCCAAGGGGATTCTGAACCCCTTTACCTGGGATGCAAGACCTACACTAAGCTGAAGGCACTAGTGAAATTATATAACTTGAAGGTTTAGTTTTTTGGTTTTCATGATGTGCAGGTCTTTTGGGTTTTACTCTTTGTTTTATTATATAAAATGTTGTACTGTCAAGGTTTAGTTTGTTGGTTTTCATGATGTGCAGTTCATGTCGATATGCTAGTAGTGCTTGTCCTCCTGTATATTGATGTTGCTGTGTCTTAAGTTGTGTCCTCCTGATGGATACGTTGGGCCATAGTTTTTTTTGCTTTTTGGGTATAACAATAATGCTGTTCACTTGGTGGCTTTTCCCAAGGTTTGTACTGTCAAGTTTTGTTGGTGTGTTTTTCCATTTTGGTTTCTGCTCTAAGGTGTGTATGATTACTTTTAGAATGGATGATTGAAGGATGAACCTGCTTCAAGGATATTAACGGAATGCTTGAAGGATGAAGCTTGAGGGATATCCATGTTGGTGAGTCATTTCCTAACTTCAAGGATATGTACTATTTCTTGGATACTTGTTGGTCATTGCCTTTATTTGCATTTACCACTATTAAAAAGAACCAACTTTTGGCCTATAACAGATCATGTTTTGGAGGCATCGTCATGAAAAATTGCAGCACCAAAGCAGTTTCTTGAGCAAAAAAGTTGTTCTCTGGTTGTCGCATTCCATTCCTCAGTAAACCTTGGGTCATACATTCTATTTGCATCTCGCCATCTTCTAATTGTTTTTTTGTTTTATGATGTGAGATTGATGGATTGTATGTGTTCCCAATTCTCTTTGTGTGTAGCGGGACAGTACCCAGCCTGTCCATGTACAAATTATTTCGTTTGAATGGAAGTGTTTATTTTTTCATGTCCATATAAATCTTTAAAACAACGGTTGTTTGATTGTTTGGGCAGTAGTTTTTGAGTGACTGAGTTGAACTCTTAAGGGGGGGTTGAGTTGGTTTGGAGTGCCTGACTTGTTTTGGTTTGGGTGGGTTTTGAGTGTGTGTTGGAATTGTTTGCTGTGATGCTTTGGAAAGCTATAGTCTGGACAGGGGCATGAAGATAGGGGGACAAGACAGCTGCTGCAATTGGGACCAAAGAAACCAACCAACTTTCAAAGTGGACAAATACTCTGGGACGGAGGTTAATATATTATATATATTATATATATATATATATATATATATATATATATATATATATATATATATATATATATATATATATATATATATATATATATATATATATATATATATATATATATATATATATATATATATATATATATATATATATATATATATATATATATGTATATATATATATGTATATATGTATACATATATATATATATGTATATATATATATGTATATATGTATATATATATATATATATATGTATATATATATATATATATATATATATATGTATATATATATATATATATATATATATATATATATATATATATATATATATATATATATATATATATATATATATATATATATATATATATATATAAAGGAAGAAAAGAAACATACCGATTTTGAGATTGTAAAATATTTATGGATTTCAATCGGGAAAAAAGGAGAGAACCAAGCTATGAACACGAGAGAGAGAGAGAGGCTGCGGAACAACCGTTGTTCGCCGCCGATCTTCGGACAGGAAGAAGGTCAGTCGTTGTCGCACCACCATTGATCGAGGTCGCTAGAAAAATAGCCGCCATCGTCCTCCATCATATTCGCCGATTAATTGGTGAAGTCTTTATAATTCATCTTCAAGTAATCGAGGTGAGTACATGGGCATCAAACGCTAAATTATTCATATAAGTTTAAAAGTCACGTTCGTAATCTTGTATGATTGATTATGTGATTTATTTGATTATGATTTGAATTATTATTTATTAAAAAAATATATGATGTTCTTGATTGATCGAGGAAGGCTAGGTAGGTTCTCTTACTCCCATTTGCATACTTTGTGTGTCAATAACCTTTAAAAACATTATACGTATTGAATGATTTGGAATTGGATTGAACTCTGCTGTTTCCATACATTTCTAAAGTTAGAAAATAGCTAGATATAGCCTACCGGTACACAGCTGCCGCCATAAGCTAATTTTCGTATACGGTAATTGTACCCGGACGGTCGGGGGTATCGGACAGACGGTGCCAAGGTACTGCCTTGCCAGGGTACTGTAACAAGTACCGTGTATGACTCTAGCTGCCCTCTTTCTTGTTTTTTGTCATGATTCAAATCCTGGATTTACTTTGAGGTCTTGTGTTGAGTCACAAAATAACATATTTTATTCTCCAAAAAATTACTGCCCGGTACCCTCAATTTTGTGATAAGAACTGCCAGGTCCCATTATTTTTCTAAATATACTCCGGGGTACCTTAAAGTATCTGAAAAATTACTAGTGGATGACATTCCGTCCATGCCTCCGTTAGTTTCTCTATCCGTTATCTTTTTCTTCTTCTTTCATGTTTCTTTCTCTCTTTTTTTCTCTCTTTCTTGTACCAGTCCCCTCCCACCTTCCCAATCCCCATCAGAGACCAGCGCCCCTCCTCCCCATTTTTTAAAAAGAGACTAGTACTATATTTTTTAGAAAAACAGCAATATTTATAATTATTATTATTATTATTATTATTATTATTATAAATTGCTCCATATTATTTTTATTTATTATTATTACTATTATTATTAAAATTAGTTATTATAAAAATAGCATTGATTTTTATTTAGGAAAATAGCACTTGTTATAAAAAAACACTTATTATTAATATTATTATTTATTAAAATAAAATAATAAGTAATTTTAGTACCTTACTCTTTTATAAAAATAACAATACTTTTTAGTATTACTTTGTATTAATTATTATATACTTCTATTTTTTAATTTATTATTCTTATTAAAAGTTAATTAGTAGTTTTCTAACACTATTTTTTAAGTAAAACAATACTAATTATTATTATTTAAATTAAAACTTATTACTATTATAATTAAAAACAATTACTAGTACTTTTACTATTCTAATACAATAACTAATAATAAAATAATAATATCTATTAGTAATACTAATACTAATAAAAATAAAAATAATAATAATAATAGTAATAATAATAATAATAATAATAACAACAACAATAAAAGAAGAAGAAAAAGAAGAAAAGAAAAATAAAGGAAGAAAAAAAGGGGGAGGGATTTGGGTGGGGGGGGGGGGTGCGGTCTCTAATGGGAATCGGGAAGAGAAAAAAAGAAAGAAAGCGACAAAGAAAGAAAGAAACATGAAATAAGAAGAAAAAGATAACGGAAATTGAAAGTAACGGAAGCATGGACGGATTGTCACCCCTTAGTAATTTTTCGGATAATTAAGGTACCCCGGAATATATTTAGAAAAATAATGGGACCTGACAGTTCTTATCACAAAATCGAAGGTACCCGGTAACAATTTTTTGTTTCATTCTCTCACTTCTTAGTACTTTTAAGATACTTTGATGCATTTTATACTGAAATATTAAAACTTTCCAATATTTAGCATTTAAGGCTATTGTTTATGTTTTATACATAAAATGCCAGATTTTGAGCAAGATTATATTTTACAATTATTTGAAAGTACGGAGTATTACTTTCCTTGACACAATCTTTTTAGATATATACTCCGTATTTTGGAGCTCAAAAGCAATTAAAGGAATAGAAGGATTGGGCCAAGCCCAGACATCTAATTGGCCATCACCCTTTTGACCCAATTGTTAAGCAAGGAAATAAATAACAGAAAAAGAAAGAAAGAAACGTAGAAGAGGTAGGAGCCCCAGGCGCAAGAACCAACCGGATAGCCTTCTTCTTCAACTCCAACTCTAATTTCAAGTCCTAATCCAAATTGAAGACTAAAGCTGGATTAATTTGTGTACTCCCTCCGTCCGGAAATATTCTTCACGTGTTGACTTGGCACGCTTATTAAGGAATAGTAAAAAAAATGTAAAATTTTCAAAAATGCACATACTATAAACTTTTAAATCTCCTTTTATTATTAAAAAACTACTAAAAAAGTAGATTTGTGATAAAATAGAAGGGTATTATTGATATTTATCCTTAAAAACTATACTAAAGAAGGAAATGTGAAGAATATTTCCGGACGGATCAAAAAGGAAAGTGGGAAGAATATTTCCGGACGGAGGGAGTATAAAAGAAGCAAAAAGAATGGGTTGAATACGGAGACGGATAGAGACGAGAGAACAGATCGGAGCAGAGCAGGTGCCGACCTAGGGTTCCGACCCTAGGTCCGGCGACGGCAATTGCACAGCGGTGACGACGACGGGAGGTCTGGACGGCAACTCCGACACTAGGCATATTCTGAGCGGCGGCCATGGATGGAGAAATTTCTTTGGCAGCCATTTCTTTTCTTTGGCAGTGAACGAACGGATGAAGGAGCAATACTCAGGGGAGCAATTTTCTCCTTTTTAATTTCATTCTTTAATTTAATTAAGACTTTCCAATTTATAAGTTTCACAATTTATGAATTTGATTGTCAGTATTAAATATGTTTATTTTCAATTCTATGTTTGTTGAATGTGTAAGTTATATTACAAATGTTGAATTGCATGTGTGTTGTTGTTGAATTGTTCAATTATGATTTATTGATTGATTATTGTCTCTAAAATTATGAAACCTTTTTAGGCCGGATCGTTTGACAAAAAAGATTGAATCTTTGATTTGGTTGTTTTTGTTGGATTAATTTGACCTTGAAGGAATTTTAGCCTTTGCGCTACTGTCAAATCTAAATTGAAAAGGTGTTTGAAAACTGGTCTTTGTTTAAACTTGGATTAGATCAATTTAGGACGGCCGCCTAAACTCTAATTCCAAATTTCCAATTGACAGTTTTAAGATCTTGAGTACGTTTATAGCTGAGATTTTTAAAACACAAGTGTCACCTGGTTAATACTTAATTGGCTCCACCTAGTTTTTATTAATCAGAGTTTTCAAGCTGGCTGTGTTAAATATATAGTCTACTGCATAGTTGTTATGTGATGTTTTCCAAAGAACTTAATGCTCTATTTTTAATTAAATCTGAGGGCAGGTCCTTGGGTTGTTAAGAATTGTTGGTAGGGGTGGGCGTAAAATCCATTCCCGTTGGACCGTCCCGAAAAATCCCGGATCCGTTTTGTAATTGTATCGATATATTGGGACACATTTTTTGTCCTGAACCCGTTCCGTCCCAATATCAAATGAGACATGAGCGGGACAGCTTAAATTTATACCGATCCGTCCCGTTTGTCCCGTTTCATCTACTCTACTAATATATACTCCCTCCGTCCCTGAGTGTTTGTCCACTTTCATTTTTGCACACCATCCAATACACTTCTTTAATCTATTTTATCTTATAATTTGTATATTAAAAAATTATAAAAATTATATATTAATAATCTATATGTTAAGACGAATCAAACAAGATCACACATGACTATTTTTAGGCTTACACATTGAGAGAATTTGATGAGTCAAAGTGCTTAGATTAACAGTTCCAAAAGTCAAAAGTGGACAAACACTCAGGGACAAATACTCTGGGTTGTTGTTGTTGTTGTTGTTGTATAAATGTAACCTATTTTAACCGAAACCTGACATACCAAAGAATTGCACAATTTAACTATATCTGAACTTGTAGTTTTTTTTCTAACTTAATCTCGCCTAACTAATGTTAAAAATTAAGATGAGCAGACCTTAAAAAAGAAAAAGAGAAACAACTCACTATATTCAGGTGCATGTTTTGCTATTGACATGTTGCTTCTAACATTTTTTTTTGTGGTTGTGAATGTAATAGGTGTTGATAGTTTCTGCACTTGTGCATGCCTAAGGAAACAACGGCAGTCTAAGGTGCAGTGGGCTAAGAATCAGACTGCCACAAGTTATTAAGAGTATGTTTTCAAATCAAATCGAGAAGACTTTCAGACTTGTCCAAACCTTCGTCTAGTTAGAAAAATTAGCTAATTCCCTTCGTCCACTCCTCGAGAGACACGACACTCGGAGAAAACTAACCCTTCATTGGGAAAGTTGACTTACCAAAAAACTCAATCATCAAATGGCGTTGTTGCCGGGGAGTGGCACGGTTTTAGTTTTTTTTTTTAATTAGCATAGGTGAAGACCGGTTAGGTCGATCTTCTCACCTCTTTTTCACAAGCCACCCGTAGTAATCATTAAAAATGAATTTTCGAGATGATTACTAAGATCCACCTCCTTTCTACCAACCACCCAACCATCCACCATCATTTTCCCAACAGTCCAATTCATATCCACCATCACCACCACCATATTATCCACATCAGGATTTATATTATGATGACTACTCCGTCAATAATGGATCTGATTATTATCCATACCATGAGGAAGCACCATACAATACCCCGTCTCGGAGCTTTGGATATTCTCCATACCAAGACAGCTGTGGGGATTATTATGAACCTCATGATGATCAAAATGATTATGACGAACAAGGGCCAATGTACGATGACCAACTAGATCCACTTATTGAAGAGATTTTGTGGACTGAGAAAAGAATACTTAATCTTGACTTAGCATTAGTAATGGAGTGTTCATTATTTGAACCACCATATTGCCGTGATTACTCTCTGACTCGTGAGGACAAAATCGAAGCAAACAGAGATGCAATCCAGGCGAGAGAACGATTTCTCAAAACAGTCAAAGAAGAACGCCAACTGCTCCAAACCCAGAAAGAAAACAAACAACGTGAATATTGGGAGCATATGCAAAAGATGCTAGAGGACTTTAAGAAGACTATGGAACAACAAGAAGAGATGGAGGAAATTGTTGTTCTAGAAGAGGATGAAGAATCTGAGACAGAATCTGAAACTGAATCCAACAATGTCTCAATTCTTGAATATCCACAAACTCCATCACCACTGGATATCAAAAATAAGATAACACTTGCAGAAATGATTGCACGAGGTACAGTGGTGATGCTTCCTGAAAGCCCACAAAGTTTAACCGTACAAGATGTGAAGCCTACCGAGGGTCCTGTCTCGGAACCGCCTTCACGAGCTGCACCAAAAACGTTAGAGGAACCTGTCCTCCTAACATGTGTTGAAGACACTTCTCCAGAGGAACCTGTTCTGGAGAAATCTGAGCCCACCACCGACCCCCTTGATTCCGATGAGTCTGACAAATCTATAGACGAGAAATTACCTTGTGATGCTGAACCCATTCCGTCTATAGAAACTATCACTGAAGACTCGGAGGAAGGACATGTTGTAATCTGTTGTGATATTTTATTTACTCGCAAGTGCACGAACCGTACGAAAGTATAGCAACGCAAATACGAGGTCGATCCCACAGGGACTTGATTATGTGAAGAATTTTATTCTAGATTCAATTGAATATTTCTAATCTAATTAGACAAAATTTAATATAAAAAAACAACTAAATATGAAAGTGACTAATTTTAAAGAAATCTTAATTTAAACAAAAACTAAAGATTTTTCTTACTAAAAATTAAAAGATTAAAAGTAAGTTTTCAAATATGAGAAAGAACTAGGACTTGGAATCCACTTATATATTCAAATGTAATTTCTACTCAATCATTATTTTTTCCAAACTTAATACGCATGATAATCTCGCAACCAAGTCTCGTTATCATGGAGGATATATCAATTACGCTCTAAAAATCAATTTCTAAAATATGTTATTTTTCAAAGTTTCAAGAGAAATTCAAATCATTAATTGTATCTCATCAAGAAATCACAACTAATATCTGTTCTTTTAACTTGTCAAACAATTATTAGGATTATTCAAAGCATGAGAAAAACATGATTGAACTCATCTAAAAATTAACCCTAACAATCAATTGGAAAAATAGACAATAAACATTTAAGTTCAATATAGAAAAATAAATCATGAGTAAATATCAAATTGAATATATAAGTTTCATCCTTGCCCTAGCTATGGAGTTTAGCCAAACATAATGTAAATTTTAACAAGATTGATAGTAAAACTTGACATAATTAAAGAAGAAGGGAAGAAATAAAATCTGAAATTTTGACCATAAACTACAGTTATTATAAAACACTTACAATTCTTTTATTTTAGCCATTAGTATTTAAGTTTGTAAATGGGCAACTTTTACATTTAGCCAATAAAATTAATTTATGTGCATCTTTTAGAAAAACAAATAAAAATATATTAATAACTTTTTGTAAAAAGGGTGCTATTTCTAGTAGTTCTATTTTTGTAAAGATTAAATAATGTAAAAAAAAATTTGTGTAACAAATTGTTTAAAAGTGTGATCAATAGTTTTTCCAAAATATTTTTGTAAATAAGTGTTTGATCCAAAGTTTCATTTGTTGTTGTACTATGTTGCTTGAGGGCAAGCAACGCTTAAGTGTGGGGAATTTGATAAGTCCGTTTTGTACGCACTTATCTTCTCTATATTTAATGTGTTGTGGTCCAATTTTGGATTAAACAAATCAATTTCTCAATGGTTTTTATATCTTTTATTCATAATTGCAAAAGTGTACAAAAGTTATGTCTTGTTGTAAAAAGAATAAAAATTGAGTCAAAAGTGGTACAAAAAGGTAAAAGATTGTGCAAATGGAATGCAGCGGAGCAAAGAGATTTGTTCGGAATTTGAAGTCGGCACAGAAAGAAAAGTTGTTCAGAATAAAATTTTGAGCAAGAATGTAGGTTTAGAAAATATTTTCAAACCGGGTAAAAATCCAACCAACCAGGAACTGCCACGTGGCGCAACCAGGTTGGCCGGCCTACTGTGGCAGCAGCAGCAAGGGAGTTGCGTCCAATTTCATGTGTCAACTCAAAATCATCATCATCAAATCAACAAAGTAAAGAAAAATACTCACGCCATCAACAATTGATTTGCCTGATTGTGCAAGCCGCCGCACATCATCAATCGCCAGCAGCACTAACCCTCCAGGCGTGCACCTCGACCTCAAGCCCACGCCTATTAGAGGCCTGGACCGAAATTTTTTCCTATAAAAAGAAGGCTTCGCCCTTCATTCACAATCAAGCCCTCTTCCAGGTCTTTAAGGCCTGGAACTCCATTCTCCGCTCCCGTTCTCAGTTATATTTCAATATTTTAGTTTACTTTTGTTCTGGTTGTCCCAAAGTGGTTCCAACTCTGCTCTCTGTTGTAAGTTTAAATATTTGCAATTTTAATAAAATGTTCGTTTCTTTTATGAACTATTGATATCTAGTATGGGTTAGGGCCCAGATTAGGGTCGTGGCTAAATTTGGGCATATACTCTGTATGTTTATTTAATAGTTGGAATAATTATTCTAGAATTATTTTTATTGTTAAATTAATCAATTATGTCGAGAGAAAAATTAATTAATAATTGGAAATTAGTTTTTGCCTTATCCATGAGGATATAAAATTAATTAAGCCAAACTTTTTAGAACACATTAATGTTGCCTTGAGAGAGGATAAGTTAATGAAATATTTGTGACAGAAATATTATTATTCCAATTATTGATTAAATATGTGACAACAGTAGTTAACTCAGATGATGCCTTGGCCCGAAGTCAAGTCCTATACCCGTACTATTTATTTTCTTTTTCTCAAAAAGCACCTAGTACTTTAGTTTATTTCCAAATCAAATCGAGAAGACTTTCAGACTTGTCCAAACCTTCGTCTAGTTAGAAAAATTAGCTAATTCCCTTCGTCCACTCCTCGAGAGACACGACACTCGGAGAAAACTAACCCTTCATTGGGAAAGTTGGCTTACCGAAAAACTCAATCATCAAGCGCCCACGTGGACCTCGTAACTCCCCATCCCTCAACGTGGCCCAGTCGAGGAATGAGGAGTTGGGGGGCTTGTGATGGGCCGATATCCAACGGGCGGCCCAATTGAACCATTTGATGGGTTCCGAGTCAAGCGCTTAGGGAATACTTAGGCCTGGGCCGGCCCATGAAGCTAAGCCCGGTCAATTCCAGTCCAAGAATAGCTGGCAGAGTCAATCCGGAGAAGGAGACGGAGCTGAATGAGGGAGACGAAGCCAGAAAAAGGGGATCGCGCCATTGACGGGAGAGACTCCAATAATTATGTATTACCTTAATTGTCTAGAACCGATGTATAAATAGAGGAGACCCGAAAGGGGAAAACTCAAGCTAAATCAAGCTAATAATACACACCATATTCTCGAATTCTCGTTCTTAATTTTGTTCTTACGATCCGCTCTTCTGAATCGGATCATTTGGTGGGTTTATTGTCCATCAATTGTATAAACAAATTATTGAATAAAGTAACTAGAGTTAAAAATAATTATATTAAATTAGATGAAAAACTGATATCAAAGGATTGGTTTATATAGAATAAGAAATGATTTTTTATCAAACAGTCAGATTTTAAAAAAACAACAAAAAATTAAAAATGAAGAAAAAGTCGTTTGTTAGTTTGGCGTGTCGGGACACTACTCCCTCCTTCCCCGAATCTCGAAAACAGAGAGGGGGCGGTGTTCCCGTTGGTACTACATGCCATGAGGCACGCTGAACTCCCCCCGCAGTCCACACTATGAAGCAATGTTATTAAACCCGGACCGGACCGACCGGTCAAACCGATTGGACCGCGAACCGGACACCAATCCGGTCCGGTTTAACATCGAAACCGGCCATGGCTTTGACCCGTCCAAACCCGGAAGAACCGGGTTGGCCCAGCCGGTTTCCGGGTTTAGACCAAAATGCATTATTTGATTAAAAAATCTCATTCTAGGATTCGAACCTCCTAGCCACCACAGCTACACATGAGAGATCTTAACCAAATTAGCTACACAGCTTTTGCTAACAATGCCATGCAATGTTGAATATATTAGCTTCTTAAACTATATAGAGAGTAATTTTAAAAAAAACTTCCAATTATTTAAAAAAAGAACTATGTTTATATAATATATTTATATTGTTAATTTTTTAATTAGTTCAAACATATATATAATTAGTATTATTTATTTTTATCTTAAGAAAACTATAAATAATCTATACTTAATGTATTATTCTTTATCTTTAAATTATTAATTATAATTTAATATTCCACTTTTTATATTTTCAATCATTTTAATCAACTAAATATAAATTTTACTCCGTAAAATGTAACTAGTAAATAAAAACATATTATCTATTCTTTATTTTTCAAAAACAAAAAGAGTATTACCTTATAATTTAAGTGTGTGTTAGACACTCAATTTTTAATAATAATAAAAGTAATTGAAAAAAATAGAAATTGTGAAATAATATATGGGTTATCGACTTAAAACTAGATGGAGAAGTAAAAACACAAGCTAAATACTTTTTTTAACTAAAAATATCTAATGATATAATATAAAATATTAGCATTTTAATTATAGTTTGACTGGTTCGTTGACCCGAGTTGACCCTGGTTCAACCGGTTAACCCTTGACCCAGTGCTTTGTCCGGGTCGACGTCCGGTCCGGTTTTCAGAACATTGCTATGCATCGCGAGTCATATGGCGGGCACGACACCGAAGGGAAAGGGCTTTTTAAATATCTTGTATTCATTTTTTAAATATTTTATATGGCGAGCATGCCAGGAAGGGGTTTTTTTAAAATATTTTATATTCAATATATAAAATTAAGAAATATTTGTACTAAATAGCACTAAAACTTAAGTCATTTATCTAAATAGTACTTAGATTATTTTCTTCCCTAAATAGCACTTTATACTGTCCATAATGACCAGTGATGACAAACATTTACTTGAATAATGACTAATGGATAATGATTAAAAGTGCTACATTGGGAAAAAAAACATATGTAGTGCTATTTAGGGAAAGACAATATGTTTGAGTGATATTTAGGTAAATTCCTCTAAAATTTAAAGTAGTGTAACTTAGAAAAACCGAAACTTGAATTTGTGTTACTTGTAACTTTTTTAAATTTTTAAAGTAACGTTATCATGCTCTTTTTAAGTAATGTAGTTTATGTTATTATTATTATTATAATATAAAACGGCCCGGTTCTAGTGACACCGGAAAACGGTGCCACTCCGGTGCTACTGCCTTCTTGGGGCACTTCTAGTACTCCGTTGGTAAAATTGACGGTTCCTACCCTCTCTAACCCACCCCTAAACCCCCACCCTATCCCCACCCCTACAGCCCCAACCCCACCCCGCCATAAGCCCCACAAAATGTGTGCCTATTATGCATTGCATAATAGCCACACATTTTGTGGGGGCTTATGGCGGGGTTGGGTTGGGTGTGCACAGGTGGGGATAGGGTGTGGGGTTTAGGGGGTGGGTTAGAGGGGGAAGGAACCGTCAATTTTACGAATGAAGCACTAAAAGTGCCCCAAAAAGGCAGTGACACCGTTCTCCGGTGTCACTAGAACCGGGCCGACTATAAAAAGAAGAGAAAAATATTCAAAGCAAAAAGCACAAAAGAAAATAGGATATTTGCTTGCCAAAAGGCTTGATTTAAAAACATTTAAAAATATTAGAACATAAAGAAATCAACCTAATTAAATAGAAGTAAAATATAGAAAAAGTACCAAAAGAGCTTGCATTGTGATAATGTGGGTACGTATATGGATATTTATCAATACACTTTTGATGGTGTAAATTACCTAACTGGGTAAACATTACTAGACCGGGTCTAGGATTGTTTACTAGATTCTTAAAAGTAAAAAGGTAAAAATACATAAAGTGATCGGGAGGATTGTAGGTGGAAACACCTGTAGCCCAATTAATATTAAGAATATAGGAGAATGCACGAGAGCTTTTATAAGGGAATTTAGAGAGAAGAAATCAAATCCCTTCCTTTGAAGGTTACACCAGTATTTATACTAAGCTAAAGGGGGACAAGACGCCACTCATGACACGTTCTCGGATGATGTGAGGCAACTACTTCTTTCCTCTAGCTACCTTGTCACCTAGAGAGAAAGGTGGCTCTCTTGTCGCGTACTACCTTGGATGGATTACTCGAGCATCTCCCATGATTCTCCGTTCATGGTCGCTACAATCCAAATCCTTTTGGATTCTTCTCTTGCCGACACTTTTCAACCCTAGAAACCATACCGTGTAATTCCTGAGGGATGGGTTTATGAAATTGGGGAATGAATGAGGCGATAAAGTAGTTTGACCGGTATACTATCCGAAGTACACCAGTAAATTTTTTAGTCAACCGAGCATCCTTTTATTGACGATTAGGGTTCCCCTTTCAAGAATAATTAACTTGACCGGTCAAATATTTCGACATTTCCTTTGACCAGTTCTGGGTGGATTACACCCATCAACTTTGGTATTATATATTTACATGATTGGCATTGTATTAGTACTTTAACTCATATTTTGGGAATAAAAACATGGAACCCCTATTTGGTATATTCTCAATGTTTTACTTTTAGTTTAGTCTTTTTCTCTCAAAAATATAAAAAAAAGTAAAAAAAAAAGTAAAATTTTATTCTTTAATAAAAGATACTCCGTAGTACTGGGTAATTAATATGTGTAGATCAGAGATACATAAATATAGAAGTTTGGCATAGTGGAAGGAGGCCATCCCACCCTTCTCTACATGTGGAGTTCGATCACCACATATATTACACTGGTGGGAGCTACTAAAAATTTAAAAACTAATAAAAATAATTAAGCAATTATTACATTTCTAGGGAATGCTTTTTGAACTCGTTGTTCCCAAACAACCTATTCAAAAAGCCTTCCCAAGAAATGGCGCCAGTTCTGTGGAAGGCTTTTTGAACTCGTTGTTTGGGAACAACCAATTTAAAAAGTCCTGCCCAGAACTTGCGTCAGTTATTGGGTAGGCTTTTTTGAATCGGTTCTACAACTGATACAAAAAGTATTTGCACCAATTTCTTCGCTACCTTTTTCATCAAATCTCGACCGATTTAAAAGGTTAAAAACAACTAATTTAAAATGTCCATTCTGTAGTAGTGCCTGTCAATGGTTGGGTTCGGGCCGGTCCATTGTGTTCTATCCCCGTACCCTTTTAAAAAAAATCATCTTGACCCGTACTCGTTTACCCGATGGGTCTTGAAGTTTAATCCTAGATTTGGACCCATTAGGTCTTGGTATGCAGCCGGGCATAGCCATAATAAAAGTTGACGTCTTTTATTTTTGTATAATTGAAACAAATAGTGAAAATACTATGAATAAAAAACATCTTAATTGAATACAAATAAAAATAAGACTAATATGTAATTGTAACAAACACAAGCATTGTTCACCAAAAATCTACTACAAAAATCTTAGATTCACAATCAGCCTTCTTGTCAAATTCATTCATGTTTCAAGAATGTTTTTTTATAACATTACAACTAATTCCAAACTATTTATTTCATACTAATAAACCAATGTGTAACTCCTTCTATTGTGGTGAAATAAATACAGATAGATTTGAAAGTCACGCAACCAGCGAAGAAGCGGAGCAACAAAAAAGGAGGGTAAGGTTTTGTAATATATCATATTATTTATTTATTGAACCGGTACAAGTTCTAAACGCGTCGGGACTAGGGGTGTTCAAAAATATCCGATCCGAAAAATCCGTCCATGATCCGGGCATATCCGATCCGAAAAACGGATATCCGATCCGATATTTTGGCTTTCGGATATTTCGGATCGGATATCCGAAAAAAATCAGATCGGATATGGATTCAATTTCTGGAAATTTTCGGATAATCGGATATCCGATTTTTTTTGCTTATATGTTTAATGAAATTTTATGAATATATATTATGAGTGTGTGTTTAATGCAATTTTATGTTGATTTTGGAACTAAAGCATTTTGGACTTTTTGCATTAGCATTTTAAAAGTTTTTGTTTTAATAGTAATTTTTTTTGTTTGTTTAGGCAAAATTACCAAAGTTACTCCCAAATTAAATTTGGTATCAATTTTTTATTAGGCCATTATCTTGTAGTGAAATTTTTCTTTTAGTAAATCTAATTTGAATTTGATATTGTGGGTTGATATTGCTATTTTACCTATTTTTTTTGTAAATTTTGGCTAAAAAATCAATTTTTTGGATAATCCAATGATCCAATCCGAAAATTCGGATATCCGAATTTCGGATATCCGAATATTTTCAGATCGGATATGGAATGAGTTTTGCATGATCCGAAATTTTCGGATATCCGAATTTTCGGATCGGATCGGATCGGATCGATCCGATTGAACAACCCTAGTCGAGACTAGTCATCTTATACCCGACCCTTTATTTTTTAAAATACAGGTACGGGTTCAGGTGCGGCTAAATGATATTTTACAAATCCCTAAACCCGCTAAAAATTACGAGTATTATACGGGTTCAGGTCTATACCCAACCCATTGACAAGCCTAATTACAGTGGAAATCGAGCTCTAAGGGTGTTAAGTAAGTGAAAAGAATAAGTGTAGTCAACGTTCATGTGTTGTTGCATGGCTCTCGATTTGGAGTGAGTTGTGGTATAGCGCTACAAATAGCCTTAGTGTTCTAGTCTCTTGATAACTTTTGAAAAATTGACTAAACTAAGAGTGAACATATAGAAAGTATTAAAATAGAAGCTACGTATTTTTATTCTTAGAATATGAATTACAACACAAATAATGACAACATATTATACTAGAGCTGGCCAATTGTTGGTCAGGTCAGTTTTACATCGGTTTGGCTAAGTTACGTTCGAGTTTGGTTATGTATCGGTTTGGTCAACAAAACCTTTATTTAAAACAAAACAGATTTGAGTTGTCTTGCTTTGTCATTGTCTAAAATTAGATATAAAAATATAAAATAATAAGGAGGAGGTAACACACATTGACTGGAAAAGTAAGGAAAAAAATAAAATATTTATTTTAAATATCTTAGAAAAGCCAAAAGATAAGGCAACATTAAAAAATGCTACAACATCCATCAAAAGTTAAGACTATAAGCTTCAAAAAAACTATGAGCCTTAAATTAGGGTGGCACAAGTAAGAACGGTCTAGATTTTGAGGTGTTCCAGTCGTAGTATATTTTTTAAAGAATATTTGAATCTAGATATTTATTTGTATCTATCTTGAGAATTCAAAATTTGTGATACCTTTTAGTGTTTACATACATACATACATACATACGTACGTACGTACATACGTACATACGTACATACGTACATACGTACGTACATACGTACATACGTACATACATACATACATACATACATAGATACATACATACATACATACATACATACATACATACATACATACATACATACATACATACATACATACATACATACATACATACATACATACGTGACACGCGACAATTAATATTTATATGTCCCGGTCCCGTCTCATTGTAAAATGGTTCGAAACGGATTTAGGATAAAATTTTGTTACCTCAAACAAAGTGGAACATTATAGGGACGGAACTAGGATATTTCAAATCGGGACAAAGAGATCGCGATTCTTGCCAACCATTGTAGTTCCAGATCAAGTAAGTCTTGGGTCAAAACATGTTGGTTCAATTTTTTTCAAGTCTGTTTAACGTCAAAAAACACCACAGAATACCAATATATAGTGCCAAATTGTTAGAGTGAAAACTCTAGTTTCGATAATAAAAACATGGAGTTTTTATTTTTGTATTCTCTATATGTTTTACATATATTTTTGGTGATTTCTCTTAACTTTTAAAGTGAGTGGTGGTGTAGCGCTATAGGTAGCTTTACTATTCTGGTCTCTGGAAAACTTTTGAAAAGTTGACTAAACTAAGAGTAAAATGGTTCGGAACGGGTTTAGAATAAAATTCTGTCAACCCAAACGGAACGAAATATTATAGGGATGGAATCAAGATAATTCAGGTCGGGAAAATGAGATTGGGATTCTTGCCAACTCTTAGTGGTTTCAGATAAGGTCTTGGGTCAAAAATATGTCGGGTCAAATTCTGTCAGGTCTATATAATACCAAAAAATACTGTGAAATGCTAATATATAATGTCAAATTGTAAGAGTACAAACTCCCATTTCGAAGTTAAAATCATGAATCTTCTATTTTATATACTCCCTCCGTCCGGAAAAAATCTTCCCGTTTCTCCTTTTTCCCCGTCCGGAAAAAATCTTCCCATTTCTAATTTTAACCTCAATTCTTCCAAAAATGCCCTTCTCATTAAATAACCTCTTTCTTCTTTTTTTCCTTTTCTTCTTATTCTTCTTTTCTTTCGTCCTCTTTTCTATCTTTTTTCATTGCCTAATCTCCATCTCCTCGTCATTTTCTTCCGTCCATTTTCATCCTCCTCCTTTCTCAGATCTTCTCTTCTCATCTCTCTCTCTCTCTCTCGATTCTTGCTTCTCTTCTCTCCCCCCTTCGTCTTTCTTCCCTCATCTTTTCTTCTCCGTCTTTCTTCCAGATCTGGGATATGGCGGCGATTGTGGCGGATAACGTGATGATGAGGGTAGATCTGTACGAGTTCTCATTATTTCTTATAGATCTACACCACGACCCCTTTCTCCTTGTTATTTATTTTAGATCTGTGCCATGGTAGCTCAAGAAGCAGTGGTTAGTCGAGCATGATGAAGGGGATGCCAACGATGGTGGGGCTGGCGGCGAATCCCGGCGATAAAAGTACTGATGGTGGTGGCAAGGGTTGGGCTAGCTGCGATGGTGGGGCTAGGGAAGATGGTCGGAGCACGGGTGGTGAAGGGGTAGTGGTGGGGCTCCAATTGACGACGGGGGTTGGCGAAGGACAGAACCAGGGACTACCGGCCTCCTCGTTCTTCACTAGCCTTTCAAGGGCATTTTAGCCATTTCAACTCATAAGTCAACCATTCAAAAAAATGAGAAAAAGTCCAAATGGGAAGATTTTTTCCGGACGGAGGGAGTATTATCTATGTTTACTTCTATTTTTTGTGATTTCTCTTAACTTTTGTTGGTTTGCATCTCATGTAAACTCTTTTTTGTATTTATAATTTTTATGTAATTTTTAAATTTTCAAATCTTACATTTTATTTGTATACAAATTTCTATGTAATATTCCCTATATCCCCATTTTGATTACAATTTTTTCTCACCTCTAAATAATTTTTGTTTATTTACGTGATTAATATGTAATTTTAATTTTTTTATTGATATACCAATTTCTAAATAAAATAATTTCAAAAAGTGAGAAATTTTTCCTCGTAAACCCCAATTCGGGGACGGAGGGAGTATAGATTTCAAAAAACATAAAATTTTACACATTGTTCAAAACATGTCGGATAATTTAGTGTAATGGTGACTTGGAGAGCTGAATATACGTACCTTTTGAGGCATGAGCATAATTACACAAGATTTTTAAATCTTTAGATTCTTGTGCAAATATTTTAGATTGCACATCCCAACTATTTGGCAAATTATATTATACATTCAGTTGTACCCGATTTTGGGTACAACCAAGAAATTATTTATGGTATGAATTTTATTTTACATGAGAATGACACTAAGTTATATGAGAACTAGTGTTTTGACCCGTGCGACGCATGGGGTCGAACGAATTTTTTGTCGATTTCAATTTTTTTCAAAGTAATATATTTTCCGGAATCAAGTAAATATATTTATAGCACGATTTTTAATCAATGGACAACAACGAAAAAGTAGAATATGTAATATTTGAGGAATTGAAAGTGTACTCAAAAAAATCTTTTTTATTTACAATTTTTTTGAAAGACTTTAGGGTACACAACATTTTTGGTATGGTTGTAAGAGTTTCCATTGTCATCTAGAACCAATATTTTTAATCATGTTTTTACCTTCACTCGTAAAAAAATAAACATAAAGTTAACCATGAGTAAATACTGAATTAGTTTAAAATAATACAAAAAAAGACAATGTTTGACCTTCACTTTTGTTAATAGTCATAGTAAAAGATAAGACTATTGAGAATTGTCTTCTCTAGAATTTCAGGAGTAGTCTTGGATCATATGGTATCAAATTCATTCGGGGTATGTAAATCTTTTTTTCCCAACTGATTTCCGGAAACCTCAATTGGAGTGATATTATTCTTTCTCAGCTTCTCAATGATTAATCTTCTACCATTACACAGTTAAGATATTTGGTTAATGTTCTTCAATGACATAATTGGTACTCCTTTTTAAAAACTATTTTGTGGTTTAAGATCGCCCAACATTTGATTTTATTAAAAAAACTGAAGTGTTATCCAATCGTCTTCAACAACTACATCTAAATTAGTTTTGCATGAAAAATCAGAACTTACGTACTCCTTTTCACCTTCTAGAATAAGGTATAAGACAAATTCATTTACCATTCAACAAACTCGAGTGTGGGTGCTTATAGTGCACTATCCTCAAAAAAAGAATAATTTTTCATTTTCTCTAATAAGTGCTGATAAGTGCAATCTCATATTTGGCTTGGAATTTTTTTAATATATACGGAGTAAAATTATTGCTCTATTAAATAAACATACCCATAAAAAATCTTTTTCTTTTATATATTTATTTCTCTTTTCCCAAAGCTGGAAAATTTCTGTAACTAGTATTAATTCAAAATAAAAACAAATATTCACATGCAATTTCTTTTAGTCCTACCAATCTATTCGTTCATTCAATTATTTTATTTGTTGATTATTGTTTTTGAATATGAGTTCTCTTTTCAATGTTTTCCAACAATGAATTAAGATATAAAAGTTTTTAAACGTGATTATGCTGAGAAAAATTTGTATGTAACAAATATGGAATTTAATTTCTATAGAATAAGTTTTTTTGTTAACGAATTCTTTAAATATAACTTGATGACATGACGTGCTCACATGTCAAAAAAATTGCCCAATAAGCGTGCCACATATCACAATTCTAGAAGCCTAATATTTTTACCCGTACTATGCACGGGTGCAAGAATGTACTTTTTTACTCTATTGTTTTTCTTCGAGGTTAATGCTTGAAAAATTGAACAAAACAATAGTGAATTCATGAATTAATAAAAAATGATATATCATAAACATTGCTATTGGTAATTCTTCTATATAACTATGTAAATGTGTAATTTAAAAATCAAACTTTTTGAAAAGAATTAGGGCATATCACATTTTTCGTGAAATTGCCCGTATTAATGTCATCTAAACTACAGTAATATTTTCAAGCAAATCTTTGCTTTACTCACGAAAAAAATATAAAATTGTTCGTGAGTGATTACTGTAAAAAATATTTCAACAAATCGCAATGTTTGGTCTTGACTCTTTTTGATAGTCATAGCAAAACATACACATATTACAAATGGTTTTCTTTGAAACTTCAAGAGCAATTCAGGATCAAATAGTACCAAATTCATTTAAGGCATGAAAACATTCTCCTTAGCATTGTTTCGTGATACTACAATTGCACCGATGATATTTTTCGCAACTCTTTAGTGATTAACTATGTACAATTACACAATTTAAAATATTCCTTAACAACATGATTCATACTCCTTTCTTCAATTACACAAAAGATTTTTTTTTAATTTGGGTCGACAATTTGCTCAGATTTTTTTCTTTTTTAAATTTAATTGTGTATGGCACCTCATATTGCTCTTAATAATTACTCCGCCATGTTGTCTAAAAAATGACACATCAGCTCCGCCATTTGTCGCATCTCAGCTATGCCAAATGTCTCGTTCCTGGAGGTCGGAGTCTCATTTATATATATAAAGGATAAAGGATAAAGGATAAAGGATGAGTACTATTGTGTTTTAGATTGAACATTAAATTATTTGTAGATGAATATTATAATTATATTGAACCAATGTATGAAAATGAGTACTGAATTATTTTAAAATGAGTACCACGCTAATTATATTTGTGCAAAAATGAGTACTACTCTACTTCAGAATGAGTACTACCCGGATGTAACGTACGTCCGTACATCCGGTTGTACAATATACCTTCTCTAACTTTTTCGCACACTATAAATACATATTCCCATTAATTTTATATTATCAAATCTACAATATTCATTTTTCATTTTATTTTTTTGTTCATCAACTCTAAAGCACTATAAACAGAAATGTTCTAGAAACACATTTTGATAAAGCAGCTTCTTTTTCTTTTTTTGTTCTTTTTTCTTTGGTGTATGTTATTTCTTAGTTTTTCAATTTTTTCTTTCCTTCTTCTTCATTACTCCGTATTATTCTTCGGTTTTTTATTTTTAGTTTTAACTTTGTTAAAAAATTATTTTTATAACTTTTTTTAATTTTTAAGTTTTTTAATTTTTAAATACTCCTTTGACATAATAGAATGATTTCCTTGAAATTCATAGTAATTTAATTATATTTTATACAAATTTAAATAATTGGATGTCATGTTAATTTTATATTTAGTTTTATTTAAATTTATATTTATATATTAGTCCTATTGAATTTGTATTCTTTATATTTTAGATAAATGATTGACTCTGCAATAGATGGGAACAAAATCTAATGAAAACAAAGAAGAGGATCTGAAAGGACCCTCTTCGATGATGAGGCTCATCTTTTTTTTTTTTTTTTTTTTTTTTTTTTTTTGAGAAATTAAAACAAAGGAAGGGGTTAAAAATGTAAATCCACGCGCTCAGAAGTTATATACACCGTAATCTGATAAGGAAGCACAGCCACGTCAACGATCCTCGAGACGTTTATCAATCCTCTTGCGCACCGTCCAATTCCATCCAGTAGTCCCTTCCTCACCGTCGGATCTGCCCTTTACCCTCTCGGCTTCTTCTCTTTTAAAATCTCTCCGCCTCTCGCACAATTCTCCATACCGCATCATCACATTTTTCTCTCCTTCCTTTTTTTAAAAGCGCCAACAACCGTTTCTTCTCCCTCCGATCTCGTCACTTTCATGGCTTCCCCATCGGCTCACGAGCAATCTAACCCCTCGATCCCAGACTATCCTCAGGTGCCTAAATCCCACGATTTATCCTCCCTTTTTTGGCTTCTCTTCAACTGATTTCAATTTCAATTTCCTTTCTTTTTTTTTTAGGTTCCCTAATTTGTTCTTTTGATTCGCTTTCCTTTCAGATGATCATGAAGGCGATTGAGGAGGGAAATGACAGGGAAGGCTTGACCAAAGACGACATTTCGAGGCACATAGAAGCCGCTCATGAAGGCCCTCTTCCTTCGGCCCACGGCACACTGCTCATCCACTGCTTGGAAAAGATGAAGCAGAGAGGTCAGCTCCTTTTGGTAAGGAACAACTACATGAAGCCTGACCCCAACGCCCCGCAGCACCGTGGTCGGGGACGTCCCCCGAAGCCTAAGGCTCCGCTTCCTCCTGGATATGTCCCGCCTGTGCCCCGCTCCCGTGGCCGCCCTCCCAAGCCGCGCGATCCGCTCGCCCCGGAGATTCCTCCAATGAAAGTCTCTGCTTCCGTAGGCACCGGACGGAAACGGGGAAGACCGCCGAAGTCCGCCACTGCGGTGGCAGCACCGCGTCCTGCGAATAACGGTCCTCCGAGAGGGAGAGGCAGGCCGCCGAAGGTGAGACCGGCCATGGCTCCCACAGTTGGAGCATAATTATTTGGCTGAAATAAATGTTGCTTTCGTGTCTATCGCTAATTATTTGATCCCTCTTTTTTTATTTCTAATGAAAAAATCTGCTGGATTTTGCCTGGAGTCTTGTAGTTTTGTTTAATTTAGTTTTACGACTTTATTTTCTTGGGGCTGTTTTGCATCTTCTGAATGGGTAAGTGCTGAATCAGTAAGAGGTCTGAATCATTAAGTGCTGAACCAGTAAGAGGTCTGAACCATTAAGAGCTAGTATATTGCTTAACTATTCAGAGGCAAATGTCTGATCAATTCAGATAACAGCTCTTAACCATTCAGAGGCAAATTTCTTAACCATTTAGACATCTGAACCATTAAGAGGTTGAAACAAACCGTCTGAACCATTAAGTGCTGAACCATTCAGACATCTGAACTATTAAGAGACTGAAACAAACAGCCCCTTAATGTTTAAGAGGTTGGGATTGTAAGTAGGCACCAGTGTAAATGTTTGTATGCGGCAAAACTGAGTACCAGGCTTTTCATAGGCCGGTGTTGATAACTTGTCTGGTGTGCGCGCGCTTGTTTCCTAGCGCTTTTATAGGCCCTTTGATTGCAAGTGTTATCCATCGATATCGTATTTAGCTCTTATTTTTATTGATCATGAAATATTAGTTCAACTATGATTTGAGATGATTTTGTATTAGTTTTGCTATTTACATCTCAATAAATAAATTACAATTATCTTGAATAATCCTACTTTTTTGTGTTTTTTTATAAAAAATTCTATTTAACCGTTACAACGTGAGAATTTAACGGCTATACTCGACCATAAGAAGGTGTGTTTGAAAAAATACAAACAAGAGTTCAACACAACGGCTTGAATATAAAAATGAAGAACAAAACTTAGCAGGTGTAGAAGGAAAGTATACTCTTTCAAAAATATAATTCAAACTTATGAATATGAGAGTTTATAACTAGAAACACAAGCTCAAAGTGTGTGTATAAAAATTAGGAATTTAAGACTCTTAAAATAGCCAAAATATTGAAAATAATTGATAGAAGGATGAACACACTTAGAATAAAAAGAGAGGATGTTTAGAGCTTTGTTTCTTGTTGAAATATGAAGTATTAGGCCTATATGTATAGTGGAAGATGTTAATTAGCCGTTAGGAGGTGATTAGAGTTGAATTAATTCAAAAATCAGCAATCAGGAATAGTGTTCAACGGTAACGGTACCCTGTCACGGTAGCTAGGTCCCGTACGGTAGCTAGGTACCTTCTCAGGCCAAAACTCTCTGCGTCTCTGGAGGTACCTATACACGGTAGAGGGGTCCTGTCCATACGGTAGAGGGGTCCCGTGCTACGGTAGGGGGGTCCCGTCTCAGGCTAACTCACGGTACCCCTCTCGGTACCTAGGTACCTTATGACCATTTTGACAATGTTTTCATTTTTGTCCAAATCATTTCCAATTTTGTTTAAAATCTTTTGGATGTTTGAAAATGATTATAAAAGGGTTTTAAACATATTTTGTGAGTGTTTTTGAGCTTGTGAATATAGGTATATAAAATCATATCCTTACATCGGTTTCTACCTAAATTCTACGCTAAATTAGTGTTTCGACTTCATTTTTGAGAACCGAATCTTAATAGATTCTTGTTGTACCTGAAACACTTAAACAAACGTCAAGCTCTTATATTGTTTGTTAACATCAAAACATGATGCTTAGCAAACCAAGGCTAACAGTGATGTTACCAGAATGTCCTCCTAGCCAAGTCCCAACTAGGGAAGTCGTATATGAGGTGGAACCAACTGTGGGACTTGACTCGGAATCACCTACACTTAACCAGGAAAAGGAGGATGTCTTACCTATGGCAATAAATGACTATCTCCTTAATTGTATTGAAAACACACCTGTAGATGTTGTTCTGAAGGAAATAGAGCCTATTACCTACCTCCAAGATTTCAATGTTCAAGAGCCTGAGGAGAAATCTATAGACAAGGAAATACTATGTATGGAAAAGCCAACTTCGTCTATAGAAATTCTGAAAATAATTTCTCATCAGAAGATTTAGACCAAACATTCTCTGACTTCTACCTGACGAGTGCAACTATGTTTGCCCAGAGGATAGCTGTAGCCAAGCAAGTTGAGACGAGCTTCTTGTGAGTGACACTGAGGACTCTTCCACAAGGGTAAGTACTGTCGTAATCATTGAACCACAAATATATAGTCAACCCATTTAAGACAATGAAAAAATCAATCTCGCAATCAAGGCTAATGATGTGGATCTATCAAGGAGGCTTCCGCCACCACCAATCAATGCAAAGTCTCCTCTCTATATTCTGTTGCCACCAAGCCGCAGTGATGAGTCAAGGATCCTGGACCTTGACCGAGCAAAATATCAAACAAGGTGGCATTAGAAGAGATTCAGAAGGCTCAAACTTTATGACTCTCAGATTGAAAGTCACGGAAAAAGTGGGTGAGCGTCAAGCTACAAATGTTAAAGAAGAGCTTAATAGGAGGCAACCCATCATTCATAAAAATATTTAAATAAGTTTTTGAGGTTATTTTTTCCGCAGCAGATTTGGGGGCAAGAGTTATTTTGTTTGTTGTCTTTGATTTTGCAGATGGAGAACCGTAGGGCGTACCTTGTAGAGGAAGCGAAGAAGAGGTCCTGCACCTGGGGAAAACACAAAGTTTCTGCCATGTTCGACGCTCATTGATCCAACAGTCCTGGTTGAAGTCGGCTTCTGAGAGGAAATTGACTTCCTCAGTGAATTCTCTTTTCTCTACTATTTTGAACATTATTTTGGATGCTTGTTTGGTTTTATTTTGGAAATTTACATTATGAATCATAAAATCGTTCTTGATAAAATTTCTTTTTTACATGTTATGGTTATCTTTTATTTCAATCTTCATGGTTGATTTTTTTAGTATTGAGATAACTTAGTAATTGCATGTGAGCATTTCAACCATTAAATCCTATTCCAAAACACTCTTAACCGCGAGGGCGCAGTGAGAATGTAAGAGTTTCTAGTTGAAATGATTTCTTTAGGAGTTATTTTGCCTGTATATTTTCCATCATCTTCGATGGAGCCAAAATTTCACCATTTTTTGGCTTTGGGGTGTGATGGAATAAATCAAAATGGATCTCTAAACTGTTTGCGCTTCTTTAATTAATGAAGTAGCAATTAGTCAAGCAATGCAACTTTCGACGTTGAGCCGGGGGTCTCTTTGGAAACAGCCTCTCTACTTTCGAGTAGGGGCAAGGTCTGCGTACACACACCCTCCCTAGACCCTACTCTTGTGGGATTTAACTGGGTTGTTGTTGTTGTTGTTTTGCCTGTATATTTGTAGGAAAAGTTTTTATAGAATAGTCATCAATTTTATTTGTTGATTAATTAATCACCCATAAAAATTGGAAACTTTTAAACTTTTTGTCAATATTTAATTTTTAATCTAATCTTTAGGGATTATTTTCTAAACTTATTTGGGATAAATTCACAATTTATTAAGAGTGTTTAAGATTAATAAGTATTTAGTGGCTCTATTGAAAATAGTGTTTTAAGAAAGTTATTTTCAAAGTACAAGGGATGACGTTCCAAAGCATACTTTGGTGAGACCAAGATTCTTGTTTAAGCAAAAAAGTAGTTGGTTCTAGGTCAATTGATGAGGCTCGATGAGTATGCCGAAAACCACGTGGTTTTATATTACGTGATGATGCCTTATATATGATCGATTAAAATAAAAAAGCATGCAGCTCTATGTCGTGTGATGATACTTTCTAGAGTGACTGTCCAAAAAACTCGTGGTTCTATGTCTCGGGATGAGGTTAGAAATTTTTCTCGTGTCAACATGACAAAGTTATACTAAGAAAATTAAACCCTTACATTTTGACAAAGACTTTTGCAAGAACATGTTTTCCAGTTTAGCCATTAAAGACTTTTTTTATCTTAACTCACTCTTACAAATGTAATTATCCCAAGGAAAGTTTGGAAAGTTTTGGTTGTTTAAGTTGGTATAAAAATATTTGTTTGACAAAATACTTTTTACAATTCTAACAAGATGGGTGAGAATTTAGAAGTTCATTTCTTCTTAACAAAAGATTGATGACTGTGTTATTTCTTCTTTCCTTCATAATATGTAGCTTAAATTTTTCTTCTGTAGTTACTATCTACCTCCATACTTGTAATTATTCAACTTGTTGTTTGAGGGAAAACAATGTTTAAGTGTGAGGATTTTGATAAGCCCGTTTCGTTCTTATCATTTTCATAATATTCTAAACGTTATTGCACGTAAATAATAGCTAATCATCTCATAAAATGTGTTTTCAATGAATTAAACTCTCATTTTTGTTCTGAGAGTCATAAAAAGAGATTCCACTAAAAATCATCATCAATCATTCATTATATGTTCAAATACTTGACAAAAAGGAATCAATCATCAAAAGATCAAGATTCCGGCTTGAATTAGCTTCTAGGAGGCCAAAAACAACGTTCGGGGCTAAAAGGAATTGAAATTGGGCCAAATTTACGAACCCGCCACGAAGCCCAACAAACCAGGGGCCTAAGGCACCAACTTAGACGCTTCAAGTTGGACGCTTTACCTTAATTGCATCCCAAGAATGACACGTGCAAAAAGCAGATGGTCCGAGACACCCAAAGCATCCAGATAAGGACACTTGGACTTGGACGCTTGGTGTTGGATGCTTTGCGTCTGATCCTATACAAACAACACCTCTCATCTTCATTTGCATCACATATCATCCCATCTTCAAGTTTTCCACCTTTATTCTTCATTTTAGCTTCTATATTAGTTTAGTAGTTAGTTGAGAAGTGTTTTCAGAGATTTCAACTCAAGATCTGTTCTATTCCGCTCGTTTGGATGTTTTGTAAGTTTCTAGATCTGTTCTATTCCGCTCTATTCCGTTCGTTTGGATGTATGTTTTGTAAGGGTCTGGACCTCTGGGTCTGGGTAAGTTGGGAATATACTTTGAATGTTATGTTAATGTTGGAATGGTTATCCTGAAATTATTCTTGCCTTATTTAGTTAATTAATAATGAAATATTTAATTAGCTATATTTTGAAAAATATTATACATCGTAAGGCTGTAGTATTCAAGACAAATAGGGTAATTAAGAATCCTAGTAATAGGTAGGTGAGTGATAAATCTTTTTCTTTCTTATAATTTCATCATATTCCAAACGTTATTGCACGTAAATAGTATTTAATCATCTCAAAAAACGTGTGTTTAATGAATAAGACTCTCATTTTTGTTCTAATAGTCATAAAAAGGGATTCCACACAAAATCATCATAAATCATCCATTAAATATTCACATACTCGAGAAAAGGAGAAAAAATAATTAAGGGATTTAGATTCAGGCTTAAACGAGCTTCCAAGAGGTCAAAATATGTGTTGGGGAGCAAAAAAGGTCAATTTGGGGCAAAACTGGGCCCAAAGTCATGAAGTAGGCAAGAAGGTTCCGGATTCGGGTCCTCAGTGTCCAAAGTTGGATGCCCACAGAAGTTGGACGCCCAAGCAAGCAGGAGTGATGCGGCTTTGCCATGAGGCGTAATCGGAATGGACAGGGCATGTAATTCGGGCACGGGCATCCAAAGTTGGACGCCCAGAGGGATTGGACGCTCGTACTCCATATCTTATATATACTGCGCGACTCCTAACACCATTCACACCATTCTCAACCCAATTTCAGGTTCCACTCTCTCAATACTTTGCATATTAGTTTTATTAGTAGTTTTGAGGTAATTTTGGGGGGTTTGACTCCAAATCTGTTCTATTCCCCTTAATTGGAGTTCTGTAAGTTTGCTTGTTTAATAAAATGATGTTTTAATTTATGTTTGCATAGTATGAGTTAGGATTCTGAGTACTTTGGTTGTATACTTTGAATGTTGGATTAATATTGGAATGATTAGTCTATTGATCTTGCTATATTTAGTTAATTGATATTGAAAGATTTAATTAGCTATTTTTTGAGGGAATGTTATATGTCGAAAGGCTATCATATTCAAGGCAACAGATTAATTACAAAACTTAGAAATAGGTAAGTAATAATAGAAATATTATTATTCCAATTATTAATATGATAAAGTAGATCCAAACGATGTCATGACCCTAGGTCGAGATATGCACTTATACTATGTGAAATTTATTTATTATTGTTACTCTACTCTATTTATAATCGTTCCAAGAAAACTTTCGTAAACCTATCCTAAGCTTTGCCTAGTTAGAGAAATTAACTAATTCGTTCAACCACTCCTTGAGAGACACGACACTCGGAGGAGAGAAACTAACCTAACCCTTACTAGAAGGTTTACTACCCGAAAAACTGTAACACCCCACCCTGGGTGACCCGAGACACCCAGACCAATGTTCTAGCAAAACCGGGTTACCTTAAAAGATATTATTTTCTTGAAATAAAATCTCATTTTGATAATTAAGAAGTGCTTGATTATTCTCATAAGCGTAAAGTGAAAACGTCCATAGTAAATACAACCCTGGGTTCAATTCGTAAACAATGTAATTACGTTTGATAGTTTTTCCTTATTAAATATTAATTAGGAACTTCTTTGGCATGGCCCCCACGTCTTTGCGGTTCCTCCTCAGCATTTGTTTCCCTTACCAGTACCTGCGCACAGTTCGCGTTAAACACTACACGCTCAACATAAACCTTAGTGGCAAATAACTAGTAGACATATATAACATTTAAATATTTTTTTTTGGGCATTTTATGTTATTCAAGTTTCAAAAGCTTTCAGCATAATTAAAAGCATTGAGGAAACAATCACACTTTGAACAGCTACTTACGACATTTAGAAAACTCTTGACCTACTAAGTTAACCATAGATTAGAGACTAAGTCGTGACTAGGCTGGAACCCTGCACTAGTCGATACGTAGTTTTATTTCGGATACCTCCCCGTGACCTCAGGTCCAGTAATCAGAAGTGAACCCTAGAGCCACGGGACCATCGTTGGGTTCTCGTGGCACATTGTGGTATGATTATTTGTAGGCTCATCCACTTGGACACATACGGTCCGGCCTAATAACACGTGGTTTGACCCACTCGCTTCAATGTGACAAGACCTGGTCAAGGTATGTCATTAAATTAACTTTTAGGTTTTTACTTCGTCCACTAACTATTTGGTTAACCTTAGTAATATAATTTTAAAAAACGACTTTTGATACCTTCAAACATTTTCAAAAAAACCTTAGTCGGTCTGTGTCCCCTTTGCATCCAAAACATTTCACTATTGCCAAACCAACCAAACATCACTCAAACGTTAGGAAAATATTCATTTTCATGTCACATCTTAAGAAACAATCTACAACTATTAGTTTTCAAATATCTTTTATATATATATATATATATATATATATATATATATATATATATATATATATATATATATATATATATATATATATATATATATATATATATATATATATATATATATATATATATATATATATATATATATATATATATATATATATATATATATATATAAAGTTGAATATGTTGGTTGTGGTGTGTTGATCGACTTGTGGCATGCCACATGAGCATAATTTAGTTTCTGTTTTGAGTGGAAGTGATTTTACTCTATTTGGCATTTTAGCTTCTGCTTTTTGCCACCACTATTTTGTACATAGAACATCGTTTCAGAGAAGCAGGTATGAAGTGCTTTTGCTTTCAGCTTTTGTACAAATCATTTTATCCACTAGTTAATTACTCTCAAACACCCTCTAATTAAGGAGGTGTGTGCTTTTCATAGGTTCATTAAGCCTCTTTTTTCAAAAAGATCTTTTAATATATTTTATCGTATTATATTAAATGAATATTATTTTTTAGCATTAAAAAATTAATCTGATTATATTTTTTTTATAAAATGTTAACATTTTCTAAAAATTCTATAAACATATATTTTACCATTGTAAAATATATTCCGTATTTTAAATATGAATATTGATTGTAAGATTTTAAATAAGAGTATGTATAAGACTATTTATTATCAATTTAAATATATTTCACTTTTAGAAAAATGAAAAAAACATTTTAGGTTCAATGTTATTAAATTCCTTTTGGCATTTTTAAATTTTATTTAATGCAATATTTTTATAATAAAATAGTTATAGAATTTTTAGTGCATGTACATCAATATTTAAAGTTTACCTTTTATTTAAAAAATATATTCCGTATATCTTAGAGTGAAAAAATATTCACTTAAAATAAACAGAATTATATTTATAAAATGTCAAAAGTTTAGAAAGTATATGAGTCCGTACGAAGCATGGGGTTAACACTAGTATATATATATACTCTAACGCCCTACAAACCGGCTTAATAGTTAGCCAATATTTTGAATAAATAAATATTATTTATTTATTGAGACTCATTATTGTAAATAATAAATATTGAGATTTTGATATCTTTAAATGGACTTCCATAGTTAATGTATTTTAATCAAAGAAAGATGTTTTTAATAACGGGCCTCTCAACATTAATTGGTTAGATAAATTAACTAATGAATGAGATGGACCCGGTGGTCTGAAAATAAAGTTTGGAGAAAAATATTTTTAAGAGATCATAAATTTAGTTTTCACTATTTATTCCTGGAAACGCGAACAGATCTCAATTCAAACTAGTTAGGGGGGAAAAGCGCGTACCATTCCTATCAGATTTTATACATCAGAGTAGAATTTAGGGAGATAACTCCCCAAATCTATCCACACACCACTCATCGTTATTCATTCCCCCATTTTTAATTCTCATTTACTGCCCTCATTAGTCCTTCATTTTTCCTCTATTATGTCTCTTTAATATAAACCTTCCTCTTCCCTTCCATTTTCTCCATCATTTGTAACCCCCACACTACCAACACACTCTCTACTCTCCCTCTTCTCTATGTCTTTTGGCCCAGAAACCACACCACGGAGGAAGGCCGGCGGAGGAGAAGAAGAGGAAGAAGAAGGAGGAGGTGCTGATTTTGGAAGCAAAATCCCGCCAATCCATTTTGGATAGTATTTAGACAAACTTAAACTTACTGTTTAGTTGTGGTTTCTTGACGAAAGTTGTAGCTCTGCGAGTTGGTGAACCACAACTGCAAACGGTTTGTCAATCAGAAAAGTAACGAAGGCAATACGGCCCTTTTACCAAAACTGGTCTAGTGGCGACGGAAAACGCGAGATTTGCAACTTCCGTCCCATTCTCGATCTGTCTCATCCAATACGCTATTCGCTTGGTGCGTGCCAACCCTTCACAATCCCTATAACATATTCGTGAGAAGAAACGGAACTCAAGAAGCCGTTTGGAAGTCAGAAGGTCAATGGTTTGACGACCGTTAGTTGACGATGTGATTCGTTTGGTCCCTTGTAACGTTGTGTCATATTCGAGGTATGTAAACCCTAGATATAACGGAGGAATCTTTAATATATTTACATGCAAATACGTTTTTTTGTTTATATGGTTATTTGTATGTAGATTCATACCATGTTATATTCTGGATCTAAACGGATGTTCGACTCAATCGTAAACCATAAGGATTTTAGAATAAAAGTGGTAGAATGGTTGGATCATGAAGAATATGGTTAGGCTTGAGGAAATACCATTGAATATCGTAATAGCATTACTTGATACGTATAGGTGTTTAAATTTGAAATATAAATGAAAACATTGGGAAACACCTAGACTACATTTAGATGATTACATGAACACGTAAATCCATGCCCAACTATATATGTGTTTTACATGTTTGAACAAATGTGTACTTGTTAGTTTATATGCTCAACTACTTGGGATAATTTACGTTGAATCTGTATGATCGTAGTTTTCTCATTATAAAGATATATATATATATATATATATATATATATATATATATATATATATATATATATATATATATATATATATATATATATATATATATATATATATATATATATATATATATATATATATATATATATATATATATGGTATAACACTCGTTAAAAGAAATCATCTAGAAATCCGTTGGGATGAAGATGCACTACATATTTAGATATATTTGTAAATTTTACATGTTCGTTACAATTTTTCAAAAGGTTGAACATAATTTGACAGACCAAAGTAGAACCCAAGTACTTTGATAATAGATTGTCAAGTTCTGATAATCTACTATCAGGTGCTGCTGAACTTTGATAATCAATTCTCACCAAGTGACAATTGATTATCAAGGGCTGCTAAACTTTGATAATCGATTATCACAAAGTGACAATCGATTATCAGGGGCTACTGAACTTTTGGAAAGGTCCGAAATTAAAGGGCTTTCAAGGTAAGAATCAATAATTGAAATATGGATTAGAAACCGAGACTTAGCTTTCAAAATAAGTCTTCGGGATCATAACTTTGTCGGAACACGGGTTTACGCCTACGTCGTACTAAACTGTGTTCGTTTTATGACAGGTTTTGATAATGCCAAACCGCCGTGACATAACAAGGCTAAAGTGAGCAAAACCAAGGCGAAGGAACATGGCATGATGATTTGAGAACCAAGAATACAGAACGAAGAACTAGAATTGTATTGAGTCGGTCTTAATGTGATCAAGACTGGCACAAACTTTCAAATCTTGGCTCTCTAGGCTCATTCCATCAAAATACTTTTTGCAAATTCAAAAATATTTTTCATAAGTTTTAAACATGCCTAAAAACACTTGGAGTTCGCCCAAATCAAAAACCAAGCCATCCGGCGTTCAACTTTCAGAAACCAGCGTTCGGCTTTCGGTTTTTGGCGTCCGAACCAACCAAGTGGTTTTCAACTTTTTATGATTTGTTTTTACTTCTGGGCATATTTAAATAGTTCTCCAACAAAAACGCTTCAAAAACCACTGTCCGTTTTTGGTCGTTTGGTGAAAACCATGCGAAACGGCACAAACTTGGTTAGCCGTGGTTTTCAATTAAATGACGTGGTTTTTAAGATGTTTTACTTGATTTCTTAGCAAAATGCAATAAACAAATGTTTTCAATACCTGGTTTTCAATTTTCAAAACGCAAGCCTAGAACAGCGATGTCCAAGCATAGGACAGAGCTGTGAGGGTGAATTTCAGCAGATCCAAATTTAATCAAATCCCACAAATTGTGCCAATCACCGCTTAAATGTTTTGGTTCATTGGAGCCTATTTTTCTACTATAAAATGGGGTGTTTGGGTCAGTTTTACATATCACTTACTTCACAACTCCTACTCTTTCATTGCAAATCATCCATCCTTTATTCATAGCTTTTTGAGAGCCAGTTTTGTGAAGCTTGTGTTGCGTTTTTGAGCGTTCTTAGTTACTCATTATCCACTCTAAAAGAGAGTATTGGTCTTGAGTGTTTTTAGTGTTCTTAGACACTTGACAAGAGAAAATATTTCTCTTGTTGTTCGAAGGAAGGGTTGTTTCCTTCGAAGGTTCGTTGTGGTTCGTGTGACTCGAACACTCAAGTTGTACAGGTTTGTTAAGCACCGTTAAGCTTAACGAGATAGTAGTGTAGCTCGAGAGAGTCTCTCGGGAGGCTGGATTAGCCACAAGTTGTGGTGAACCAGGGTAAAATTGGTGTGCCTCTTACTTTTCTCTTTACTTCTCGTTTATTCATTTTCATTCCTGCGATTTCTTGATCAAATGCTATTCACCCCCCTCTAGCATTGGTCTATTATTCTAACAATTGGTATCGGAGCCTAACTCGCGTCCAAACTTAACCGTTTGAGAGTAAAGCGATCATGGGCTCTTCTTCTAGAAATCTCTACGCAAGAATTGGAGAAGGTCAATCCACTTCTAGGCCACCACTCTTTGATGGCACCAACTATTCCTATTGGAAGGAACGAATGAGAATCTATATCCGTTCCACCAACTTCCAATTATGGTTGGTCATCAAAACGGAGAGGAAATCCCAATGAAGAAAGTAAGAGAAACCACGGTTCCAAAAACCGAGAGCGAGTTTGATGCCGAGGACATCAAGATTGAGAATTATGCAAAGGCCATCAATATGCTATATTGTGCGGTCAACCCCGATGACTACCGAAAGATCTCCTGTTGCACAACCGCCAAGGAGATGTGGGACAAGCTTGAAGTAACGTACAAAGGTACTGATCAAGTGCGTGAAGCCAAGATCGATTTTCTCGCCCAAGAGTATGAAATGTTTCGAATGAAGGAAGGTGAGAAAATCGATGACATGTTTGATCATTTCTCAAAAATCATAAACGATCTTCCTGCTCTTAAGAAGACGTACACCAACAAGGATCTCGTAAGGAAAATCCTGCGAAGCCTCACCCCCGAATGGAGGTCAAAAGCCGATGCAATCTATGAATCCATTGGAGTCTCCAATGTTGGCCTTGAATGCCGTACCCCGTAACCGTTTTGATGTGCCAAATAAGTTTTCGAAATGTTACTAACATCATTTTCAGGAAGAACACAAACGCCAAACCTCTATTAGCTTGTTTAGCATCACCGAGATATACTCCTACGAGTTTAGAATTCTTGTGTAAAGGTAATGATATATTTTAATGAGTTACTTATGCCCTTTCACTCAAAAATTATTTTTAAAATGACAAATATATTCTTAGTTGGGGTTATTTTGAAAACGGAACACGAAAAATGAGTTTTGGAATTTTTACACAGACCTAACGGTACTTGGCTACCGTATACACGACACCAGGGTACCGCCGGCAGCTTAGTGAACGTACCGGGTACGTTTCACTCAGGAGGTACACGGTACCCCCCTACCGTGAGACGGTACCTGGATACCGTACGGTAGGCTGAACCGACTGGGTATCCCGTCCTAACAGGTACCGCCAGTAGCGAACCTAACTTTTGGCTTACACGGTACCCCCAAACGGTAGGCTGTACCATGTGTCACGGTACCTAGGTACCGGACGGTACTGACCCTACCGTGAAGGGTACCGGATCCGTTGGCAGCACTGTAGCAAATTGCCAATTTAAATTCAAATCACCCCTAATCACTTCCTAACGGCATGTAACGTTAAAAACTCAAATTTTAACATTCCAAACTCCTATATAAACCCCCTCTAAGTCTCATTTTATGAACAACAACTTCTCAATTAAATTTAAAGCCTCTTTCTCTAATTCTTGAGTGTTCTTAAAGCTTTGTTCTTATTTTTCTTACTCTTTTGAGTAAAAAGCTTTCATCTTTTTATACACTCACACACAAGGGCATTTGTGCTTCATTATTTTATATCTTGCCTATAGGCTTTTGTTGTTGTTGATTTAATCTTTTGTTCTTCTCCTACCCAATTCATATTTGTTATTATTTTGGTAGAGAAGCAACACCAATTTTTTTAATTGATCTGTAAAAGGTGTGGATAGCCTTTAAATCCTCAGTGTAAGGTTGAAGATAGCCTTAAAATCTTCGGTTGTAAATGGTTGAGATAGCCGTAGTAAAATCTCATATGCTTATTGGCAAGAGTTGTTTGCCAAACCTCGTTTGAGTCTTCTTAGTGAAGCCAAACAAGTTAGTGGAGGTTAAATCCTTGAGGAGGAGCCTCGAGGTACTGGAGTAGGGAGTTCCCGAACCAGTATAAAATCGCTTGTGTCGTATTTTTATCCTTTATATCTTTCTTGCTCTCTTTCCGCTACTACTTTGCGCATAAGTTTTTTTTTACGAAAAATTTGCAAACACCCTAATTCACCCCCCTCTTAGGGTGTAAACCAACTTTCATCCAACGTCACCATCGATAGGCTAAGAGGTAATCTTAAAACCTATGAATCTACTATTCTGACCCCGTCTTTGGATGAACAAAAGAAAAAGGGGATAGCTCTCAAAGCAACCAAGAAACCGGTGGAAGAGGTTTCAAGCGATGATGACAACGAATATGGACTCGTCATCAAGAAGTTCCACAAGTTCATGAAGAAGGAATTTGAGCGGAAGGGAAGGAAGCACGACGGTCCTCCCAAGTGCTATGGCTGTGGCGAGATTGGCCACATCAAGCCAAGGTGTCCAAAAGCCAAACACGGCAAGGACAAGCCTGGCTTCAAGAAGCAAAGGGCTTACATATCTTGGGGTGGCGATTCCGGTGACGAATCAACCGACCAAGAGGAGGACGAAGCTGCAAATCTTTGCCTCATGGCGCACGAAGATCAAAACGACGATGTCCAAGAGGTATGTACCATTTCTTCCGACTCTTATACTTTTGAAGAAATGCAAGAAGCACTTCATGAACTTTATGAAGAATTTGTTAGCGCTTCTAAAACAAATAAATCTTTGAAGAAACGTCTTTCTACACTTGAAAACGATTTTGAAAAATTGGAAAAAGAAAATGAAATACTTAAACAAGAAAACAAATTTTTTGGAAAAAGAAGCGCTGACAAACCGGAAAGTTCATCAAGTGAATGTGGGTGTTGTAAAGCTTTAAAAGAGCAAGTCGCTAAACTTGAGATCACGGTCAAGAAATTTAATACTCCTCACAAAGACTTAAATTTACTTCTTGACACTATGCACTTTTCTAAGGAAGGAATAGGTTTCAATAAAAATGAAGCTAAAGAAAATGTTGAGCCACCACCTAGACAATCATCTAAGGTTCAACATAAGAAACCTAAAAATCAAGATAATAGAAAACCTAGTCAACCTAAGGACACTAGACAACCTAGACTAAAACCTAGGAATGAAAATGGTCATGGTAGACAACCTAAGAAAAATGATTTTGTGCATAAAAATGAATTTTCTCAAATTAGGAGAAATAATGCTAGAGCACCTAGAAAAGGCCAGTTTCAAAATTTTCAAAAACCATTGTTTTCACAAAATAGGAACAAAATTGTTAAACCCTTTAACTATTATGAACCTAGGCACATGTACAACCCCAACGTAGTTTGCCATTATTGTAATAGGATAGGCCATATTGCTCCCGTTTGTTACACTAGGCATAGGCACCTATCACAAAATCAAGCACACTACCATCACACACCTAACACCCGAGGACCCAGCGTAAATTGGATACCTAAAACTCATTGATGTGTTTCTTAGGTGTGCTTGAAGGCATCAAGTGTACTTTGGTACCTTGATAGCGGATGCTCCAAGCACATGACCGGAGATGCATCTAAGTTTCTCCAAATCAAGACCGCCAAAGGAGGAAACGTAATTTTTGGGGACAATAGCAAGGGAAATATTATCGGCATTGGTTCGGTAGGTAAATCTGAAAACTCCTCTATAGATAATGTCTTGCTTGTTTCTTGCCTTAAGTCAATTAAGAGGGTGTTTATGATGTTTTAACAACACCTCTGTTGATTTACGTTTGTGATTGAAATTTGTGGAATGAGCTGCTATTCATGAGCTGTTTCTTGCCTTCATACTGATTTCTGGGTGAGGTAATGAACTCAGTCATTGCCTGGGTGAGGCCTTGTAGCTATGTTCTTGGAGAAACCAATGTGTTTTGGCCTTGAGAGAGTTGAATTGAAGAATTCTGCACTGTAATTGACTGGTTTGTGCTGGTTTTTGCCTGCTGTGCTGATTTTTTGGCCTGCTGCTGGACAGAAATGATGGTAGTTAGCAGTGGTGGTAATGAATGTTATCCCACTGCACCTGCACATGGGATACCCTGATGTGAACTGCTCATTTTGCTACTTGGTGTTGGGGTTGACCTGGGCTGTGCCTTGATGCTGAAACTGATACCTGGGTATAATGGTCTTCGTGAAAGTCCCACCCCTCCCTCAACCTCCTAAAGACTTAACTCTGTCACACCTTACCTCATTTGCATGAGGTAAGGACTGATTTGAACCCTCGACAGTTGTGGTTTGTCTGGAAGTTGTTGTTGGGGAGGGAGCTAGTAACCTTGTGCCTTGCATATGCCTTCGGTATGACTGCGCCTGCTAGGAGGACTGCCTGTTGAGCTTGCTATGGATTCTGCTTCATTTTTGGTGATTTTGGGTGCTGGATGGATAGTGGCTTCCTGCTGCCATTCGCCTGGGCAGTAAGGCAGTAACGAAACTGCATTCCCCTGGATTTTGGATCTGTTTTGCATATGGGCTGAACTGGGTGGATTTGCTGAAGTTGGTTGGTACCATTTGTGATGGAGCTGCTGAATGTGGGTTGTTGATCCCTTAGTCACTTGTGAAAGTTCTAAAGGCAACCTCCGTACTCAGTAGACCCACGGTTATTATAGGAGACTTCAGGACACACACACACGATGCTATAGCACTCTCTCTAACACAAACCAAAGTAAGGTGCAGAATAAAGTAAAGATGCAACATAGAGAAATTGTTTACGCAGTTCGGAAACTTTCCTACTCTGCGGGGCCCACATCCGTGTAACAGCCCTTCCACTAAATCACCGTAATGATTACACCTTCAATAACAAGAGACTCAATCTATTGTATTGACTTAACCAACTTACGGATGACTTTGATAACAAACTCTGTTTGTATCATTCACTTCAGCTGGTTACAACAACTTCATGCATTTGGATGTGTTACGACCCTTTTCCAGCACTTCATAGATCACCTGCTGGACAGCAGATCTTCCTGCTCTCTGAGACGTGTCTTCACCACTTGATCAACACAGATTGTCAAAGATTAACAACGCATGAATCAGACTCTGATCTTGGTAATTCTATGTTGCACAGGATCTTTCTCTCTCTCTCACCGAGGCGCTCCTCATAAGCAGCGCAGTGGTATATGTATATATACGTGGACAGCAACCAGAAACCCTAGTAGAGTCCTTCGCAATAATCATCAGCATGTGAGAGTCCTTCACAGTGAGAGTCCTTCGCAATAACCATCAGCATGTGAGATGTCTTCTAGCTCGATCTTGACAAGTATGAGCATATCCTTCGTGAATCCTCAACATGGCAGGACGCTACAATCCCAAGCCAACTAGACAACTTATTCCTACTATTTGTTTTTGTCATAAGGATAAGGCCAACTAAAAATAAAAAAATACAAACCCCATGCTACCCAGACTTTTGGTACGGTGTGTACACTATTATAGGAACTAACAATCTCCCCCTTTGGCCATCCTTTTGGACAAAAACAAATAAACTAGACTCTCTGGCCGTTGAACCTCTTCTCCCCCTTTTTTGTTCAAAATATGCCAAAGTGTATTGAGAAATAACTGGGAAACAGAGAAGAGTAATATCCAAGATTTGAGCAAGAGAGGTACATGATTTGTAACACATCCTAGAGTGGAGCTTGAGAGTGTACCTACACCATGTAAGAGGAAGATTTGCAATGGATCATAGCCCGAAAAGCATACAGACTAGGCAAGACAGGCAGACATGAAGACTCGGCAAACCAGGTTCAATAACTCAAAGAAAAGTTTGATAGCAGTCATGGAGGGAACTGTAAAGCATAAAGTTTGAAACCAGAAAACAGGGCAGAACTACCCCATCAGAGTAATGTCAAGTTCTGAGATGCAAATGAGTAATGAAGATGAAACACTTATGTTGATAGTTCATCCTCCTCCTCCTTCTCCTGAGAGCTCTCCCCCTGAGCAGGTTCTCCCTCTGTTGCAGTACTGTCAGTCACAACTTCTCTAAGCCAGGTGAGATGCTTGTGCTCATCCTCAAGTGCTGACTGTTTGGCCAGTGTCATCCTCATCTCTTCCCTGTTTGCTTCAAGCTTGGCATCCAGATATTGTATCACAGCTGACACTTCTTGCTTAACAGAGCTTGGAGTGGACTCCATGTCATTGAAATGGTTTCCTTCAAAATGTCTGTAGTCAATCTGCAGTAGTGGTTCTGGTGGCTCCTCCTTGTCAGCAGCAACTTTAACAAATCCCTGAGAAAGAATCATTCCCATGGCCTGGGTGACAGTATTTTTGTGAGTGGTTGCAAGCCAGTGACATGCTGGTGTTGTTTTGCATGGCTTCTCTTTTTGATTTAGATGCTTCTCCTCACGTGCATTTTCCATTGCTACTGGATTTGATGACCTCTTGTTGGATTGCTCCATGTGGCGTTCATCCCTCATGACTTTTATTTTTGGACTTTCTCCTTCATCATTACCTTTTTATGATTGGCTTCTTAGTAAGGTGCACATAGGCCCAGTTTGGATCTGAGAGTTTCAAATCTGTTTCCATCAAGGGCTTTTGTGAAGATATCTGCAAGTTGATCTTCAGTAGATACATGTTCCAGGCTTACAATTTTGCGTTCCACTAGTTCACGTATGAAATGATGTTTAATATCAATATGCTTTGTGCGGGAGTGAAGCACCGGATTTTTTGATATGCTGATGGCACTTGTATTGTCACAGTATACTGGAATAGTGTCGTGTTTGACTCCGTAGTCAGCCAAAATTGATTTCATCCATAATAGTTGCGCACAACAGCTACCTGCAGCTATATACTCTTCCTCTGCTGTAGACAGTGACACAGAGTTTTGTTTCTTGCTTAGCCATGCCACGAGATTTCCTCCCAAAAAGAAACAGCCTCCTGAAGTACTTTTCTTGTCATCTATATTCCCAGCCCAGTCTGCATCACTAAATGCCATGAGTTCTGCCATACCCCCTTTTGAGTACCAGAGTCCCAAATTTTGTGTGCCTTTCACATACTTCAGTATCCTCTTAACTGCTTTGAGATGTGATTCTTTTGGGTTTGCTTGATATCTGGCGCATACTCCAACACTGTAGCTCAAATCTGGTCTGCTTGCTGTTAGATATAGAAGACTTCCTATGATTCCTCTATATCTTGTTGCATCAACATCCTTGCCAGTGTCGTCTCTGCTGATTTTTTCATGTGTTGGACATGGTGTTCTAGCACTTTTGCTGTCACTCATGTCAAACTTTTTCAGCATGTTCTGTGCATACTTGGTCTGTGATATGAAGATTCCTTCGGTTGTTTGTTTGATCTGAAGCCCTAGAAAGAATGTGAGCTCTCCTATCATACTCATTTCAAACTCCTTCTCCATCACTCTGACGAACTCATCTGCTCGTGCCTTTGATGTAGAACCAAACACAATGTCATCCACGTATATTTGTGCAACCAGTAAGTCTGACTTGTACCAAATATAGTACATTGTGTTGTCTGCTCCCCCTCGCTTGTATCCTTCTTCAATAAGATAAGTTGTTAGTCTTTCATACCAGGCCCTTGGGGCTTGCTTCAGCCCATACAATGCTTTGTGGAGTTTGTATACATGGTTTGGATACTTTGAATCTTCAAATCCTTTGGGTTGTGCTACATAGACTTCTTCTTTTAGATACCCGTTCAGGAAGGCAGTCTTCACATCCATTTGGTATAGCTTCATATCTAGAACACACGCCATACTAATAAGCATTCGTATGGACTCAAGTCGTGCTACAGGTGCAAATGTTTCTTCGAAGTCTATACCCTCCATCTGTGTGTATCCTTGAGCAACTAACCGAGCTTTGTTTCTGATAACATTCCCTTCTTCATCGGTCTTGTTTTTGTAGATCCACTTTGTGCCAATGACATTTACTGTGTCTGGTTTTGGTACAAGCTCCCACACTTTGTTTCTCTCAAACTGCTCTAGCTCTTCGTGCATGGCATTTATCCAAGCTGCATCTGTCAAGGCTTCTTTAATGTTTTTGGGCTCCATGGATGACGTATAGTAAGCCTTTGTCATCTGTAGGAAATCAATCTTCTTGTTTCTTGTTCTTATTCCTTCAGTGGGTGTGCCGATGATGTTTTCAAGTGGATGACTCTTCTGAATATGAGTAGGGACGCTGCTGGTGATAGGTACGTCTGTTTGAGTATCTTGCCCTTTTTCACTTTCTGTCTCTTTAGCTTCTTCTTCAGTCTCTTCGATGTGTTCCAGTGGCAGTGGCTCTATCTGATCGTCCACTGGTTTTTGAGAGACTTGGTCATCTACTACAACATTTATTGATTCCATGATAGTTTTTGTGCGCTTGCTGTATACACGAAAGGCCTTACTGTTAGTTGAGTATCTAACAAAAATGGATTCGTCACTCTTGGATTCAAATTTTCCCCTATGTTCTCGGTCCCTTAGGACATAGCACTTTGCTCCAAAGATGTGAAAGTGTGCCACACTCGGAGTTCTTCCTTTCCATAATTCATATGGTGTAGCCTGCGTTCCACTCCTGAAATACACTCGGTTAATTGTATAGCATGCTGTATGAACTGCCTCAGCCCACAAATTCTGTGGTAAGTTGTATGTGTTGATCATTGTGCGGGCCATCTCCTATACGTGTCGATTTTTCCTCTCAGCTACTCCATTTTGTTGTGGAGTTTTTGGTTCTGAAAATTCATGGCTTATTCCGTGGAGATTGCAAAATTCTTCAAATGGTCCATTGTCAAATTCACCTCCATGATCACTTCGTACCCGCACTACCTTCTTTATTTTCAGTTGTTTTTCATTCTGAACCTTGTTGCAAAGAGCTGCAAAAGCATCCAATGCATCGTCTTTGTGCTTTAAGAAGCTGATCCAAGTATATCTGGTGTAGTCATCTACTACTATGAGAACGAATCTCTTTCCTCCTATACTTTCTGTCTGCATAGGCCCAAAAAGATCAATGTGCAGTAGTTCCAGTGGTCGTTTGGTTGTTCTCATTAGCTTCTTTGGGTGACTCTTTCTGATCTGCTTTCCTTTCTGACAAGGTCCACATACTTGATCATCAGCCTGTGTGATTTTTGGCAGCCCTCAAACTGCCCCTGAGTTTGATAGCACTTTAAGGTCTTTGTAGTTCATATGCCCCAGTTTGTAGTGCCATAATCTGGCGTCTCTTTCACTTGCAGCATAACATAGGATGTTTGGAATTACTTTATAGCAATTGTCAGCAGTTCTATCTCCCTCTAATACCACCAACTTGTTTCTATCCTTGATGCGACATTTCTGTTGTGTGAATACCACTTCAAGTCCTTGATCACAGATCTGACTAATGCTCAAAAGATTCACTTGCAGTCCCTGAACAAGCCATACATTCTTGATTGGTGGCAGTCCAGATACATGCAGCGTTCCATTCCCGATAATCTGTCCATGAGCTCCACCACCAAATCTTACATTCCCTCCTTCAATTGGTTGTACATTTGTCAGGTTCTGTTTGTCTCCAGTCATATGATGAGAACATCCACTATCCAGGATCCACTGATCAGGTGTGACTTGATAGCACAGATTTGCTCATGAGGCTTGGTGTTTGGGTACCCATTTCATTCTGGTTTTGACATGCCTTGTTGTACCACCTTTCCTTCTCTTCAAGTTTTTTAGTTTGTAACATTGGCATTTGATGTGCCCCTTTTTTCCTGCAGTAGAAGCAAATATAATTGAAATAAGGATTCAGAGAATAAGTATTCCTTACATGATAGTCTGGACGCTGAAACACTTTCTCTTTGCCCTTGCTCAGGTTGCATTCTGGCAGCTCCTTTGTGTCTGGTTGTTTGGTGATGTCCTTTGTTTCTCTGGTGAACAGATCCAGTGGTGTTTTGCTGCCTTCAGATGATGTGTGCCCAATTCCAGATCTATCCCCATAGAATTTTGACGAGCTCACCATCTTCTCGATCTTTTCAGCCCCTGCACTCTTCATCCACCTTTGATAGCTTTTAAGTTGAGTGAGTTCATATTTCAGATCAGACTTTTCTCCTTCAGTTTGAATCAGCTGCTGGTTGACTTTATCCAGTTTCTTTCGGAGATCTTCTACTTCCACAGCCAGTTGATTCTTTTCTAAGATGTTCTTCCTACGGACAAGAAGAAGTTCTGTCCACTTTTCTTGTAGTACTGTGAGTTGTTCAGCAGCATCCTCAGTGTTTTCTTCTTCGTACTGGGTGACAAAGGCACAATGACTATTCCCCATGACATCTTCTGTTTCTTCCTCATCATCACTCCAAGTTGACATGAAGGCTTGCCTCTTCTTTTTGAGATTGTTAGCACATTCAGATTGAATGTGACCGAACCCACCACATTCAAAGCATTGAGGCCCCTTTTTCTTGAGGTCATCATTTGATGGTCTTACCTCCCTTGGTCGTGTATTTCTGAATTGTATTCCTTTGGATGATTCACCTTGGAAATTGTTCTTCCCTCTCTTCTGTATCCATTGTTTTTTGAACTGTCTAGTGAAGAGTGACAGTTGCTCCTGAAAGTCCTCGTCTTGTGCTATATCATCTTCATTGTCATCCACATCAGCCAGGCTGTGAAAAGCAATCAGCTTCTCATTCTTTTTCCGTTTGAGCTCTTCATTCATCTACAACTCAATAGTCTCTAGATTCCCCATGAGTTGATCCCGAGTCATATTCTTGATGTCATGTGCCTGACGAATTGCTTTGGAATCCATAGCATAGGATTCTCGTAGAGCTCTAAGCACCTTCAAAACTAAACAGTCTTCAGTGAATGGACGCTTCAGATTTTCAGCTTCATTTGCCAGCTCCCTTAATCTTCCATGAAAATCAGCTATCCTTTCCTTATCATCCATGCGCAGGCTTTCATATTTAGTGATAAGAATCTGGATTTTTGCTGTCTTGACTCTCTCGTCCCCTTTATGTGTGGTTTCAAGAATTTCCCAGGCTTTCTTGGCCTCAGTGCAGTTCGAGATGAGCCTATATTGCGAACTATCAATAGCTCCAAATAATGCATTTAGTGCTCTGTCGTTGCATTCAGCAGCTTGGGCTTCTTCCTTTGAGTATTTTTCGAAAGTTTTGATCACTTGCACACCTTCTGCATTTGTTTCTGTTGGCTCTGTCCACCCAGTTTCTATGATTCTCCATACTCTTCCACCTTGTGATTTCAAGAACGCTCTCATACGTCCTTTCCAAAAGTTATAGTTTGGTCCTCTCAACAGAGGTGGTCGTTGAACATTTGCTCCTTCCTCCATATCTCCCATGATCGTCTTCTTCAGCTAATAACTTAAGCTGACCTTGCTTTGATACCAATTGAAAGTTCTAAAGGCAGCCTCCGTACTCAGTAGACCCACGGTTATTATAGGAGACTTCAGGACACACACACACGATGCTATAGCACTCTCTCTAACACAAACCAAAGTAAGGTGCAGAATAAAGTAAAGATGCAACACAGAGAAATTGTTTACGCAGTTCGGAAACTTTCCTACTCTGCGGGGCCCACATCCGTGTAACAGCCCTTCCACTAAATCACCGTAATGATTACACCTTCAATAACAAGAGACTCAATCTATTGTATTGACTTAACCAACTTACGGATGACTTTGATAACAAACTCTGTTTGTATCATTCACTTCGGCTGGTTACACCAACTCCATGCATCTGGATGTGTTACGACCCTTTTCCAGCACTTCATAGATCACTTGCTGGACAGCAGATCTTCCTGCTCTCTGAGACGTGTCTTCACCACTTGATCAACACAGATTGTCAAAGATTAACAACGCATGAATCAGACTCTGATCTTGGTAATTCTATGTTGCACAGGATCTTTCTCTCTCTCTCACCGAGGCGCTCCTCATAAGCAGTGCAGTGGTATATGTATATATACGTGGACAGCAACCAGAAACCCTAGTAGAGTCCTTCGCAATAATCTTAGCATGTGAGAGTCCTTCGCAGTAACCATCAGCATGTGAGATGTCTTCTAGCTCGATCTGGACAAGTATGAGCATATCCTTCGTGAATCCTCAACATGGCAGGACGCTACAATCCCAAGCCAACTAGACAACTTATTCCTACTATTTGGATAAGGCCAACTAAAAATAAAAAAATACAAACCCCATGCTACCCAAACTTTTGGTACGGTGTGTACACTATTATAGGAACTAACAACTTGTTCTTGGAGTCTTGGTGGTACCCTTTACCATGGCTTTCTCTGCTGCTTAGGGTTTTCTTAGGGCAACTTCAGATCCTCGCTTTTGGATCATGCCTTTTCTGATGTCCTTGGCTTTGCTGTTGATGATGGGGTAGTTTTGGTATGCATGATGGAGGATCTCGCTGGTTCTTGTTCTCTTGTTGTTGGACATCCTAGCGATACTCTTACCCGGTCAGTTGGAGGATGAGGGTGAACGGCATCGTGAACTCAGAACACAGCCCCTCGTCGTCCCAGTTTCACTAGGACAACAGATAGGGGATGTTGATTCGTAGTGTGGATACAATGGAGCTTGCCCAACCATGGAGCTCTTTGAACTTGGCTTTGGACTCGAATGGACAACCCTCTGGAAATATGTTGTGGATTCAGATGGATTTGTTGTTGAGTTTGTGTTGGCCTGTTCTTGGGGCGGGAACTGCAGGCTTTGGACCATTGCCGTGGAACCAATGCTTGAAGGAACTTGCAGGAACCTTAACATGCTTGCAGGGGGGCAGGTTCCCAGCTGTTTTCACGTAGGTTTTTGCTGATGCTGCACATGGACTAGGTGACGCTGCTGCTGCCCAGTCCTGTTTTGCTGTTTTTTGATTGTATGTGACTTTGGGTCCATGGAGAGGGAGTGATGTGTTTGGCTTGAGATGCCACCTACATATGCTCCCCCCATGCTCTGGTTTGGTCTACCATACTACTGCCTTGAGATGCGGGGTACTGGAAGCTGGAAGCTGACACTAGAGCAAGGATGTGGATTACCATTTTGTTCTATTGGAAACTCTGATGCGTCCTTTGATTGTTTATTTGTATGGCCTGCGTGCCAAGTTGTTTTTTTGTTGTATTATTGTTGTATTCATTACATGCACGGAACCATCTTTATGGTTCAGCATTAGATGTTGATGTACCGTTCTGATTAGGGTAATAATAATTTACATGTTACCCGTTGCTTGTTAAAGGTCTTAAACACAATCTCTTGAGCATAAGTCAATTATGTGACAAGGGAAACCGTGTGACCTTCGATTCAAAATCATGCACGGTAGAACGCCTTAGTGACAATAAGGTCATTCTACGTGGTGATAGAATCGATAACATATATATGGTTAACTTAGACAAATCTCCCTCCGGCTTTGCTAAGTGCCTCATGAGTAAAGAGGAAGACACTTGGTTATGGAACCGAAGGGTAGCTCATATGAACATGAACCTTTTGAACAAATTGGTTTCACAAGACTTAGTAATTGGCATTCCAAAACTTAAGTTTGAAAAAGACACCATATGTGATGCGTGTTAAAAGGGGAAACAAAATGGAGTGGTGGAACGTAAAAATAGATGCCTCGAAGAGATGGCTAGAACTATGATCAATGAGGCAAAAATTCCTATGTATTTTTGGGCGGAAGCCGTGAGTACCGCGAGCTACGTGTTAAACCGAGCCGTCATTCGACCGATACTCATGAAAACACCCTATGAATTATACAAAGGAAGAAAGCAAAACCTTTCCCATCTTCGAGTGTTTGGTTGCAAATGTTTTATTCATAATAACGGCAAAGATAACTTGGGAAAATTTGATGCCAAGTCGGACGAAGGGATTTTTCTTGGTTATTCTCTACGTAGCAAGGCCTATAGAGTGTTTAATAAACGTACCTTGACTATTGAGGAGTCCTCTCATGTTGTATTTTCCGAAGATAATACTCGCTTGGCGAGAAAGGCTATTTGTGATGATCTTGCAGATTCACTCGAAAGATTACACGTTGAAGACGATGAAGAAGACACGCCATTATACACCAACCCGCAACCACAACCTGAGGAAACACCTCAAGTGATGGTCGAAAATGAGGACCAAGCAGACGAAGAAGAACAAGAGGAAGCCCAGGAACAAGAGGAAACCGAGCTTCCCATCACTTGGAGAACGCACAAGAACCATCCACTTGACTAGGTAATCGGCAGCATCAACCGCGGGGTAAGTACTCGTAACTCTCTTAGGGACACCGTAGGTCAGATGGCTTTTGTTTCTCAAATTGAACTTACAACCATTTCCGAAGCAATGAACGATGAACATTGGACCTTGGCTATGCAAGAGGAGCTAAACCAATTCAAATGAAATGACGTTTGGGAATTGGTGCCAAGGCCCGATGATCGTATGATTATTGGTACGAAATGGGTGTTCCGTAACAAACTCGATGAAAATGGAATAATCACTAGAAACAAAGCTAGGCTCGTAGCTAAAGGCTACAATCAAGAAGAAGGCATTGATTTTGAAGAAACTTATGCACCCGTAGCACGTTTAGAAGCTATTCGCTTACTTCTTGCTTTTGCTTCGTCTATGGATTTTAAACTCTATCAAATGGATGTTAAGAGTGCCTTCCTCAATGGTTCTATTCAAGAGGAAGTGTATGTTGACCAGCCCCCGGGGTTTGAAGACTTTGAGTTTCCCGAACATGTCTTCAAACTCAAGAAAGCACTCTACGGTCTTAAACAAGCACCCTGTGCTTGGTACGAATGTTTGAGTAAATTTCTTTTGGATAGTGGTTTCCAAAGAGGAAAGGTAGACACCACACTTTTTATCAAGAGTAAAAACAATAACATCCTTTTGGTTCAAGTTTATGTAGACGATATTATATTCGGTGCTACTAACGAATCTTTGTGCAATGAATTCTCAACTTTAATGACAAGTGAATTCGAAATATCAATGATAGGCGAGCTCACATTTTTTTGGGGACTCCATGTCAAGCAAATGTAAGATGGCACGTTCATTTGCCAAGCTAAATATTGCAAGGAGCTCCTAAAACGGTTTGAAATGGACAACGCCAAAGCCATGGCGACCCCGATGAGCACGTCTGACCATCTTGACAAAGACGAGAAAGGTAAGGAAGTAGAAGTCAAAAAGTATCAAGGTATGATCGGATCCCTTCTCTATCTTACCGCTAGTATGCCGGATATCATGTTTAGCGTTTGCCTTTGTGCAAGGTATCAATCATGCCCGAAGGAATCGCACTTAACGGCGGTGAAACGGATCATGAAATACCTTGCTGGCACAGTTAACGTTGGACTGTGGTATCCAAAAGGCTCTTCGTGTCATCTCGTTGGTTATTCCGACTCGGACTTTGCCGGTTGCAAATTGGACCGTAAAAGTACAAGTGGGACTTGCCACTTACTTGGTAGCTCTCTAGTTTCATGGTTTAGTAAGAAACAAGTCAGTGTTGCTTTATCCACAACCGAAGCGGAATAGTTGTTGTGCTCAAATCCTTTAGATGAAGCAACAACTCGTGGACTATGGCCTTAGTATCAATCACGTCCCTCTTCGTTGTGATAATACTAGCGCCATAAGCTTGACGAAGAACCCCGTTCTTCACTCAAGGACGAAACACATTGATATTAGGCATCATTTGATTAGAGATCATGTTCTCAAAGGTGATGTCAAAATTGAGTTTGTTGAAACACATAACCAATTAGCCAACATTTTCACAAAACCTTTAGAGAAAGAGTTGTTCTTCCGCATTCAAAGTGAACTCGGAATCCTTGACTCTGCGATGATCTAAGTTGTGCATCTAAACTTGTTAAACGTTTACTAACTTGAGCGTCGGAGAATTTTTTTTCTTTTTTGCAGGTACCCCGTTCATGAAATCAGGGGGAACCATGCAAACAGCGCTGTCCAGGAGACCCAACAGCGCTATTGAGAGAAACACCGTCAACCAGAAAGTTTGCCAACAACGCTGTACAACAAGCCAACAGCGCTGTTACAGGGAGTCCCTTTTACCTTTGCTTTCCAGAAACTTTTTGAACATCACTGTCCCTTTTCAACATAGCTGTTTTCTTAAACACCTTGTTTTCAAACAAAACCAGAAAGTTTTCCAACAGCGCTGTCCACCATTGCAACAGCACTGTCCATTTTTTTACAAAATTTTTTCTCTATTGTAAAATAGCGATGTTGAGAAACCCAACAGCGCTGTTCAAACCCTTACACAATTCCAGAAACTTATGGAACATTGCTGTAGGGTACCCAACATCGCTGTCCATTTGACTCCTTTTTTTAAAACTTGACGCAGAACAGCACTGTACAAGGAACAACAGCGCTGTCCCAACAGCGATGTCCCCTGTAGAACATCCCTGTTCTGGTCAATTTTTTCAAAAAAATATCCGTTGCACCAGCATTAATTGCTCCAACAGCCATGTTTTTGAAAATCTGGACGTTGGAGACCTCTTCTCCTATATATTTGGACCCCCTCTTCTCACTTTTACACACAAACACAATTCTCCTCAATATCTTTGCTTATTTCATCATCTCTACTCTTCTCTTTTGTGTTTTTTCTTCATCATGGGCAAGGACAAGAGCAGGGCCGCCACCTCCGGGAAATCAAAGTCCAAATCCCGGGCGCCTACGACATCCTCCGAGGAGTGCCTCTACTATGGCGACGGATCATACCTCTGGTTTGATTCCGAGGAGGAGCGCACCCGTTTCCTCACTTTCTTCTCTAAACGGGTTGTGGCTCCCCCACGAATCATACCGGAGCGCTACCTGGAGCTGCAGGGCTACGACGACCTTGACGCGCAGCTTCATCAAGCCAGCCTTTGGCCGTTTGTCTCCCGGGCTCGAAAAGAGATCAACCTGGCGCTGATCCAGGCCTTCTACTCCAACCTCTGGCCTGAGGACGACGTGCTCTACTCGCTTGTCAAGAGCACGCCGATTGAGCTCACCGTGGAGCAGCTTGGGCGCATCGCTGGCCTTCCCTTCCAAGGCGACGATGTCTCCCACTATGGCGGAGAGGACTGGGTGCTCAACAACGAGGGCCTTATCCTCAACGAGCTTGGCATCACCGAGCTCATCCGCCATGCCTCGGGCCGCCCCACCATCCACTCCGCAAACCCCGAAGGCTGTCTCGTCCTCTACATCGTGTCCCGGATCATCAAACCCCGGAAGCATGGCCACACAATCATGTCCGGTGAGGACCTCAAGCTCATTCATACGATCATGCACTCGGCCCCAATCAATTGGGTGAAGTTTGTCATGATCAACATGACGATAGCCGCGTCCACCGACCACGATCACCTCCTCCCGTACCCGTTCGTGGTGATGGACATCCTTGAACGGTTCAAGGTAACCACCACCGCTGGCCCGCTCACGAAGGCCACGAAGCTTTGGACAATCAGCAACCAAACCTTTACCAAGCGGTCGGACAACGCTGCGACTGCCACTGCCGCGCCACGCCGCACTGCCCCTACTGCTGGCCCAGCCGAACCCCGGGCCCGGGCCAACCTCGCCTCCATTGCCGACTCCCTCAACCGGCTCCACTTCAAAGTTGACGGGATGGGGGGCTACCTTGAACGGCTCGACGTGGCTGTTCAACACCAAGGGTACGCCATGAACGCATACGTCCAAGGCATCAACTACGTCCCTCCACCACTCCACGGCACATTCCTCGGGGAAGTGTACGGTGATGAAGACGAAGAGGATGGCTCCTACTCCCAGTCAAGCTCCCCGGACGAGGATAAGTTCGACGATGCCATTGATGGTGATGAGATGGACGTCGACGACGACGAGGAAGAAACCGAAGACGAAAACTAGGACACTCCTAGAATTTCTATCTCTTCGTTTAATTATTTTTTTAATGCTTCCGTTGTACTCCGCTATTTCCCTTTAATAAATAAAATTATCTTTTATCTTGTTGTTAATGTCAAAAGGGGGAAGAAAAGGGCTATGCATATACTAAGGGGGAACGCCTCTATAAATGAGACGGTTTGATTTTTAATCCGACAATTTTTTAAGCACAAATTAAGGGGGAACTTTTTCACGATTTTTTGAAAATAAAATATCCCTTAGTATGCATATCCCCGTCTTGTTTTCCATTATCAAAAAGGGGGAAATTGTTGGAACATGGGTTTACGCCTACGTCGTACTAAACTGTGTTCGTTTTATGACAGGTTTTGATAATGCCAAACCGCCGTGACATAACAAGGCTAAAGTGAGCAAAACCAAGGCGAAGGAACATGGCATGATGATTTGAGAACCAAGAACCAAGAATCAAGAACGAAGAACTAGAATTGTATTGAGTCGGTCTTAATGTGATCAAGACCAGCACAAACTTTCAAATCTTGGCTCCCTAGGCTCATTCTATCAAAATACTTTTTGCAAATTCAAAAATTTTTTTCATAAGTTTTAAACATGCCTAAAAACACTTGGAGTTCGCCCAAATAAAAAACCAAGCCATCCGGCGTTCGTCTTTCAGAAACCGGCATTCGGCTTTCGGTTTTCGGCGTTGGTTTTTGGCGTCCGAACCAACCAAGTGGTTTTCAACTTTTTATGATTTGTTTTTACTTCTGGGCATATTTAAATAGTTCTCCAACAAAAACGCTTCAAAAACCACCGTCCGTTTTTGGTCGTTTGGTGAAAACCATGCGAAACGGCACAAACTTGGTTAGCCGTGGTTTTCAATTAAATGATGTGGTTTTTAAGATGTTTTACTTGATTTCTTAGCAAAATGCAATAAACAAATGTTTTAAATACTTGGTTTTTATTTTGGAGAACTTACATTTTTGACATCGGCTAACGGCTGACTAAACCAACCATGGGTCTGGCTAAAACCATCCCAACAGCGATGTTGGTGAAACCAACAGCGCTGTCAGGCTTGGGTAGCTAAAAACATGGTTTGGCGTTAAGTCTTCCAACAGCGATGTTGGTTATTAGACATCGTTGTTGAGCCAAGGTTGGGTTTCCAGAAACATCTAGAACAGCGATGTAGCCTTCCCTACAGCGCTGTCCAACCTAAGCCAAAAATATAGTGCATTGGCAAAAAGTTTTTGGACAGCGATGTTGACCCCGCAACAGCGCTGTCAGGCCAAAACTCCACCTTCAAAGTCAGACCTAAACAGTGATGTTCAAGTATTGAACATCGATGTAGGGACCTGACCGTTGCAAGGAATTTAACTTTTCTTGTTTGGAAGTCAACAGCCAAAACAGCGATGTAGGAGTATTGGACATCGCTGTTGGCATGATCGTTGCTTCTCAATTTTCAAAATGCAAGCCTAGAACAGCAATGCCCAAGCCTAGGACAGCGCTGTCGGGGTGAATTTTAGCAGATCCAAATTTAATCAAATCCCACAAATTGTGCCAATCACCCCTTAAATGTTTTGGTCCGTTGGAGCCTATTTTTCTACTATAAAATGGGGTGTTTGGGTCAGTTTTACATATCACTTACTTCACAACTCCTACTCTTTCATTGCAAATCATCCATCCTTTATTCATAGCTTTTTGAGAGGCATTTTTGTGAAGCTTGTGTTGCTTTTTTGAGCGTTCTTAGTTACTCATTATCCACTCTAAAAGAGAGTATTGGTCTTGAGTGTTTTTAGTGTTCTTAGACACTTGACAAGAGAAAATATTTCTCTTGTTGTTCGAAGGAAGGGTTGTTTCCTTCGAAGGTTCGTTGAGGTTCATGTGACTCGAACTCTCAAGTTGTACGGGTTTGTTAAGCACCGTTAGCTTAACGAGATAGTAGTGTAGCTCGAGAGAGTCTCTCGGGAGGCTGGATTAGCCACAAGCTTTGGTGAACCAGGGTAAAATCGGTGTGCCTCTTACTTTTCTCTTTACTTCTCGTTCATTCATTTTCATTCCTGCGATTTCTTGATCAAACGCTATTCACCCCCTCTAGCGTTGGTCTATTATTCTAACAAACTCAAGCATGCTCACTTAAATCTAAAAGTAGTATACCATTCATAACATCATATCATCATCCTAGACGTATGTCGTAGGATCATGGCATACCATTACATGCCGCGTCAAGAGGTCAGGAAGGCAGGCTTGTGTACGTACATGGTAACTAGGCTCTTCCGCGGGCCCGTCCAAGAGCCTTCGGGATCCAACAGGTTTCATCAGGAAGGCAGGCTTGTGTACGTACATGGTAACTAGGCTTTCAGTTACCACCCACAATTTCTAGTCTCCTCTAGGAGACGAAGGTTTCCTCGGCTCATCACCGCGTGGGGATGATCACCGAAGGGCAGGGGTCCCTGTGTAGTCTAACTCATACATCATGAATCATTTGGCATTGCATCGTTTGTAAGTAATTATGCAGATCTCTATTGTCAATTTGTATGTGGTATTGCAAAAGATACTGCACTTCATATCCAACATCGTTGACGGCAAGGCCAAGGTATTTATATTTGGATAATATTCCAAATGAATCTCCATGATATGTATTCGTGTACCTTGTATCTTGTGTTATCTACTATACAAGCATGAAAAATATGTGGCGAATTTGATACATGGTATTTAAGTATAAATATGTTATCGATCTCTTACGTTATCATTCCACTCAGCTTTCTGCTGAGCGTGTAGTCTTTTTGTCTACACGTAGGTTGGAGCACAAATTATGTGAACCACCCAGAGGACGAAGAGACGATAGGATGGCAGGTTGACATGCATGATTTTCACAAGTATTGCATTTGAGGTTTTGGGTTTGACCCACATCATTGTATTTGTATTACTTTAAGTCTTCTGCTATCTCCGACATTTTGAAAAAGGACCGATCCAAATTTAGTTTTTTGTATTTGAAGTTTTGTTTTATGAATTTTATTTAATGATTTGGAAAAGTTTTAAAAATATTTCTCCCATTTCACCTTAATTCCTATAATTGCGTGTTATACGAATTGGGGTGTTACATTTTGGTATAAGAGAAAATGGTTTTACATGCAGTCTCCTGATCATTTGAAAACATGCATTTGCATCCTAAAATCGTCTCCCATCTCTAGAAGGTAACTATGTTATGTGCACATTTGGTTAAAAGTTGACTTTACATGCTCGTTAGATGAGTAATATTGATACCAAAAGCGTGTCAAGCGTTGACTCCAACAAGACTTTCGTGCTTGGTAAGAGATAAAAGAAGAGGAAGATATACGACTCCAAGGAGCGCTACCAGCGTGCACATCGTAAAAAAGGATAATAAAACTAAAGATCTGGAAATGCCGGAAAGCGGCGTGGGAAAGAGATGACCATGAGGAAACATTCAGCGTGGACTCTGCTAGTAGTATCTGTGGTGGAGGTGTGGATATTCCTCCAGTGGACTTAGCCCGACTAGACTAGTGGGTTACTTGCTAACTTATGGCATAGTCGAGTTTCTAAATGATGCAACATTTAGTCCCACTTGTCTCAACCAAATAAGTTCCTTGAATAAAATCCATAAATTGCTTTTTAATCTATTATGCCCTAGTATGCTCCATAAAACAAAATTCTGGGTAACACACTATTTCCCTAAACACGTGAGGTGTGACTTGAGGAAAACTTCAGGGACGAAATTCCTTTAAGGGGGTGATAATTGTAACGCCCTACAAACCGGCCTAATAGTTAGCAAATATTTTAAACAAATAAATATTCCCTCCGTCCCTAAAAACCTTTCTCCTTTCTTTTTTCATCCGTCCCAAAAAACACTTCTCATTCCTATTAAAAAGTCACTTTTACCCCTTACTTTTGCATACCCTACCTATCACATCATACCTTTTTACTAATAATTTATCCATCAAATCATACTTTAACCCATCACATCAAAGGACATTTTTGGAAATTCAATACCAAAATACACTCCCCTTAAATCCATCTTCAAAATCAAAACTCCCATGTTTTCCGGGACGGAGGGAGTATTATTTATTTATTGAGACTCATTATTTTAAATAATAAATATTGAGATTTTGAACTCTTTAAATGGACTTCCAAAGTTAATGTATTTTAGTTAAAGAAAGATGTTTTTAAAAGCGGGCCTCTCAACATTAATTGGTTAGATAAATTAATTAATGAATGAGATGGACCCAATGGTCTGTAAATAAAGTTTGGAAAATATATTTTTAAGACATCATAAATTTAGTTTTCACTGTTTATTTCTGGAAATGCAAACGGATCTCGATTTTGACCAGTTCGGGGGAAAAAGCGTGTAGCGTTCAGGTCAGATTTTATACATCAAAGTGGAATTTAGAGAGATAACTCCCCAAATCAATCCACACGCCACTCATCCTTATTCATTCCCTCATTTTTAATTCTCATTTACTTCCCTTATTAGTCCTTCATTACTCCTCTATTATGTCTCTTTAATATAAACCTTCCTCTTCCCTTCCATTTTCTCCAACATTTGTAAACCCCACACCACCAACACACTCTCAACCCCTTCCTCTTCTCTTCGTATTTCAGCCCAGAAACCACACCACGGAGGAAGGCCGGTGGAGGAGAAGAAGAGGAAGAAGAAGGAGGAGGTGTTTTGGAAGAAAAATCCCGTCAGTCCACTTTGGGCAGTATTTCGATAAACATAAACTTACTGTTTGGTCGTGGTTTATTGGTGAAAGTTGTAGCTCTTCGAGTCGGTGAACCACATCGCAAACGGTTTGTCAGTAAGACGGGTAACGAAGGCGATACGGCTGTTTTACAAAAACTGGTCTAGTGGCGATGAAAAACGCAAGATTTGCAACTTCCGTCCCATTCTCGTTCTGTATCATCCAATCCGCTATTTGTTTGGTGCATGCCGACTCTTGACAACGCCTATAACATATTTGTGAGAAGAAATGGAACTCAAGAAGCCATTTGGAAGTCGGAAGGTCAACGATTTGAGGACCGTTCGTTGACGCCGTTGTGTCATATTCGAGGTATGTACACCCTAGATATAAAGGAGGAATCTTTATACCGAACAAGTCGTCAGTTCATAGTAAAGGGTAGCGATTCTTGATCGTCAGTTTGTTCAAGTTTTTTAACAGAGATTTGGCTGTATCATGACTGTAAGTCAATCTTAGAGAACACAATGGATCCTCTTAGCTGATCAAGTAAGTCATCGATACGAGGTAAAGGATAACGAACTATTCAATTGATAGTAGTTCATACATAGTCTCATCGATCCATCTTTATTCACGTATGAACGGAGCAGATACTCATGGAGAAAACATGTGGTCAGTTGATTCCTTGTCAAGCAAACTTTAGAGTTGAGTTTTCAGCCTCAACAGAAAATGCATTCATTAGTGAGATACGAATATTGGTCCTTTCTAGGGTTAATATTGATAGCGAATTGAATCTCTCGGAACGATGGATTATTAGGAAGTTCATATCAGAGAAGTTACGTACTCTCGAGACGTCTTTCAGTTCAGAGGTTTCTTTTTGCATATCACACGAATAGACTTCACACTTTCTTATAGACAAAATGATTTTGTGTTTGTATTCAAGATAAACTTGGTTGGTATAGAAAATAGCTTTGCTTTCCCCTTTATGAGGTTAACATCATTGGTCTTCAGTTGAGGAATTCTTCATCACAAGTTGTCAACAGCAACGACGTCAGTCAGTCAATTCATACTAAGGATAAAGTCAATTTCCTTGTATGGTATTTCAACGAGGTTTTGCTAGGAGTTATTGCTTAACAAATGATTTCGATTCATATGACATAATCGCATATTGTGTAGTATTGAGTTAGACATCAGAATGAGATACTTTAGATAACAGAGTTTATTGATTCCAAACGTTCGTGTTTGAATCAGCGATGAGATCGTCTTGAGTCCACATGAGGATCCTTGATATCGACTTTACAGATGTTATTCAACATTAATCGTTTCTTCATAATCGGCTCACTTTCGTACAACTATGCGATGCAGATCAGTTTCGTCACTCGTGATGCGATGCGCATGTTGATAACGTATCAGAGGGTCATATATTTTTCGTTTATTCTTTCGTCTCTTCACCGAGTACGAAAGTTCAACTTAAGTCTATGTTCGATATAATTTCATTACCAATAATTGTTATCTAATGAGAATTTAACACAGTCGATATTTACCAAGTAAATCCTCATACCTTTCCTAGAGCAGAAGGATGCGAGGATCATGGATGTGATTGACATTTTTTTTAAATATCAAATTTTGATCCGAAGATCAGTTTTAAAACGATTTGCTCCGATGCCAAATTGTAACACCCTACTTCGTACAGGTCTACAGCCCCTATCGGACTAAAGTATTAACTTGGTAATCGTAAAAATTTAAAACCTTTCAAACATTTTTATTCATCACAATAATATTTTTCATGACATAAACAATACGGAGTATTCAATATCGCGGAAGCTTAACGAATAATAATCACAAAAAATAATTTATTAATGTATTTCAATTCAAAACCATCACATCCATTTTGATAATCTCGCCTCCATCTACCTCCAGGATCACATCACATCATTCTTTTTATTAACCTACGTGTAGCAAATAAAACATACTACACGCTTAGCGTTGAAGCTAAGTAAGCATATCTAATGCGTCGAACATCCATATAAATTGAATCTCAATTCATAATTAAATCATTTGATATCATGCACATAGTGTTCATGATGCCTATAAACCACCGAGAATAAAGAGTAATATAAGTTTTAGAGAGAGAGAATGCAAAGTAGGAGTTTATTTGTTCTAAACTTCGATCCATTACAATGAGGGGTCTCGCCCCTTTTATAGGGGATACAATACGCATAGTCAAAGTTCTCTGATCGAGGTTCGTCGCCTAGCGGACGTCATCTCTGTCATGAGTTGTCCTTTTCATCCCGTCGCTATCGCGCAGTCAACGTGGCCGGTCGCTATCCGCCGGTCGCTATCACGCCCCCCCAGCCGAGCTCACAGGCTGGGCCGAGCTCATGAGCCGAGCAGGAAACCCTTCCACGTGGCTGATGGGGTCCGGCTGACGTGTCTTTTGGAGTTATCCTCCATCACAAGCCCCCCACTCTCCGGGTTTCGTTGCAGTCGGCGATGGAACACGAGAGAGTATGGGTACTGTAGGGAAACGACGCGCGGGCCCACGTGGAGAAGTTGGCAGGCCATTAGTGCCGTTTGGGCTTCGCCATCATGAAGGGGTGCGCCGTTTCGCCTCCCTAGGCCAAGTGGCGGCCCATCATTGCACCCATTCATCCCTTCCTCTATAAATATCAACCCTACCCTCTTCATTCTCCACCTTTTAGAGAGAGAAAGTAGGAGATTTCTTCGCCATCGCTAGCCTTCCCGCCGTCGTTCTCGTCCATTTTCCGGCACCGTACTAGGTTATTCTTCCTCGTCCTTGTTCTTCCATGTCTTCCCAATCCTCGGTCTTTCGTCAGTCCGAGTCCGAGCGTGATGCTGAGGGCTCTGTCACCGGATCCGCGCAGGAGAGCGACTCCCGCTCGCCCTCCGTCGAGGAGATAGTCGAGGCGGTCAAGATCCCTCTTTAGTCCGAGCCTCGCAATCAGAGGCACACTACCCTGGAGGACTCACTGATCCGAGCACGGAAGTGCACCCTCTCGGTGGAGGAGTTCCGCAAGGTGAAGTGCCTTGCCTCGGTGCGGGGCGTGACCGTACGCCGTCCCACCCCCAAGGAATCTGTCTTTGATGCTCCTCCGGGTTTCTTCGCCATCCACCTCAAGTCCCCGAGTATGGGTTCCGTTTCCCCCTCCATCAGTTAGTCAAAGATTTCTTCCTCCATTTTGATTTTCTCCCTTGCCAAGTTGTGCCCAAATCCCATCGTTACTTGGCGGGGTTCCTCATTCAATGCTAAAGGACTAGGGTTCGCCTCGATCTAGCCTGCTTCCTGTTGCTCTTCCGTCTTGCGAAGTCATCCGGCCGCGCAAACTCCGACTCGGGCTCGTATGCATCCATCTTCCAAAGACAAGAGAAGCTCTTCAAGACGCGGAAGGACTCCGCCAAGACCTGGAAAGGGAAATTCGTCTTCGTCTCTATCTCCTCAGGCTCCCCCTTTTGTAAAGAGCCCCTCGGTTCCTTCCGTTGTCGTTCTGCGTGCGTCACCTCGGACAAAATGCTTGAGGATGTGGAGACGCTCTGCCGAGGAGGGCCCTTCGATGTCGGCTCGCTAGTGACGAACGAGGCGTTGGCGGCACTCGGCTTCGTCTTCCTGTCCCCGGAAGACACTCAGCGGAGCATCGAAGAAGGCCCCTCATGTCAGTGCGATCTCATACGCTCGTCCGTCCGTGGGTCGCGACTGCTTTGGATTTCCCCTCTTCTCTTCGCCGCAACTTCTCGCCTCACCACTTGTCTTCTTTGGTTTTGTGCAGGTGAAATCATGCTCTCCAGCGCCGAGCGGATGAAGCTCATGTTCCCGGGCGCTCCGAGCAGCAACTCTCAGGCTCCTACTTCGGGCGGCCGTCCCCTGAATCCACCCATGAAGCCGACCCCCGAGACGGCACAGAAGAAAAAGAGGAAGGAAATGGCCTCGGCCGCCGACGCTCCACAGGGGTCCGAGTCCCCCATGATGAAGGACTTCGGCCATCCTAAATACGTCAAGGCAGCCTTCCCCGCTCGGGTCTCCTTTCTAGATTGGGACTACGACCCGGAGACCTTCCTACGCAGCTTCACTCCCCCCACCGATCGCGCAAAGATAAAAGATATCGACCAGGAGACCCTGGCCTCGGCTACTTTCCACGAGCTGGGCTCGGTAAGCTTCCCTTGTCATGCCTTATGAATGTAATTCATTTGTGGTGCTCACCCCTTAATTATTTGCAGGCGATGATGCACATGGTCGACATGAGTCAGCGGCTGCGCGCCAGTGAGGATGACCGGAGCAGGGCTTATGTTGAGATAGCCGACCTCAATGAGTCGCTGAAGGCGGCCAAGGAGCAAGCTCGCCAGGCTGAGGAGCGGGCTCAGCACCTCGTAGAGGAGGCTGCTCGCAAGGCGCACCAGGAGGCTCGCGATCAGGCCGTGGCCGAGTTCATATCCTCGGGGGCGTTCCAGGATGAGGCCTTCGCCCGTATGAATGATCAAGGTTACATGTAAATTATTATTACCCGTAATCAAATGAATACAAGAATGTCAAATGCTTAACCACAAGATGGTTACTTGCATTAGTGCATAAAAATACAACCTAAACACCTATACAAAACAGAAAATTACAATTCAAAATGCCTCTACACAAACAAAAGTAGTAGGCCATACACATAGCAAATTGAACCACTAAGATCCAAAAAGATAATCCAATACCAACACAACAAAGAAGATTACAAACAGAACGAAACAAGCTTCAAATCCATATTGCAAAGAAGATCGATGTTCCACATTCGCCCGTATGAATGATCTACTCAAGGCATGGGGGCAGACTCCCAAGGGGAAGGCCTTCGCTCGCTCCGAAGGGACGTTGTGGTACAACCTTGGTCTGTTCCGAGCGCAGCAGGTCCTCTCGGATATGTTCCTCGTCGGGCTGGACCTTCTCGAACCGTGCGACAACCCTGATGAGTTCGACACTTCCATCTACTACTCGAATGGCGGGGACACGGCCGGCGAGCAGCCGAATGCCGAGTGATATGACTTTAAACCTTGTTGTATTTGATGTAATGCTGCTCAGAACTTATTGTTTTTGAATTCGGGTTTTGCTTTGTATGGATATGTTATGCTTTCCCTCTTGCCTTTAATTTTACCGTCTTCGTCGTTCCCATCCCCCGCCCAACCTGAGCTCGGCCACGTCGAGGAGAAGGTCATCCCGGGACTTGATCCCTTTTCTGTCTCTTCGTTAACTGAGACAACCTTGGGACCTTTTGACCTGCCGACAGTTCGACCGTCCCCGTGCTGTCACGTGTACCTTCCCCCTTGGCAAGATGCCTATATAAGGGGGGGTCCTTACAATTTCTTTACACTCATCTTTGAATTTCTTCAAATCTTGCCATGCCGCGCTCGGCTCCCACTCCCCCCGATTCCAGCGAGATGCGAGGAGAGACATTCTCCTTCGGTAGCTACTCCCTCGGGGGCTCTTCTGCCATCCTGACCAAGTCGGGGCCGAGCTCGACCCTGTCGCCTTCACCGCGGGACTCTTGGGACTCGAACTCTAAGTCCGAGTCGGTGCACCCCGATCCTTCTGCTAAGATCCCGGGGTTCATCTACTATTCGTCGAAGGAGGACGAGAAGACCAAATCTCCACAAGCTCCGCGTGCCCCGCCGGCCCGTCGTGAGGTCGTCGCTCCCTTGGTTCCTGCCAGCCGCGGGGGCCGAGGTCACCGTCCTCCAGCTCCTCCCACAGCGGTTCCGAGCGAGAGCTCCGTGGCATCCCACCATCCGAGCCGGTGCTCCCTTGAAGACCCAGGCTCGCCTAGCTATGACGAGTCTACCGGGCACTCCGTCGTCAGTAGGGCTCCTTCATCTTCCTACCCCCCACCTTGCTCGTGCGAGCGGGGGTGGAACTGTGGCATGCATTGAAGTCCACTCGTACTTTAGTTGTTGTAAGGTGTTTAATTATTGTAAGGCGTTTGTGCCATGTACTTGCCCATTATCCGGGATGAATAAAATTTGGTTTTGATTAAGTCTTGTTTTCGCTTTTCGCCATAATCCTAAAGGGTCCGCGCTCGGCTCTTCCCCTGAGGAGGACTGCCGAGAACGAAGGTTAGATCTTTATCCGGGCTGAGCATCCGGACATGGTCTGCGCTCGGCTCTTCCCCTGAGGGGAAGTGCCGAGCACAAATGTTCGACCTCCATCCAGGAAAGAACGTCCGGGTATGGTCTGCGCTTGGCTCTTCCCCTGAGGAGGAGTGCCGAGCACGAAGGTTAGACCTTTATCCGGGAAGAACATCCGGACATGGTCTATACTCGGCTCTTCCCCTGAGGGGAAGTGCCGAGCACAAATGTTCGACCTCCATCCAGGAAAGAACGTCCGGGTATGGTCTGCGCTCGGCTCTTCCCCTGAGGAGAAGTGCCGAGCACGAAGGTTGGACCTTTATCCAGGAAGAACATCCGGACGTGGTCCGCGCTCGGATCTTCCCCTAAGGGGAAGCGCCGAGCAGGCTGTTGGACCTTGTTTGCAAAAAATTCATTTCATTCAATTCAATCACGGAGTGTTGCGGGTTCCCTTTCTGGGGCCCGTGTACATCGGTAATCTACTGATAAAATTTGACTAAGTTCTCGGCATTCCAAGTCCTATGCACATCCCCTTCGCTCGACGTCTGCAGGTGGAACGTCGAGGGGCCTACCACCTCTTTGATGATCTAAGGACCTTCGTAATTCTTTGCAAATTTTCCACCTAGGGGGCGGCTTATGGTCCTTTTGCGCAGCACCCAGTCTCCTTCGGTGAACCCTCATGCGTGTGCACGCGCCCATCATGGTAGCTTTTCACTTTCCTTCGGTAATTCTCTGCTCGTATGAAGGCCGCTTCACGCCTCTCGTGCACGAGGTGGAGTTCAGCTGCCAGGGCTTCTTCGTTACGCTCGGGGTCGAAGATCTCCTCCCGGTGAGTTGCGATGGAGATCTCTGCAAGAGCCCTTGCCTCGAATTCGTAGCACAAGGCGAAGGGGGTTTCCCCGGTTTCCCTCCTAGGCATGGTCCGGTAGGTCCATAGGATGTAAGGCAACTCCTCTGCCCACTCCCCTCCGCAGGCTTCCAACTTCCGCTTCAGACCATCAATTATCGTTCGGTTGGCGTTCTCGACCTGACCATTCGTTTGGGGGTACCCAATTGATGCATAGCTGTGCTTGATCCCCCAACTTTCGAGGAAGGCATTGAAGGGCTTCGACTCGAACTATGTTCCATTATCCGTGATTATGTGCTCGGGAACGCCGAAGCGGTAGATGACTTGCTTTGCGAGAAACTTCTGCCATTGAGCTTCGGTGATGCTTGCCAATGGGGCTGCTTCCACCCACTTAGTGAAATAGTCGATGGCTACGATGACGTACCTCATGTTCCCGGTGCCCCTAGGGAGCGCGCCCACGAGGTATACTCCCCACCGTGCGAACGGAATAGCCGTGCTGATGGGGGTGTAGTTTGTTGAAGGCCTCCCTGGTACCTTCTGGAACTCTTGGCACACTTTGCATTTCTTTACGAAATCCGTGCAATCCTTAGCAATTGTTGGCCAAAAATATCCTTAGAGGGTTATCTTCCTCGACACCGCGTAAGCCCCCTGGTGGGCGGAGCAGATTCCGGCGTGCACCTCCTCCATAACTTGTTTTGCTTCAGTTGGTCTAAAACACCTGAGTAGCGTCCCGTTGTACGCTCGCTTGTATAGCTTCTCGCCTTCCAATGTATACCCCGGTGCCCTTGTCCGGACCAACTTAGCCTTCATTGCATCGTCCGGGAGGGCGCCATCCTTCAGGAAGGCAATTATGTCGTCCGTCCAATCTTTGGACCGAGCACAGATCATTGCCACGGGGAAGGCATGGATGCTCGGCTCGGACAAATTTTCGACGTTCGCCATCCGCCTGATGTGCTCGGGCGTGTCCGAGCTCAGCTTCGACAAGATATCCACCTCGGCGTTCTCCGCTCGGGGGATCTGCTCGACACTATACGCGGTGAAGCTTTTAAGTAGTTCTAGAGCCGTGTCTCTGTATTTCTTCATTCTTTCGTCCTTCGCCTTGAACTCTCCCGAGACATGGCCAACCACCAACTTCGAATCACACTTTATCCTTAGCTTTGTCGCAATCATCCCGGCTGCTAGACGTAGCCCGCACAAGAGCGCTTCATATTCCGCCTCATTATTTGATGCCTTGAAGCCGAATCGGACTGAGTAATATGCTCTGAAGCCTTCGGGAGCGATGACTACCACTCCACCCCCCGAGTTTTTGGCGGCGGAGGAGCCATCGGTGAAAATTGTCCACCAATCGTCGGTTTCAAGTTCCAGGCTCGGCTCTTCTCAAGTGTTGCATTCTACCACGAAGTCGGCCAGCACTTGGCCTTTGATCGCTGGCCTTGGCTTGAACTCGATCTGGAAGGCTCCGAGGAACACCGCCCACTTGGACATGCGAGAGGGCGCGTTGGGAGAGTACTTGGACCGGGTGAGCTTGTAAGTAGGGCGTCAACCGCTGCACGGTTGCAACCACGGCCAGGACCGTCTTTTCGGCCACCGAGTACCTGAGCTCGGGACCCCTTAGCGTCTTCGCCGTGTAGTATACTGGGTGCTGAGCTCCGCCTTCTTCTCGGACTACGACCGAGCTTAGTGCCTTGGGTGACACTCCCAAATAAAGATACAAGGTCTCTCTGGGCTCAGGCTTAGCGAGGACCGGCGGAGAGAGGAGATAAGATTTCATAGATTCAAAGGATTGCTGGCAGTCTTCCGTCCATACAAATCCCCGGGACTTCTTCACGGCTTGGAAGAAGGGAGTGGCTCGGTCCGCCACTTTGGAGAGGAAGCGGCTGAGAGCCACCCAGTCAGGCGCTGCACCTCCTTGACATTTCTCGATACCGCGCCTGCTCACCATGTGTCCTAAAAACTTACCGCCTTGGACTCCGAACGTGCACTTCTTCGGGTTCAGCCGAAGGTTGTACTTCTCCATAATCTTAAACAGCCCTTCTAAGTCTTCCGCATGGGTGGTCGCCTGCTTGCTCTTCACAATCATGTCATTGACGTACGCTTCCATGCTCTTCCCGAGGTCGGGCACGAAGAGCTTGCTCACCATCCTAGCGTAGGTTGCCCCGGCGTTCTTGAGTCCAAAAGGCATCACCTTGTAACAATAAACTCCGCCGGGGGTGGTAAAAGACGTCTTCTCTTCGTCTTTAGGGTGCATTCGGATTTGGTGGTACCCACTGAAGGCGTCCATGAAACTCATGAGCTCGCAACCCGCCGTCTCATCCACCAGCTGGTCGATGTTCGGGAGTGGGAATGGATCCATGGGGCATCCCTTATTTAAGTCGATGTAGTCCATGCACATCCTCCAAGTGTTTCCCTTCGGCGCCAGCACCACGTTGGCCATCCACTCCGGGTACTTAACCTCTCTGATATGCCAAATGTTCTGGAGGGTGGCCACTTCCTTGGAGACAAACTCCCTCCGCTCGGACGAGAGTTACCGCTTCTTCTGCTTCACCGGCCTAGCCTCCGGATTGACTGCCAGGCGATGACATATGATCTTGGGTTCCACACCCGGCATATCCCTGGGTCCCGACGCGAAGATCGTGCCGTAGGCGGCGAGCACGTCCATCAAGCGTTTCCGCTGGCTCCCTGTTAGGCTCGCCCTAACCTTAACCTTCTGCTCGGGTGTCCGCGGGTCGAGTAGCACTTCCTCGACTTCCTTGGCGGGCTCGGCCTTCGGTCATGCTTCCAACTTGTGCATTTCCTCCTGCACGTGCACGACCAGCGTCTCATCCCTAGGAAACTTCTTCGTGATTCGAACGTAGCACGACCAAGCTAACTTCTGGTCTCCCCTCGCCACCCCGATCCCGGACGGAGTGGGGAACTTCATGCACAAGTAGTACGGGGAGATCACACATTCCAAGTCCTCAAGGCCGGGCCGTCCCAGGATCATGTTGTGCACGCAGTTGATGCTCACAACCATGAACTCCATCTTCAGCTTGGCCTTGTGTACAACATCCCCTACTATCACGGGCACGACGATGACTCCCTCGGCCTCGATGGAGTCCCCCGTGAATCCGGAGAGAGGAGTGCGCACAGGCCTTAAGTCCTTGCGGTTCAAGCTGAGGTCTTGGAATGTTTTCTCATACATTATGTTGACTGAGCTTCTCGTGTCCACCAAGGTGTGATGCATTATGGCGTCGTTGATCTCAATCTGCACGACTAAGGCATCCTGGTGGGGGCTCGGCGTGTTCGGAAGATCCTTCTCCGTGAATTGGATTTGCTCTCGTCTTCCGAGCTTGGGCGCCAGTGCCTGATGGACCTTAGCGACGAAGGCCATATGCTTCCACCTCTTCCTTTGAGCGACGGAGTCCTCGCCAATGTTTCCCCCATGGATAAATCCCACCGGATATCCTTGGGCTTCGTCTTCGTCTAGATCGTCGCACTCCCGCGCGATGTGCCTCTACTCGGGGTTCCTAGCCTGCGTCGCCACTGCGACCGGCTCAGTAGGCTTCCTCCCAGTTCTTCCTTCTGGCGGCCCCTGGGAGAAGGTAGCCCCATCGTCTCGTGGAGGCGGCCCTCGAGCGATGAGTCGCTGCATCTCCTTCTAAAGAGTGAAGCAATCCTTAGTGTTATGAGTGTTGTTGTGATGGTACTCGCAATACTTGGCTCCGCTGGACACCGCGTAGGCCTCTACGTGGGGGAGCGGGGAGAGGGCAAGCTCTCGACCCGTCCCCACGGGGGCGCCCACGGTGTATACTCCGGCCGAGGGCGTCCTCGGGCCCGCAGTGTAGTCCTTCTTCTTCTTCCTCTTCTTCGCGGTCTCTCCCGAATCTGCTGGAGCTCGCTTGGCCGGCGCGGCCTCGAAATCTGGGGCGTCGTCGAACTCCTCCGAGGCTAAGAACTTTGCGCGCGCCAAGGTCTCGGTACGTGGGGGGAGGATTCTTGCGGAGCTCGTTCCTTACCTCTCCGCGGGGAAGGGCCACTTGGAACATGGCCACGAGAGCTTGGTCATCCGCCCCGTGCACGTCCCTAGCCTCCTTCTCCAGCCGGACTATGAACTCGCGGACCTTCTCTCCTTTGCGGATGCATATGTTGAGCAGGTGGGAGTAGGGCAGCCTTTGCCTTCTGTTGGCCGCAAAGTGTGTTAGGAACTTCTCCGCCAGTGTATCCCAGTCGTCAATGGTTCCCTTCGGGAGCCGATTGAACCAATCACACGCGGAGCCTTCCAGCGTCGCGAGAAAACACCGGCACTTAACCTTGTCCGGGGCTGCCGCCGCTTCCATGGAAGCGTAGAACTTAGACAGATGATCTTGGGGGTCCGTCGTTCCGTTGTAGGCCTTGATCTGCCATGGCTGAAAGTTTGCTGGCAGCGGAATCGACATAACCCTCGGAGTGAACGGGGTTACCGTCCGCAAGATGGGCTTGCTGTAGGGAGCCCTGGTCTCTACTCGGCACTTGAGCTCGGCGATTTAACGAGCGAGCTGAGAGACCCCTTAGTCAGAGACCTTTGTCTTCTCAGTTCTCGTCGGACTGTGGCGACGCTGGGTGCGCTCGTCCCGCCTATCTCCGCTCCACTCGTGCCTCGCCGAGCAAGCATCCAATGTTGCGGACTCCTCAGCATGCCTCCACCTACCTTCGGTTATTTGTCGGCAGAGGTCGCCCAGGCGACCTTCCGGTCCGCGGTCAAGCCTGTCGAAGGCCGGCACCCGGGTCTCTTCGCCTCCCAAATGTCTGAAGGCTGACACTCAGCCTTCGCTGGACTCATCCTCTTCCCCTTCCGAGACGTCCTCCACAATCACCTCCTCGATCGCCGGGGCCTTGCAGGGCCTCCTTCTACTCCTCCGGGTCTTCTTCCCTTTGTGCTAGGAAGTGGCAGCGTGTTCGGCGTGGGGACCGGGCAGAGCTTTTCCAGCTCCGGCACCGGGCACGTTTCCACCCATGGCGGAAAGTGCCGCAACTACCACCTGAAGCTGCTCCGTGGTCACCACCAAGCCGAACAGTGCCTGGACCGCGTCCGGAGTCGAACCGATGCCTCCCGTGCTGTTGGGGTCCGGCTGACGTGTCTTTTGGAGTTATCCTCCATCAGTTCAGTTCAGATATTCAATAATCAATATTCAATTTTAATCGCTCATTATTCAACTTTAATATTCATATTCAACATTCATCATATATATTCATCATTCATATATAACATTCCTCAATCGTTCATAATATTCACAATATTTAATTCAAGTCATTTATCATTCATGATATTCACAATATTCATCATTTGTCATTCAACAATGTCCTTAAACTATTCTTAGTCTAAGGCCAATCTCTTTAATGTTTATCAACCCTTAAACGAATTCTACTTTAAGATATTTTTAACCAATTCTTACACTATATTCTAGTCTAAGGTAGTTTTATCCAATCCTCAAGCTAGGCCTAGTTTAAGATAAAACTTACCTTCGTTTAAGGTCAACCAGAAATCAAACAGTGGAATGCTCACTGTCGGGTTGGGTGGTATCCACAAACGAGTGATTATCAAGTTTGATTTGTAGATCTCGTACGTACGTTTTAACCCAGGCCACCGAATATTCATAATTATACCCGCAAGGCCTATTTCTAAGCGATTTTAGAGGTCTTCTAGATAGTCTTAAAAACCAACATCAATATGGATATATCTTAGTGTTCTTCTAGATATCTTTAATAGTTCATCAGTAATTTCCAATCGGGTATATCCTAGAGTTCTTCTAGATATCCTTAACAACACAATTTATTTCGTAATCATCAGTGTATTTATTTTAATCATGGTTCAATCGTTAATAATCATTTTAATCAGTAGGTTCATCATTCATAATCAACCATAATAATCATTCATCATATATAGTCATTGATTAACATAACATCCAATAGCAAGTAGCGGCCTAGTTTCGAGTGTTAATACTCTAACTTACCATCATGCATTACTTAACATTTTATTTGTTAAAAACATCATTTTCATGGTGGAAAATCATCTTTATATTGTTCAGAATTAATTGGTATCAAAAATTTGATTTTAGAGCTTAAAAATAGCATTTTCGGACAAATTTTTAGATCAGAATTTCGGAGGATGGATCCAGCACTCTGGATCGATACGTGTGTAGAGGAAACATTCCTAGAGGATCGATCCAGGCCCTTGGATCGATCTAGACAGTATGTATTTTGGTCACTATTCATCTTCTTCTTTGTTCGGGTCCAATTTCGAAAAATACCATTTTTAGTTACCAAACTTCAAGTAAATTATATAGAAATGTTCTCCAAGGTTCATGTACGTAGTGGAGGTTTCGAAGATTTTCCGGCGAAACTTCCAGTGACGATAGTTTTAAACTCCAGTGACCTCACCAATATGACACCACCATTGCGTTCTCCTCAGTCCCAGCAACATAATTGATATAAGGATTGTGAGAAATGGTGGAGAATTGAAGGGATGAAGACGGTATTTATATAGGGGAGGAATGGAGGAAGAAACTAAGGCTGCTAATCGATTAATCTCCTGTTCCAACGGCTGAGTGGAGAAGGGGATTGATTTCTGCGGGTTTTAAACGCAAACCCCTCATTGGGACTAATTTGGTCCAAGTTAGGGTATACTTTTTGGTCCAACTTTCTCCAAATTTAAATCTGTTTGCACCGTTGTGATTAGACAGTCAAACTCTATTCAACGATATAATTTTTATATTTATTTGGAATACTTTTTAAGACACCATATTTATGGATGTTTGACTTTGATAGAGTCAAAATTGGTTTTATTGACCTTTACTTCAAAAAGGTTCTTTCATTTAATTCATATTCCTTATTCTCATGATTTATTTTTAATTTGGGCCTGTACTCAGGTTCCCAATCACGGTATCACAATAGTCAATATATGGGATTTATCTCTATGAGATTTATCCAGATTATGATATTGGAAATCAGAACATATTTTATTTCGGCTCAAAGCCTAACAACAATTTATTTTAATCGAACAATTTGTTTATTTGAATAATAACTCAATAAAACTTTTTAGGAAATATTTTGGTGCGTTACATTTAGGGTGGTAGAACGTCATGAGGCAACCATTCTTAGTTTCTTTACAATCCCTGATATTGTTTCGCTAAAAGGTTTATGTTCCCCCATATCAAGTAGTTTCAAATGAGAAGCTGAGATGCAAGCAGAAACGAAACCATGAACGGATATTGCTAGCCACTCATAACCCTTGAAGTCAAGCCAAATGGAAAACCTTTGACTGTACGTGATAATGAAATGCACGAATTCTTGTTGAAAGTTAATTGAAGCAATAAGGATTTTTATTTTTATTCGGAAATTCATGCAATTGTTCTTAGGAAATACCTGAGGTGGTTTGCTCGTGTTGTGAGTATCTGAGTCATGAAAGATCTGAATAGTGAAAGTGATCTTGTTCACGGTGCAGCAATACCAGATTGCGTCACAGACGAGAGAAGCGAGCACTCCTGTGATATCCGGGAACAATATAGGCATAGGAAAACGGAGCTGATTTGTGGAAGACGGGAACAGAGGATTCCCCAATCTCAATAACCCTAGATGAAAACATTTTTTGTATACTCCGTAAATCCATCCGTATAATATATTGGAGACATAAAGTTTCTTTAATACTCCGTAACTTGTAATGACACATTTAAAGATGTGTGTCCTATATTGGTGTCATCTTATCCATCTTTTCTTGTAGTGGAAAGACTTGGGTTAGTTTTTGGGGCCACTCCACAATCTTATAAGCAAACAATTTCGGCTAGGGTGCGGGTTGCAATGTTACAAAGAAGACCACAAAAAGAAGACCGCGCCAGAGGCCAAGGTCGGCCATAAAGCAAAATTGGCTGTGCGGGCACAACGGCTGAGCGCCAATTGTATATGCTTGTTCGTATATTATGGATCAGTGATCGACCCAATTTTTTGGGTCGGCTAGAATAACAACAAATATCTATCAAAGTTAGTTATAAGCCCACGTGGCCTGTGCGCCAAAAATAGCAAGACTTGGGGAACAAGCTCTTATGTCTATAAATGCTACCCCTTTAGCATTATGGAGGGGGGTGGAAAAATGATTAATTAATATGAATACAACATTTACACAATTAGTCTCAAAATTCACTCTCTCTAGACTTCCTACAAGTAAGTCAGCAGTGATCTGTTGTAACGCCCCAAAATATACCCTAAAATTTATTGAATTAAATATTCAATTAAACAAAATTTCTTTTGATTAAAATAAATTGTTGTTCGGATTTGGGCTTGAATAAAATATATATTGATATCCAATAAACATAATTGGGATAAATCTTATAGAGATAAATCCAACATGTTGATTTATTGTGTGATCTTGATTGGGAACCTGAGTACAGACCCAAATTAAGAACAAATGAAGGAATTGTTTATAATGTGAACTTTGAAATGATTTATTGAAATAAATCATGGGAATAAATGATATGAATTAAATGTGAGAACCTTTTTGAATAAAGGCCAATTTTGACTCTGTCAAAGTCAACCACCCAAAAATATGATGTCGGAAAAAGTATAACGAATAAATATAAAAATTATATCGTTGGATAGAGTTTAATTGCACGATCGCAACGGTGCAAACGGATTTCAATTCGGAGAAAGTTGTACCAAAAAGTGTACCCGAATGGAACCAAAATTAGTCCCAATCAGGGACGGCGCCTCCTACTCCACTCAGCCGATCGAGGATGCATTCCTACGCAAATCCTACGCAGCAAATGTTGTCACCTTCCCCATTCTCTTCCTATATAAGGCCGCCATCAACCCTCTCATTCCTCACCAAAAACTAATGAGTTTAGTACCAAAGTGTTCTTGAGAGTGAGGAGAACATGCTGCAGTAGTTGGAGGCCACCGAAGTCGCCGGAGTTGGGAGTTATCATCGCCGGAAGTTTCGCTGGAAAATTCTCAAAACCTTCGATAAGCTTCGAGGTAAGCCCGTAGATATATCTAAAGATTAGAATGTTCATATAGGTTGTTTTTACGTTCATAAACGGTCATTTGGTTGAGTTTTGTGTTTGACATGTTTGAAGAACCAAGAATCACAAACCTTGAATTTGATGTTAAAAATATGTTTTAATGATTCTAAAATGATCTATGAACCTTGGAGAACATTTCTATATAGTTTACTTGAAGTTTGGTAACTAAAATTGATATGTCCAAAAATGGACCGAAGGTAGAAGACGATGAACAGTGGCCGAAAATCGATTATTTACTTACTAAAAATCGATTAGAATTTTATTCAGATCAGTGGTTCGAAGTCAGTACCATTTAATCGATTATTTATATTGTAAAAATCGATTATTATGAATTAATTGATTATTTATATTGTAAAAATCGATTATTATGAATTAATTGATTATTTAAATTGTAAAAATCGATTATTATGAATTAATGGATTATTTAAATTGTAAAAATCGATTATTGTGAATTAATGGATTATTTAAATTGTAAAAATCGATTTTTTATTAATTAATCGATTATTTATAGTGGATAAATCGATTATAATGAATTTATTGATTATTTAAATTGTAAAAATCAATTATTATGAATTAATGGATTATATAAAATTATATAAATCAATTTTTATAAATTAATTGATTATTTTAAATTATTTTTCTCAATTCGAGATGAAAATGTTCCTGAAAATATGCTCTAAAATCCTATTTTTGACACCAATTAATTATGCACAATATAAATATGATTTTGTACAATAAAAATGATGTTTGTGACATATAAACATTATGTGATGCATGACGGTAAGTTCGGGTGTTAACACTCGAGACTAGGCCGCTATTTGTTATATGCATTATGACGATTGTTTGATTATTGATTATAATGAATTAATGATGATGAACGTTTTGAATGATGATCATGAATTGTTAAAGTGAAAATAATGAATTAATGAATCATATTGTTAAGGATATCTACAACAACTCTAAGATATACCCACTTGTATATTGATGATGATTATTAAGGATATCTAGAAGAACTCTAAGATATACCTACTTGACCAATTCATATTTCGGGTTAAACGTATGTACGGGATCCAGACCGGATATCACCCACCCGACAAATCATTGTTCGGTTGGTACGTAATCCACATGACTCATAGGGTGGATTATCGATTCTTGTGTTCTGCATTAAACTATTTATAGTTTAAGGGCCTGGTTAGAATTACTGCCTTAGACTAGGAATAGCTAAGAGCTGAATATAAAATGATGTGGCCTTAGATTAAGAATAATTAAAGAGCATTATTGATATATATTGAATATCAAATGACTTGGAATAAAATATTGAAAATATTTTGAATGTTTGAACCATATATTGTGTGCATGATATCAAATGGTTGATTATGAATTGAGATTCAATTTATGTGGATGTTCGACGTTTTAGATATGCTTACTCAGCTTCACCGCTGAGCGTGTAGTATGTTTTATTTGCTACACGCAGGTAAACAGAAAGATTAATGTGATCCTGGCGGCAGATGGGGCGAGATTGTCGGGATGGATGTGACAAGTTTTGAAATGATTTATGATATGTCAATATTAAATTCGCTTCCGCAATCTTGTTAAATACTCCGTACTGTATATGTTATGAAAAATATTATTGAGATTAATAAAGTGTATTTGAAAAGTTTTAAATTTTACGATTACCCAGTTAAATACTTTAGTCCGAATGGGGCTGCAGACCTGGACGGATTAGGGTGTTACAATTTGGTATTGGAGCAAATGGTTTTAAACACGATCTTCGGATCAATGTTTGATTTAAAAAAAATATATTATATATTTTGGGAAAAAAAATATTGTCAATCACATCCACGACTCTCGCATCCCTCTGCTCCAGAAAAGGTATGAGAATTTACCTAGTAAATATTGACTTGTTAAAATTCTCATTTGATAATAATTGTTAGTACTGAAATTATATCGAGCATAGACTCAAGTCGAATTTTCGTATTCGGTAAAGAAACAAAAGAATAAAAAAATGTATAAACCTCTGATACGTTATCAACGTACGCATCGCATCGTGAATGACGAAGTTGATCTGTACCAGAAAAGTCGCACGGAAGTGAGATGAACCTGAAGAACGATTCGTGTTGATATATGTTGAGAAACATCTGTGAAGCTGATGTCAAAGATCCTCATGTGGACTCAAGACGATCTAATCGCTGATTCAAACACGAACGTTTAGAATCAATAAACTCTGTTATCTAAAGTATCTGATACTATTGTTTGACTCATTAGGACGCATTATGCGATTACTTAATGTGAATTGAAATCGTTCGTTAAGCGACAATTCTTTGTAAAACATCGTTAAAGTAGCATACAAGGAAAATCGACATTATCCTTAGTATGCATTAACTGACTGAACGTCGTTGCTGTTGTCAACTTGTGATGAAGAATTCCTCAACTGAAGACCAATGATGGTAACCTTATAGAGGTAAAAGCAAAGCTGATTTCTAAACCGACCAAGTTCATCTCGAATATATATACAAAAACATCTCAAGTGTAAATTCTATTCGTGCGATACCCAAAAAAAACATCTAAGCTGAAGGAACGTACCGAAAGTATGTCACCCCTCTGATATGAACTTCCTTATATTTCACCGTTCCAAGAAATTGAAAACTCTGTCAATCTTGATCCTCGAGAGGACCAATATTCGTAACTCTGTATTGAATATGTTTCCGTTGAAAGAAAAAACTCAACTATGAAGATTGCCTAAGAAGGAATCATCTGACAAAGTGTTTCCTTTATCGGAGAGTATCTGTTCTGTTCAAACGTGAATAAGGAAGAATCAATGAGACTCTATATCAACTACTGTCAGTTGAACAATTCGTTATCCTTTACTTCGTGTCATGACTTATTTGATCAGCTTAGAGGATCCATTGTATTCTCTAAGATTGACTTACGGTCAAGATACTATCACATCCCTGTTAAGAATGATGGACAAACTGACGATCAAGAATCGCTACTCTTTACTACGTATAGACGATTTGTTCGAAGAACCTGTTTGTTACAAGCTATAGACATCTCGAACATGTTGAATGAACTGATGCCTTGCTATGAAGCGACTAATGATTTAGTTGTTTATCGTCAAAAACGTCGAGGTAGTCTGAATTGACTAAGTGAAACATAGGGATGCTGACTAGACAAATCGATTGACTCGTTTGACGTGAATAAATGACGCCAATAGTGAAAGACTGAAGAATGAAGCAAATGTAGCTCGCATATAACTAACCATTGATGTTTATGGATAATATTATTTAAACACAAATACAACTTGGATTACGTGTAGAAAGTTATAAATGCAATTCCAAGTTTAGTCTTCCGGGATTCACGAACTAATCGTAACTAACCCCAGGTTCCGGGAACGCTTTAGCAAACTCTAGTTTGTCTAAAAGCTCATCAACAAAGAATGAAGAAATAAAAAGTTTCCTTTGATTCAAAGCCATGAAGTTCTGCCTCACCGCATCATCTAGAAATTTGAGTAGGTTATTGAAATAACCGTCAATGTTCAAGAGACCAATGGGTCTATTGTGTAACCCTTCAGGAGCCCACGAGATCAAGGTGAACAAACCTTCCATAGTGTCAACTCCTCCAGGAAGAATGATGAAAGCTTCCACGGCATGATTCATCTCAAAATATTTGTAGTAATTGCTGGAAACTGTGTGCTCTACGCCGTATGTAGGTCCGTAGACCCGTCGTGTTGCTATGTACCCAGGAATGAAACCTCTAACGAGACCTCCATTGGTAAAGACTGTTGAAGCAACAGCTCCTTGTAGGCCAACATTGCCTCCTCCATAAGCAAGACTAATTCTTCGCCTTATCAATTCTCTTCCTAAATCTACTGCAGTAACCATAAACTTTGGATTTCTACCAAGAGAATGAATGCCAAGAAGACCAACGAATCTTATGGTGTAAGGAAGTGTTCGAGAAGTTCCTTCCATAATGTGAGAATGTGAGATACTCTTCCCATAATCGTGATATACATAGTCTCTAGAACCTGACCATTGATGGAAAAGTAATTATTACCAGCCAAAATACGTACAGTAAAATGGATTCAAATTACCTGAAGACGAGAACGTACTCGCTAATACTATAGTATGCTGAAGATATGACGTATTGAGACTCTTGAATAGTTTGATTCGCTGTGCTGAAACACGTTCAAATATAAGACGAAAAGTCAAAACGGCTATTTCCTAAGACAACGACCTCTTGAGTAACTTCCAAAGAGTGAAACATTGAAGGAAGAAAACCTACTATTAGTAACGGTAATTTGAAAATGCTATCTTGATATCTTATGACTCATATCCTTGAATTACTCAAACTTGATGTCTTAACTACACCCTTGAAACATCCCGCTTGATCAATCTTGAAAAGATTGAATTTCATTCTTTGTATCAAAATAATAAAACCACGATTCTTCATTAAACAAAAAGATGTTTTATGATACCGATCTTTGAAAACTATACCTTGTGGAATACGTGACTCGATCACAATAGTAAAACTACCTTGACTTGAACATTATGCTGAACCTCTCTTTGTGGACCACAAAACAATCAGTACAAATACGTTATCTCTAAAGATCATTATCGATGATCTTATTGAGTTTATTTGGTTGCTATGAGATAAAATTAAATTTAATAGAGTCAAATATAATTAATGTTACACCTAAATGTAATGGTGTAGATCAAATATGAAAATTATAACACTAAATGTTGCCGCTAGAGAGTCTTTTCAAAATGCTAACACTAACATCTAATGTTATTGACTAATATTGAGTGAATTGGTTTGAAACTAATCAAATTAACTCCAAAACCAATAATATTTTTTGTAATTGGATGCAATTAAGATAAAATTTAGTTATTCCATACTTTGATAAAATAGACTATTATTCTTGTAACATCTTATTTTGTAAAATTTTTGATGTATTTTTTAAATATTTAGACATTTTTTATTTCTATGCCAATCTTTAAATAAAATAAATTTTAAAAACTTAAAATTTTTGCTTTGTTTTGCATTATGTAGCATTCTTTATAATATGGAGAGAATTTTTTCTTCAAAATAAGATTGTTTTAATTAGATTTCAAAACTTAAGACTGAAATTACTACTCTATTTCTCATATAACTAGTATTTTCACTCGTGCCATGCATGGGGCTGAACAAATTTTTTGTCGATTCTTATTTTTTCCATGTAATATTTTTTGCGGATTAAAGAAAATAAATTTGTTACATGATTTTTTTATACTATATACATCAACGTCAAAGTAAAATAAATAATATTTGAAGAATTGAAAGTATACAAAACAAAGACATATTAAAATCCAAATTACTTTATGGTACACAACATTTTTGGTATGGTTGCAAAGGTTTCTATTGTCATCTAAAATAAACATTTTTAATCATGTATTTGTCTTCACTCGTGAAGCAAAAATATAAAATTGACCATAAGTGAATCACGACTTAGTAAAAATAACCTAACAAAAGATAATGTTTCACCTTAACTTTTGTTAATAGTCATAGCAAAACATAAAACTATTCCTAATTATCTTTTTTGAAACTTTAGGGGGTAGCCTTGGATCATATGTACTAAATTTATTCGAGGTCTGTAAACCTTTTCCCCGTCTCGATTTCTCGAAACCACAATTGCATAGTTAACGTTTTTTCGCAGCTCTTCAACAATTAATCTTAAGAAATCATCCAATATAGCACCAATTACTAGTTTAAAATACATACATAGCACTCCCATCTCTTTTTATACTTTTTTAGCACTTCTAACTCCATTCCCTTTTGTAATATTCCAATTTTAGCCTTTCCAATCCAATTTAGCAGTAACTTCCACCGAATGAGGAGCGAGAGCTATGCATCACTTTCCCCCACTTTCTTCTCCACCTGCGTAAATTGAGGAGGGAGTTATACCTGAGCCGTTACAACCTCATCGCCTAATACTGCGCTAAACCATGAATATTCCACCTCCAAAATCATACAATCGCAGGCAGCACCCTCGCCGGCTACATCACTCGAAACATCGCAGGTCTCGGATTCTCCTACCCAATTCTAGAGAGGGACGCAGCATTCTAATTAGTTTCCGCAGAATTTCGCTGGAAGCTCACATCGCCCAATCCCCCATCTGCGACATTCAGGTTTGTAATGCATTTTCTATTATCCATCACACATCATCAGACACCTTCCTCAATTTATCTCATCTATAATTTTTTACTTTAATTTCTTCTCAATTCATCCGAAATTATGTTTTTATGTGTTTTGTTTGGACGTTGACTGTCTATTGCTTTGTTCAAACCCTTGATTAGATATTAGGTTCCTCTTATCCCCTAATTCTTAGGTATTTTGTCAAAATTTCTCTTTTTGTTCAATACCATCTTTAACTTGCTTCACTGAACTTTTCAGCAACTTTAACTAAGCAGTGTTGCAGAAAAAAAACTGTGCATTACACTTCTACTGACTCCGAGTTGTTCATGCTCATTTAGCTCATCTCAAAAATCAACAGTTTTCAATGCAAAATGTTATTTTTTGTTGCCTGCATTCTTCGTATGGAAGGTCGTAGCTATATGTTAAGTATTACAAGATCTAGTATTTCACTCAACGTGATGATATCTTTAATTGGGAAAAGAACTGAATCGTTTTCCTCAATGTCTCTAACCAGGTCATTTTTCTCTGTTCAAGGCTCAACAATCATGGATTCACATATTAACCTATTGGTGCGGGTCGATGGAATGTGGGATACTCTTGGCAATTTCAGTTCAAAGTATGACACTGTTATTGATGTCCATATCGAGACCTCTCTAAAATCACTCATGGACACTGTTAAAGCACACATTGCAATGGACTGGTCTCAAAATGATGTCCATTTCTCTTACATAGTTGCCTTGTGTCCACCGCCTATCGTCATTTTTGATGATGCTGAACTACTCTTCTACCTCAGGTTGAAGTCTTACCAAAACGACATCTCATACCTGCCATTATGCATGGAGGTTCTACCTACCGTTACTGCAAGTGATCTTTCTGCTCAAGACCATTCATCATACCCACCTGTACCTGTTAGTAATACGGGTTACACTCCACATACTATGGTGTGCACGGCCAACCTAACGGGGCAAAGCAATCCGAATAACCTGCAAAGCTCAACCTCTAATGTAAAATCTGATTCCTCGAAGAATATGAAGCAAACCAAGCGTACCAGACGTACCAGACGTAATGCAAAATCAGTGGACGTCCTTTCACACTATCACCCGACCACTTTTAAACTTGACAGCATTTATAAGTCCAAGGAAGACTTATGCCACCATCTTCAAATGTATGCCGTCTCTAACAGCTTTCAGTACAAGACAAAGAGGTCGAATAGGACAGTGTTGCACGTTGTATGTATCGATGACCGGTGTTCATGGGCTGTGCGCGCGGTCAGGCTTGACAATACTCCATTTTTCCAGATACGCAGGTAATTTCTAATTTTAGTGACTTAAACTTTACTGTACACATCATTGAACAGAGCCCCACTGTGCACTCACTTCCATTTGTATTACTGTTGTAACGTGTTTACATTTCATTTCCGCAATGTCCTAACATCCATGGCAAGTGATCTATATTAAAAATGGCAGTTTTTCCCACTTACCAAACCCCCCATTCCAAAGTTGTCCAGAACTACACAATACGGTTCCTACATTACCAACACTGCACACCTGCATGTCCACACACATATTCCGCAGTAATTTCTTTACTTTGGAAATATATATCATTGAATACATACCAAACTTCCTCAGTGCGCATACACTTCCATTCCCTTTACCATATCACACCTTCAGAGTCCTTTTTTGCAAGCTCTTAACTTACACATTACCAAACCATAGAAGGCAGTGTTGGACCCCCCCCCCTAAAACTCTATGTCTTTTTCACAGACCACTGCCCTACCATGCAATACACTGCCCACGTCTCCCTGTGTGCTTATAAACACAACAAACACTTTGGCATTTCACACACCCTTTTCCAACCATTCTAGCCACACACAGTTCCACTTCAATTTTGTAATCTTAAAAACCACCTCATCCATTAATATGCAGAACTACTCATTTTTCATTTAACCCATTGCCACGGATCATGTGACAATGTTTTTTTCAGGTTTGATTCATATCATTCATGCCCTGTTGACTTCCGGGAAGGTGATCACAGACAGGCAACGTCAGCATTCTTAGCCGACCTGGTCCTACATCGTTATGTAGATGCTACCAGGAAACAGCACCCCCCTAACGACATACGGGACAACATGCGACGGGAGTTTGGCATTGCAATGTCATATAGGAAAGCATTACTCGTGAAACAGAAGGCATTGAAGAAGTTGTATGGCTCTGATGAAGAATCATACCAGCTTCTACCATCTCTTTGTTATATGCTGGAGACGAAGAACCCTAGATCTTCTATCCATTTGTATAGGTCTGAGGATCAGAGATTCAAATATTTGTTCTTCTCTTTAGCACCGTGGAGACAAGCTTGGAATCATTGTGCCCCAGTTCTTGTCATTGACGGGACATTCATGAAATCATATTACAAAGGAACACTATTAACTGCCTGCTGCCAGGATGCCAATAAACAGCTTGTCCCCATTGCTTTTGGAATATGTGATTCAGAAGATAAGGACTCATGGCTGTGGTTTCTTACTCAATTGAAAACCACACTGACCCCAAGGCATGACCTTTATATTGTCTCTGACCGTCACGAGGGGATCCTCCATGCTGTTCAAAACATTTTCCCAAACGCAAGTCATGGGTTTTGTACTGAACACATCGCCCGAAACTTGCGCGGTAAATTCAAAGGTCCTAAAGAAGACTTAACTTGGAAGTTTAGAAAAGCATCACGTGCACCAACCGAGGTGGAGTGCGAGGAATACCTCAAAATGCTGGATGAGCAAGACCAAAGAATACACTCATACGTCTCCCAAATTGGTGAATCAAGATGGGCACGCTGTAAAAGTGGTCCATTCCGCTACTCTGTAATGACGTCCAATGCAGCAGAATCAATGAACAACGTTAACAACTCGGCACGTGAATACCCCATTTGAAGGCTAGTTGATTTCATTCGCGAAAGGATGCAGAAATGGTTTCACGATCGGTTTGAAACAGCCTCATCTACATCAACTATTCTACCAAAGAAGCTTGAATCCGAGTTAATTACGTTACAACGTGATGCATTCAAGATGAAGGTACACACTGCTTATCCATCCATACACTGTGTATTATACACTAATACAAGTACAATGCAATCCCCCCCCCCCCCGTATACGTTCCTACCTTGCATTATTAACACTCTAATTCCTTGTAGGTTAAGCCATCATGCCCATACGAGTTTGAAATTGTTGACCGGTGGACCCGAAGTTATGTGGTTAACCTCAGAGACAAGTCGTGCACATGTGGGGAATTTCAATTGGACCATTTTGTATGTGTCCATGTTGTGGCAGCAATAGGAACTCGTCCAGGACTATCATGTTATAATTTCATCTCACCTTACTACAAACGTGAAGCATTGGTAGCCACCTACAGCGGCATTGTGCACCCATTAGGAGACAAGTCTTCGTGGGACATCCCGACTAATGTCAAATCACTCCTTTGCAAGCCCCCATCATGCACTAAGCGCCCCCTGGAAGGCCAAAGAAGAGGAGGCTACCGTCTGTGGGTGAATTTCACTCCGGGAAAGGTTGGAAAAAACAAAAGTGCACCCGTTGTTTGAAGGTCGGACACAATATGAAAACATGTAAAAACCCAATCCCAACATGACACTGATTGTTTCTTTATTATATGTGTGCGTTGCTATAGCCAATTTCCTTCCACATGTAATAAAAAACGCATTCTTTTAGACATCACTGTCTGCTTACAAACTTCTTGAAAGGTTGCATTTGTTTTAATCCTTTTTTAAATCATATGGTATACAATTTCATTAGCCACCCACTGACATAAAATGTTACAATGCACACATTAAAAAAAACAATAAAAAAACATACACACCAAAAAAACGTGTAGGAATCTACACTGCCATCAATATATTACCCCTGTAACAATTCCAAAAATAGAAATGGTATAAACCCCTCTCCACATATCTACGCCTAACACCCCTGAATTCACTCACATATCACAATGCAGCAGTGGGACACTACTAAAGAACACAAATTAACAGTTCGCAAATTTATAGTCTGGAAACCACCCCAACCTCCGAAATAAAACGTAGTGTAAAGCCAAGCACCACCCTCAGTTTCTACATTTGTGCACAATCAAACCCTACATGCAAAACGTTACATAGAATGGACACACCCACAACTAAAGCTTGTCACACCATTACCAACATCTATTACGGGGGGATGGATACACTGCTATCTTACCCCACACGTACAGCGCGGCCTTGTGAAAAAAAGGAATACCAAACTAACTATGCCTATAACGAAATGTAATGCCATAACTATACCCCAATACTATCACAGACACACTGCAAGCCCACCCAACCTACCCACCAAACCAAATGAAGTGTGTCACTTCATTGAGAAATCAATGCACACTGCCCGCAGCACATTTTCATACTCCCACACCCAAATCCACCCCACATTTAGCACAAGAATACTAGCGGTGTATATCCATTTCAATAGCAAAATTGTGCCCCCCCCGGCAGTGTACAATGTGACAGATGCACACGGTCATCATATAAAAACAAGCATTTAGGAAACCCCTATTATAACACACACTGCAAAACACCAAATACCAAAACAAATGAAACAAACATTCCTCCACTGCAAAATATAACTGCCATCACAACAAAACTGCACACCTGCATGTCCACACACAGATTCCGCAGTGATTTCTTTTCTTTGAAAATCTATGTCATTGATTACATAGCAAACTTCCGCAGTGTGCACACACTTCCATGCCCCAAGATGATTGGTAACTAAACAAACGATATTTAACTAAAGTTACTTCAAATGAAACAAACATTGCACCACTGCAAAATAACACTACCATAAAGACACAAATAAACTATAACGGACACATCCATTCCAAAAAACACAACATCCAAAAACAACACCTCCAAAATCTGTTGAACCAGAACATGGATCAACACAGAACAATGTGTTTGACGGAAAAAAATCAAAATACAAAAACCAACTAGAATCCATGCAAATACCATACTACCAAACACCCAAACAACAATGCATACTTAAAAACCATGTCCAATGCTAACTACACACCAACAAATAAAATCATGTGATGACTACGTGTCTTTCGCTTGCTCTTTTCGCTCATTACTGTACACAATGAGCTCCGTAGTCATCTTCACACGGTACGCCTCCATATCGCGGGAGTGCATACTTCCAAAATCCAATAAAAAACCTAGAATTACATACATGCACTGTAAAATACCTGAACCATCTCCGTTCGCCTCATAAGCGGAATATCATCCAGTTCATCCTCCGCTGACAATGCATCTCCAGCACTTTTCACAGCTTCCTCTTTCGCCATTGCAATTCTCGCACTGCATCTTCTCACTGGATGAGACCTGTGACAGTTCGCAATGTCTGGACTCTTCATGTTTTAGATTTTAATTTTGGAAGTGCGAAAAATCCGGCTGATTCTTCGACCTCAAATATCAGAATGCATCCAACAAATAGTGAAAGAGAACCAGGCGCCGGAATAGCCGTCCTCAATAATCGGGAAATATTCACTACCAGGTTCAAATCAATTTCCCGCATCGTTAATATCACAGGGACAAAACCGGAACTAAACATGTGTAAACAGTAGCTGTGCTAAATACGTATTAATTCTTATACAGTAGTGCTATTTCAGTGCTTAACCCATTAATCTTGTATCATTACACAATTCAAATAACATAATCAATACCCTTTTTTCAAAACTATTTTTGGGTTTGGGATCCTGTTATGGATTACATAGTAGGATGTTAGATTATATATTTATGATTATTATTATTATTATTATTATTATTATTATTATTATTATTATTATTGTAATGTAGATTTTATTAGGTGAGCGAAATTATAAGCTCCTTCGAGGTTTCTTTACGGTTCTTTCCCTCGTCGTTTTTATTGAACCGTCAGGTTAGCGTTAGGATTTCCTTCTTCCCGGAGATGTAACCCCCTTTAGAGTAAATCAACCAATAAACAAATCAAAACCCTAATTCCTTCTCCCCTCTCGGTTCGCCGATTCTCTCCTTCGCCTCAATTCTTCTTCTTCTTCCTCGTCCCATATTCCTAAGAGCTCGAAGACGCTCTGTGTCTTCCCTATCCGATACGAGTTCGTATCTAAATATTTGATTTCATTCAAAAATTCAAATGTTATCTTATCATTCTCAACACCTACATTGGCATCTGCTTGTCATTAAGAGTCATAACTCAAGTACTCCTTTTTCATCATCGAGAATGAGGAATAGGACAAACTCATTTACCAATTTAAAAACTTCGAGAGTGGGTGCTAATGGTGCCCTATCTTAAAGAAGAATATTTTCCATATTCTCCAATAAGTTCAGATAAGTGAATTCCAATACTATACTCTTGAGAGGATAACTTATGTCAAGAATCACGAATCCGGGTGGAATTTCAACATTAGCATTTCTATCAATCACCTGACCAAGCTTTTCATCTCCACTTTTGATTATCCAATCAGAAAGAACTTGTGTATCACTATGTGCGTAAGAGGACATAGATGAATGCAATATCATATTCTTGGTCAACGTAAAAACTTTACAATACTCCCACAATTTTGAGGAATTTATGATACCACCTACAATTTCCTCTCTCGAAGCTTTGGTAAAATTGAAAGGATCTAGCGGAAATCACTTCCGAGTACTAATATTCCCCCTGAATGATTCATTTTTAGAGTTATTATTATAGAACCTCATTATATCTTTCATTGTATGATCTAATGCCTCAAAAGCAAATCTATTCATCACACATGCTTCATCTCATATGATTCCACTTGCTTGTTAGATTAATTTTGCTTTTGGACCCTCTTGTTTGATAGCACAGGTTGAGCACTCAGTTAAAGCCAAAGGGATTGAGAATCTCGAGTGTGTTGTCCTTCCACCAGGCAAAAGCAATGTTGCAATGTCACTGGATGCAACATTCAAAACAACCTTACATACCATTCGATCTTGAGAAGTAGACATTGGTTTCTATATAAAAAAATTCCAAGTCTCCCGTAACCATATTAAAATAGAAACCTCCACTTTCAGATATCAGAATTCCATTATCGCATCACATATCTTTCTTTGATCTTCATTCACTGTAGATAAATATTCCCTAAAATCTGATGACAATTTTTCTTTGTCATTGTTCAAGTTCTCAATCAAGCAATTATTTTGAAATCTATTAAGTAGACTATCATCTGAAAATTACATACCACTGAACTCCTTTAAAAATGTACTACGTATAATTTTGATATTATTTTCTAACTTTTCCTCTACTTTTTAATAAGGTAAGGTATGATGTGTAGGATATATGATTTTAGGATACGGTGCACCTGTTTTTTTAATTTGAAAAGTTTTATGGGACACCTTTTTTTGTATTAGAAAAATTTTATGGGACATATGTAGTATACTTTTCTTCAAATAATTAAGGTTATTTATTTATATTAGGTTTCCCAAAAAAACAATTTACTTAAGTAGTCAACATTGGTATGCATTATTTTCAAAAATATCTTCAATAATTCTAAAATTAATCCCTTTTACATTTTTTGACGATATAATTATATGAATTATATTTTCGTTGGTTTAACTAATTTCCAACTAATTGAAAGTCGTATTTCAATCTATGAATTTCGTTTTAAACATATGAATAATTCTCAACAAACTGTATGGTGGATTTAAGGTCTATCATGGACCTACATATGAGCAAAATAAGTATTTCTTTATTACTTAAATAAACATTTGTTTTTATAAATAAAAAAAATTTAAAAAAATATTTTTTTATGTGAGAAGGTCCACAAAAATGATATGCACTTAAGGTGCACCAAAGAAATACACATAATTCTCTCTCTATTAAACATTATGATTAAGTGTCCATTTTGGATATTGTAATTTTCTCAATTAAAAAATGCATAGAATTAAAATTTTAATTATTTTTAAAATTATCAAATGTTAGGCGTTAGAATACACAATAAAAAAGATGAAAGTAAACTCAAATGACAGTAATAGTTAGGAGGGAGAAGTATGAGGTAGAAGTCAAAATAAGTAATATCATATATACTTTTTATATTTTACTTCTATAAATCTATAATAGTCTTTCTCTTTTTTTAACATTTTCAATTTGTTCTAACTTAAACCTATTATTATCATTATTCATTGGAATTATTAATTTATATAAAAAAATAAATTAAAAATATATTATCAATAGAAATAACTATGGTGTTTTTTACATTATACTCATTATAATTAATAAAAATACATTAGAAAAAATTTTAAAAATTACTCATAATTATCTTCTTATTTTTATACTTCATAATTATATTCTAGTCGTCGTATGAGGTATATACTAAACATATTAATTAGAATTGGATATTTCTATATTTTAATATAAAAGTGTCAAGTCATTAAAGTAATCAAAGGTGGCAGATGACTCATAAAAAATATGCCAAGTAGACCCACCACATGTCGACATTCTGTGAGCTTGAGTCTCAAATATAATAATAAAGGATATCTAATCAAAGACTTTATTTTCTTAATCAAATTTCTTATGCTCAAAATTCCCCCCATTCCTTTTCACTTTCTCTGCTAAATCTTATTAATTTTCTTATGCCACAATTCAACTCATTTCTCAATTTCCATTCACCTTCAACTCTTAGACCTAATTTTTTTTCAATTGATACTCCACCTTGTTTTTCAAATATTTTATTCCCTTTAATTTTGTTAATAATAAAATAGTTGGCTCACTTTATTCATCTAAAATTTTACATGTATAACTTATCTTCAATTTCTAAATATAATAAATTTAAGGCATGATATTTTGTAATTTTTTCAAGATGATAATCCATTTTATGAGGGAATCGGCAAGTAATGTAATTAGTTCAAATTTTAAAATAAAAGTAAATATTTAAAAATATAATATGCTTATGGAAAGGCAAACACAGTTCCGAATCTATCGGTTTTAGTCTAATCGGGTTTGGATATTATCGTGTCCGGATCTAATTGGTTTCAGGTTTTATCAGTTTCGGGTATTATCGGTTTCAGATCTAATCGGTTTCAGGTTTAATCTATTCGGATATTATCGGTTTTGGATCTAATCAATTTTGGATTTAAATCGAATATAAATTATTTTGTTTGGTTTCGGTTTGATTCAGATCATTTTGGATTTTCGGTTATATATCGGATCTTCATTTTAAGTTTCGGTTTTGAATAATTCGATTTGGGTAATGAGTTCAGTTTCTATTTTTGCTGAATCTATTTGTGTGCCTCTATGAGAAAGTGGTGTAAATAGAGGAATTCTAGGGGTACACCTTTTTAAAGATGTACTCCATTTGTCCACCACCCCTTCTCCACCACACATTTTCATTTGATTTTTAATTATTTATTTATTTTTAAATCTTTTACTCATTTATATGGTGGAGGGGGATGAGGGACAAATGGGGTACACTTTTAAAAGTGTACCCCTAGCATTTTCGTGTAAATATGGTGCTCACCACCTTGAGTACTTTAGATTTTTCCTAGGATAAAGCTACTTATACCCCAACATTTTGTACCCCACTTTGTGCCCCGCAGATTTGTACCAACATTTTGTGTTGGTGTAAAACTAATTTTTGTTAACGCACCAACATTTGTGTTAATGTAAACCATCAAAATGTTTGTGTATAACTACGGTGTATAAATGGGGTACAATTTTTGGTGTAAATATAGCATGTTCCTTTTTCCTAACTTCTTACTGCCTCTTGTACGTGTTGTTCACCCCGTAACATCCCTGGACACGGAAAATTATATTGTACATCCAGTACCTTCCTTTAGGTACATCCTGGTATTTTTTTAAATTTTGCAAATTTTTTATCCAATGCTCAGAACATATATGAGAACTATTATATATGATAATGAGTACTAGCAGATTTGAGAATGAGTACTAGCACTTATGAGAATTATCATATTTTTATTCAATACAAACATGAATAAACCTAGGTTTTAAATTCTCCATGCTCAGAGAGTATAAATGAGTAGGAACGAATCGAATAGAGGAAGAAGTTGATGATGGTACTGCACTTTTTAATTGTGAAAAAATTGAACAATGCTTTACTTCAGAATGAACATTTCCTTATTTGAGAATGAGTATTGTTTTTAAGAATGAACACTACGCTATTTATTACTCCGTATAAATATATTAGACAAATGTGTAAAAATGAGTACTTCTTTATTTTAAAATGAGTACTACCTTGCCAGAATGAGTAGTACGTATTTCGAAATGAATGTTTATATTTATACGAGAATGAGTATTACTTTATTTAAAAATGAGTACTACCAGGATATGTATCTATTTCTAAGTACATCCGGATGTACCATATACCAACTTCCCAGACACATGGCCATGGTTTGATTTGCTTCACTTTCACCCTGTGGTCAATTTTTTCTTTCAGAAATTTGGGGTTCCGATTGTGGAACACGCTCTTCCTTGTTTATTTGTTTCTATACCAACCGCGAGTCCGCGAGACTCTCGCCGAAAGCTAAGTGAGGTCCCTTCAACCTTCCCCCCCCCCTCATCTGGCCATCTCCTCTCTCTCTCTCTCTTTCTCACAGTATATGCATACGCCTGATTTCTTTGCCTTCTGTACAAGCCCTTAGGTAACTCAGCTACGCTCCGATTTCTCGCTCGCTAATAGATCTATCGATTGTTAGTTGGAGGCGGAAACGAAGAAATGGGGATGTTCAAAGTTAGCAACGTTGAGACCACGCCATTCGAAGGCCAGAAGCCTGGAACTTCAGGCCTTAGGAAGAAGGTTTGCGCGCTCGATCACTGATTTATTATTTTTAATTGTCTTTAGTTATTAATTATTACTTGTATTATCATTAGGAATCGGTTAAAACCTGATCTGATCCAATCGTATCCCTTAAGTCTGCTTGAAATCACCTCCTCTTTTGGTGGTTTTCGATTTTTTCTACTTCAGTGGCTTCATTTTGTGATAAGTCGTGATCTGTTACTAGAATGCGTTTTGACGGGAATGTGGATTTAGTTTTGGTGATTATTCATTATCTTATGAATCTATGATCATTGGTAGTAGATCTAGTGTTAAGAACTTCATCTTGTATTGTAATCTTGCTTAGAGCACAAGGCAAACAAGAGTCTACTTGCTATCATTTATTTTGCATTAAACATCATGCCAAGTGAAATGAAAAAAAAAAGATTTGGCCAAGTTCTCTCCAGACAAACACACTAGAATGTCTATTAAGAATCAAATCAAACAGCACTTGAGGGGGAGCCATGTTCCAGAGTGCGTGTGGACACTTAAACTAATGAGTTTGAATCCTCCCAAGAAAATTCCGGATTGGCCATTTTGGTCAAGCCACATAGAGGTAGTGGATGTGGGCTTCCTGAGCCCCAGTTATAGTTATAAGTACAAAAGTATAACTGGATTGAGTCAATTTACTATCTAAAAGGAAACAGCTATATAGATAGTTTGGTGATTTTATTGTTATAACTTTTATTCCTCAAGGCTCTAGTGAAGGAGTTTTGCTTCCATCATCCTAAGGTCCACATGTGAAATGTGGAGCATCTCACACTTTTCATTGGCCGACATGCGGATTTTTTTCTTTTCAAAGAGCCCAATTCATTCATAATATTTATATACTAAGCTCCATAAAAAGATTGTGAACCTTAGGACCAGATCAGACCAGGTCAGATTAGATCTTCAAAAAATCAGGCAAACAGAACGCAACGTAAATCATATACTTGTTTCTTGTTGAGGTTATAAGATTGAACAGTAGCACACCTGATGGGTATGAGAGCTTCTAAAACAATCATATGCTTGTTTTTTATTGAAAGAGATGCTTACGTCTTTTGTTTGTCTTCTACTCTACATGGATTTAATATAACATTATGGGGACTGTTTCAGGTGAAGGTATTCAAGCAACCTAAGTATTTGCAAAATTTCGTTCAGTCAACATTCAATGCTCTTGGGGTTGATAAAGTTCATGGTAAATATACTTGTGATGCCTTTTTTAATCACTTATGTAAAAGTGCTAGTGTTTCCAAAAAGGTTTGGAACTATGAAACATGGATAGTTTTAATTGAATATGTGGGTTAAATGAATCTAAGTCATTCACAGTTATTATCATTTCTACAATTACTCTGGTTTCTTCAGAAATTTTGATTTTTTATGCAGGGAGAATTTATTCATACCCAAAATGCTGTTTTAGTTTTTTAATGCACCTTTTAGTTCTTAAAACGGTGTTCCTGCATATTTTGCACATAAGTCTTTCACCTCTTAGTTCTCAAAAATGTGTGCCTGCATATTTTGCTAATAAGTCTTTGGGTGAAACACTGAAACTAGAAGTAATGCAGGTTGAAAGTTTTATTCCCTTATTCTGAACATTCCGTACATGTTTAATCGATTTGAGGTTGCCTTTTCCTTCACGTTGTCATTTGTCCATGTTTCATGATCAAAAACAGTCTATGCACAGTCCACTCGGTAATCTGAGGTGGAAGATAATGGTAAAATTGTGTAACCTTTGATTTGATTTACTTCCAGTCCTCCATATAGCTTTCTCGTGCATTTGTACCATGATGATGAATCGGGATTTGCTTGTTAAAGTCCCACATCAGAATAAGAAATAATGATGAGTTGATAAGATATTGGGCTTCACTACTTGATGGATTGAATTTATTTTTTTTAGTGTGATTTGACTCGAGTGTCGTTTGACTTCCTAAACTGTATCACTTCCCGTTGTTTTCTACTTTTTTTGTTATTTTAATTGGTGTAAGATTCTTAACATGAATTCTTAGATCTATGCTTAAGGCATGATTATACATCTTAAAGTTCTTAGTGATTTTGATCACATTGATATTTGGTTTCATCATTATGCAAATAGTGTTTACTGATGGGAATTGGAAGATGTTTGGAGTTTTTATTTCGATGAGCTGGGGTTTTTTTTATGAGCTATAATGTTTAGTTTGGCATTTTATGAAATTACTAACATGCATCCCTTACTTTTCTTCAATGACTAAAATCTTCATCTCTTTAAGTGTAGCAGGATGTTATACATTCTATCATCTATTGTATCAATGTGCATTCTCGTGATTGCATTTTCTCCTGTGCAGGCGCTACACTTGTGGTCTCTGGCGATGGCCGGTACTATTCTAAGGATGCAATCCAGGTGCAATTTCATAAGATTTGCCGTCACTTTTAGGTTGTCTTAACTAGAAATTAGCATGTGACTATGGGAGTTATTATGTCACCCTAAAACAGAGATCAGAAGGGCTGTCACGTTGTGATGCGGGGATTCTTTTTTTTTTGGGGGGGGGGTCTGGGATATGCTAATTTGTGTGAGTTTGGTGATGTAAACATGTAGTCCTTGAAGTGGACCTAGTGTTCACTTCTTGGTAGCACGCTTTATGTTTGGTATTTAAACAGGTTTTTATTCTGACTTGTAGTATTTTATTCTTGCAATCTGATCCATATTCATTGCTGAACTTGGAAATTGGAATCACAGCCAGTTATAGTGGTATTGCTAACTTGTTGGCTGAAATGTCCAAATAAGTATAAAATTAATGCAAAAGTATTGAGTTATTAATCATTTACATCATAGTCTGCTAGAAGCCTATATCTTTTCTGAAGAGCTAAAATTATAGGGGAAAAAGAATAATAAAAAGCTCACGGTTGATATTCAATGTTTCTTTTCCTTTCATAAGCATTTAGAGGAACATAGTACATATGACATCTAAATTCTCAACAGCCAATATGATCTTAAATTCATGCAGGATGTATAAGTGTCTTATTATATTAAATTAAATTGCACAAATGCTACATCGCCATATCATCATGAAGGGCTTATGGCATTTCAAGTTATTGAAAATGTATCTGCATGGGGCATACCAAATGAAATAGTGACATTGTAGCACAAACTTCCAGTTGTGAAGTCTATGTTCTTTTGAAAGAGCCAAAACACTTTGAAATGTCATGGATTTAGGTAATTAAGATTCAATATTTCTTTCCTTCCATAGTCATTAAGAGGAACTTTATAAAACTGGACTTATCTAGTTTCAAAACCAGTAGAAGCAATTGGACATTTTAACTTAGTTATAGTGGTATTGCTAATTTGCTGGCTTAAATGTCTAAACTAGTATAAGATTAATGCAAAAGTGTTGAGTTAATAATCATTTACATATAGTCATTTGAAGAGCCCATAGCTTTTGAGTTATTTGAGTTAAAAGCCCATAACTTTTTTGAAGAGCTAAAATTTAGGGGGAAAGGACTAATAAAAAGTTCATGATTGAGATTCAATTTTGCTTTTCCTTTCATAGGCATTTAGAGGAACGCAATACATATGACATCTAAATTCTCAATAGCCAATATGATCCTAAATTCATGCAGGATGTCTAAGTGTCTTATTATATTAAATTAAATTGCACAAATGCTACATCGCCATATCATCATGAAGGGCATATGACATTTCAAGTTATTGAAAATGTATCTGCACGGGGCATACCAAATGAAATAGTGACAATGTAGCACAAACTTCCCGTTGTGAAGTCTATATTCTTTTGGAAGAGCCAAAACACTTAAAAATGTCATGGATTTAGGTAATTAAGATTCAATATTTTTTTCCATCCGTAGTCATTAAGAGGAACTTTATAAAACTGGACTTATCTAGTTTTAAAATCAGTAGAAGCAAAATTGCATTTCAACTTAGTTATTGAAATTGTTTCTGCATGGGTTATACTCTGGGAAGCTGGCTTCGGAACAGGAAGTGTGCGCTATAATCTCACTATTTTATTAGGTGTGGCCTTCTAGAAGCCAATTACTTTTTGTAAGAGCCAAAAGATTTCAAAATTTTTACAGGTCTAAGAAAACAACAATAAAATAGCTGATGTTTTAGATTCAGTATTTGATTACAAGTCCAAATTCATTTTACTTCTTTAAAGTCCAAACATTGCTTTTCACTATCTAGCAGGTGGTGACTTGTTTCGTTAGACTTGTATCTCCAACATTCAACAACTTTTAGGCAACCTATGGTGCTTCATATAGATTGGTAGAATAGTATATTAAACTTTATTCTTTTTTTTTCTTACTACAGATTATTATTAAAATGTCTGCTGCAAATGGAGTTAGACGTGTTTGGGTTGGTCTAAATGGATTAATGTCTACTCCTGCTGTATCTGCTGTTATCCGTGAAAGAATTTCGGCTGATGTAAGTTCTTTCCCATAGAAATATATGTTTTTTAACTTTTGTTTCACATTTGCTCATTTATGTTCGAGTCTGCTTTCCTCTCTTGTTATGTAAAAGTTTGGTTACCATGCCCCTAACTATTTTAATATTTGTTTCTCTACTCGTTGATACAGGGATCAAAGGCAAATGGGGCATTTATATTGACAGCTAGCCACAACCCTGGTGGTCCCAATGAGGTTGGTTCCTGCAATGTGTATTCTGCTATCCACTCTTTATTTTGTGTAGGCTATCTAAAAGTGATTAAAATACCCGAGCATGTGCTGATTGGTCCTATCATAATATCATATGCTTCCAACTACAATGTTTTACTTTTTATTTCATGTGGCTGGTGGATATCTTATAGGATTTTGGAATTAAATACAACATGGAAAATGGTGGTCCTGCACCAGAAGGTATCACTAACAAGATCTATGAGAACACCACAACAATAAAGGAATACTTGATTGCAGAGGACTTGCCTGATGTATGACCTGTTACTTATGCAATGCTTTGTATATATTTTTAATTATCGTTCAGAATGTAGAAGTGTTTGTGAGTTCTCATTGTCAAATTACATTAAAGGTGGACATCTCTTCAGTAGGTGTGAAAAGCTTCAGTGGACCAGAAGGACAATTTGATGTCGATGTCTTTGATTCTACTACTGACTATGTAAAATTGATGAAGTATGCCATGTTTGTCCTTTAGTTTGAATTTGTTGCTGCTCTTTGATAACAATATATTTTGATAAGTGGCAGTGCCCTCTGATATCTATAAATATGGTAATGCTGCACGAGTTATTATAAAGGAAAAATGTATGTTGTTTTATCAATTATCAAGTACGCTGTAGTATTTTGTCGTCATTGTTGATTGATCCTATTTGTGTAGTTTGTTGTGTTTTTCTGTTACATTTGTTGTCTAAATCTGTTGACCATAGTTTATATTTTCCCCAATTTTTAGTGTTTATATGGTCATAATTATTTTTGTTTGTTTCAGGTCTATATTTGATTTCCAGTGTATCCAGAAATTGCTTTCTTCTCCAAATTTTACATTTTGGTAAGTGTTTTTTTACATGATTAGATCTGATGCTTTTATTTTTTCAGGAGAGTTCATATTTTCAGTTTAAGATTGTTTATTGGATGCTATTCCATGTATTATGACTTAGCTATGATGCACTTCATGGTGTTGCTGGAGTTTATGCTAAACGTATATTTGTGGATGAGCTTGGTGCTGAAGAAGGGTCACTAATAAACTGTGTACCAAAGGTCATATGATCATCTGCCTTTATTAGGAACGAATTTATACATTAAGGATTTCTTACCTGATAGGTTACTGTTCTGTTTTCTACATTATTTGATGTGAGCAGGAGGACTTCGGTGGAGGTCATCCTGATCCCAATCTGACATATGCAAAAGAGTTGGTTGCGCGTATGGGACTGTCTAAGACTCACACCGAATCAAACCCACCGGAATTTGGAGCTGCTGCTGATGGAGATGCGGACCGCAATATGATTCTTGGGAAAAGGTGATGTTTTACTAAATTACTTCATTACGGTTGGCTATTTTCTTATTCATCCTTAATTATGTATAGAATTATTTAACTATCATATGTTGCAGGTTCTTCGTGACACCCTCTGATTCTGTTGCTATAATAGCTGCTAATGCTGTTCAAGCAATCCCTTACTTTTCTGGAGGCCTAAAAGGAGTTGCCAGGTCTGCAGTTAATAATCTGAAATCCAGTGAAACTTGAACAAGGTTTATGTTTACAAAATTATTCCATGCATATTTTCTTTCACGTTACTATGCTACCACTTTTTTGCAGGAGCATGCCCACATCAGCTGCTCTAGATGTGGTGGCTAAACACCTCAATTTAAAATTTTTTGAGGTACAAATTATTTGTCTTTACCTTTTCTTTTAGTTTTACTGTATTGTGCATGTTTTGTGTGAACATGCAGAGGAAGTGTTTGGAAACCTGGGGATATGTTAGGGTGTAATGGGGTTTGAACTTAAGACTTTTTAACTCAGTAGGACACCAAAGGTCTGGGTTAAGCCTACATATTGATTACAGTTGTTTTCTCTTTTCAGGTGCCCACCGGTTGGAAGTTTTTTGGTAACTTAATGGATGCTGGACTATGCTCAGTTTGTGGTGAAGAAAGCTTTGGGACAGGTAGGAATCCTTTAGCATTTACATGATCAATGAATAACCCAACGCTATTAATGCAGGCATTGTGTTTTACTTTTGTCCTTATTTATTTATCAACAGGATCAGATCACATTCGTGAAAAGGATGGAATTTGGGCTGTTTTAGCCTGGCTGAATATTTTGGCGCATAGAAATAAGGAAAACCTAAGCGGCAAACTTGTAACAATAGAAGACATTGTTCGTCAACATTGGGCCACCTATGGACGCCACTATTATACCAGATATGACTATGAGGTAACTACCACTCCCTCTGTCCCAAAATGTTGTGCCTCTTCGAAAAGCCGTGCTCAACTTTAACTGTTATTTTCTTTTAAAATAATGCTGGCAAAATCATAAAATTTACAAATTTTGAAACTACATTTCACAATAAAAATATAACAATATAATTTTTTTACTTAATTGTTGAAGTTTGGCACAAACTCCCAAAATTACCTTCATTTTGGGACTTGAGGAGTATCCCTTATGATATGTCATATATAACTACTGATTTTTTGTTTTGCAAGAATGTTGATGCATCTGGTGCAAAGGAACTGATGGCTCATTTGGTTAACCTGCAATCCTCCCTTGATGAAGTTAACAAGTACCATTTTTTATTTTCTGAGCACTTTCTTTCTGGGAATATTTAGTGTGTAGCTATTATATGGTTCACTTTTCAGTTTCTGTTTCTAACTCCATTATATTTAGAAAATTGATTGCTAAAGAATATAGGCTCTTTGCAAATTTTTGGCAATCAGCCAATCACTTTCCTTGAATAGAGATTGTGTTGAACCATGAGGATGCATTCAATAATAAAGGGACAGTCCTGTGCACAAAGAGGGTTGGGGGAAAGGCCCCACCAACCAAAAAAAACTGTAGTACAAAAATATAGTTAGTTAATGACATCAGATTTGGCCCTGTGGCCACATCTAATAGGGACTCAATGTTCGAAACCCCTGTTGGACTTCATCCGGGAAGCAGATATAATTAAAATTCCCAAACTACCACTTTTAACATTGGCTTCTCTAGTCATCACTCATCTGCTATTAAGAAGCAATATACCCTTTCTCTATAATTCTTTTTTAATGATTTTCAACTCATTTGCTTATAAGTCTTTGAATTGACATTATTGTTTTCCCTTGATATCTTAGGATTATAGCAGGAATTCGGTAAGATGTTTCGAAGGTTGTCCACGCTGATGAATTTGAGTACAAGGATCCTGTTGATGGCTCCATCTCAAGTCATCAGGGTGTCCGATATCTCTTTGAAGATGGGTCGCGATTGGTAAGGGGTTCTGGTCTCAAGCATTGCCCATGGGTCATCATGTCATATTCAGTAACTGGCATTCCTACTAGAATATACTAGCAGTTGCCTACAATCAATTGTTTTTCAAGTGTTCTGTTCAGGGAACATTTAGAATGTCTCAAACAGAACTGTGTTTTTCTATGATTCGGGGATGTCTTAGTAGTATTAATTTGGTACCACACGAAACCAGGTTTTCCGTCTCTCTGGAACTGGATCTGAGGGTGCGACCATCCGTCTCTACATTGAGCAATATGAGATTGGTTCATCCAAGACCGGAAGAGAATCCCACGACGCACTTTCCCCTCTGGTTAGCTGCGATCTTTTCTACATGCCCCCATCACATCCCATCCCTCTGGTAATAATTTTTCAACTTTTGTTCTTAATTCCCTCTTTCATCTTGGCATAGGTGGATGTTGCTCTCAAGCTGTCTAAGATGGAGGAATTCACTGGCCGATCAGCTCCAACTGTTATAACATAAGATCTTATCAGCTCTTAAGTGCGAGTGTGTTTTTTTGTATATCCTAAACAAATACTCCATATAATAACGCGACCACCGTTCCTTTTGTCTAATAATACAGCATGTATAAACTACACATGCAGATTTGAGGTTGTGATTCTGTCATGTTGTATGATTTGTTTGCGTATTACGATTTGAGAATCAATAAGCATTTGTCAGTTCTGTTGGTCCATGCTGTAGCTGGCTAATATAAATGGATTACACTACGGTTATTGGGATTCTTCACTATGGCCGGTTTCTCGGTTTTAGAGTACTGCAGTGAGATTGTCTATGTGGAACTAGGAATTTTTTGTTGTATGTCTATCAAATACGGATATGGGTAGAATCTCACTCATTAATTTCTTTTAGAATATTTTAAGCAAACTCATGTATCAACGTATTAATAATTCTAGAGGTGTTTGCACGTGATAATTATTTTAGAGTTATATGCATAAATACTCTTGTGTTCTTCTATAAGTGGGTAATTAGTCTTTGAATTTTCAAAAGTTGTGAACTAGTTCTTGTGGTAAAAGAACTGTTGCATAATAAGCCATTTCTTTAAGAAAAAACGTGAAGCACGCAGAATCCGTTCGTTTTATGCAAAGGTATTAAGCATGCAACAACAAAAAATTGTTTTGGAGTTATAATTATACGGTAATATCTAAGCTTCATCTGCAAAACAATATCTTCTATTTTTGGTTCAACTATCATAACAAATTTTTTTTGAACTGGAGTACAACGTTCTAAGTGAGTTTGTTGTTACTAGATTCTAACCCGTGGGATGCACGGCGAAAAATTTATTTTGTAAAGAAACTATATGACACAGAAAAACAATGCATAACTACAAATACGTCAATTAATTAACTTTCCAATGTATACTAAAATTTGTTGTAATGTACAGCATATGTACCAATGAGGGTTAATGACAGCCTAGGGATTACAACTTCATGACCGTCATTTTTTTCCGTCATCAATTTCCCTTCGATCAAGTGATTTCTCAATCTTGTCACAATTAGTCTAGTTCCATTGCACAAACCCATGGATTGGTAGATATTTCTGAGCAGCATTATTGGTGTACCAACCTTCAAAGTAAGCTCGTGATTTGTAACTCCAGAAGCTCGAATATTATTCAAAAACTCGGATGAATGCATATCTGCCAGTAAATCCACATTTTGGAGTCTGACTTGCAAATTCTATCAGAACTTAGGTAAGTTCTAGACTCCTCACTAACATTCATAGTTTTTTTTATTTATTTTATATCTAAATGATATACTATATATATGCTATTTAATTATAGAACAAAAAATTGAAAACAATTGAATGAAAAAAGTTAAAAGTGAACAAATACTAAAACACAAATGTAGTATTAATTTCTACCCATCTTGAAGTAATATCCATTTCTCTGTCATATTTTTAGTTACATATAAATATTTACAAAACCAAATTTTAATATATTTATTTACTAATTTCGATTTTTTTACAACTCTTATTTTTTTAATCTAATAAAAATTAAATAAATTTAAAATTTAATATTTATTTTATCCACTTCAAAAATAAAATACGGAGTATAAAAAAACCAACGGGCCCACAAAATCAGCCCCTCCCCCCTCTTTCTCAGCCCGGCCCAAAGATTCAGCCCACCTCCTATATGCATCCCTAATCCCTTCTTGCCTTCTCATTTCCACCGTTCTCTCTCACTCTCTATCTCTCGCCCCTCCCTCTCTCTCTCTCTATTCTAACAAAACTTTAACTAATAATTGTGTTTTTTTTTTTCCATTACAATGGCATTCAGCTCCTTTGATTTTCATTTTTCCTATAATTATTTTTTGAAATGAATTTTTTGATTGTTTTTTGGATTTTTCTATGTTAATATCTTCTCGGCGTAGACAGATTCTCTCAGAAAATATACTATCAAATCTGGAGATCGAGAATTGTTTATTCATAATTGAGTTCGTTGTCGTGTATATAATTTCATTTGCAGTACTTTCCAATATTTTTTCCCAGTATATGTATTATTTTTACATTTTTTTATTTGTCGGTGGATAGATCTTCATTTTATCTATCAGATTTAAGAACACCGATTACATATGAATTTATTTTCAGTACATACTGTTTATTCACTTTTCTTGAATTTCTCTATGTTAATATATTCTCGGCGTAGACAGATTCTCTCAGAAAATGATGTTTACTATCCAATCTGGAGATCGAGAATTGTTTATTCATGATTATTTTCATTTTCATGTATATATTTATATGTTTTAATATTTTTTTCAAGGGTTTGAATTATCTTTACAGTTTTTTTTGTGCGTCGGTGGATAGATCTTCATTTTATAGTCTAGTTCTGTATTGTTCAATTTTGCATGCATTCGTGTGCCCTGTTGAAAAGAAATATGTTATACTCCGTATGTAAAACCACTGCATGAATTCATATTAGACCGTGAACAATTGAATAAATGCATCTTACAAATCTGTCGTGAAAAACAATATCCATGGTCCTCTCTCGGGAAAGAATGTGATAGACACGGACAGCTGGGACCCTAATTGCCCAGTCAGACTTGCTATCATTTATCCCTTGAAGTCTCTCCACATACCCTCTCATTCTTTGTTTCTGGAATTACTCATTCTCTCAACGCTGGTTCTCTCAACAATAAGAAGGATGAATAGAAAAGTGGTCTGGATTTGGATGTTGTGGTCTATTTATAACCTTGAAATGAGTGGGAAGTTATTAAGTGGAGAGTGGGCTGTTGTGGAAAATTGTTATTCACAGGTGGGAAGTTGCTGCACTGGAATATGGGTTACTGCACGGAAATTCTGCTTTTGGAGGAACGTGGGAAGTTGCCAGATATAAAAATAATAGTAATAATATTATATTATTTTTATATTATTATAATATAATTATAATCTTTATCGATGTAATTGGCTGTGGAGTTCTAATAATATATCAATCTCAGAGCATTTATTTATTATTTGTATTCTTTTTATTAATTTAATAATACCAGAAATGTAAAATTTAAAATTTTTTTTCAATTTATTTTGTTTTGCCAATTTGTGTGATAAATTAAATAAAAACTTAATAAATTTGTTTTCAAGTGGAATTGTTAAAAAATATAATTATGAAATTAATTAATTTAAAAAATTGTGTTTTCGTATAGAAGTAGTATTGGAAAATTAAATTTTTTTTATAATAAAAGTTGGCCCATTTCCGTGAATTGAATTTTTCTTTGATTATTTCTGGCCCATACCCGTAAATAGGCCCATAAACATAGGCAGGAAAAAAATCATGCTGCCTTTGTATAGAGATAGATTGTGTTCATCAAATAGCTTTAGTCTAGGATAAGGGTGTGTGATATAAGAGGTGCAAAATGACATATCTCTTCTTTTACACTATGTTTGGTTCAAGGAATTTGAAAGGGAAAAGAAAAGAAAATGTAGTGGAAAATAGTTTTTCATGTTTGATTATAGGGAAAAAAAAGGAAAAGTGGAAGGAAAAGAAAATGAGAAGGCAAAATTTACCAAGTGGAAGGAAAATCAAATTCCTCCCATTTTAGTGAAGAAAATGAGAGAAAATCATTTTCTTTTCTTTTTTCCTTTCGAATTCCTTTAACCAAACATAGTGTTAACAATGAAGACGAGAGCAATTCTGTCTAGTTTCTTTATTTTTTTCATACTTTACATTTTTGCGTTGTATGCGTGTGTTCTGCGTTAGACCTGGACCTGAGTTTGGTGCCGAACTGCTATCGGTGGGTTTGTTACCTGGACCGGTGCCGGCGGCACGGTGGGAGGTGACAACTCGTACCCAAACCGGCAAACACGGTACCGATTCTGGGGAGAAGAGGGGTGTTACCGGAACCGAGTCCAGTTTCTAACCGTTAGTTTTTTTTTTGTTTTTTTGGTTTTTGAATTAAAAAGAAAGCAAGTGGGACGGGGATGTCAAGTTGGTCAGCAAAGGAGCCTCCCCAAATAGCTCTCATAAGTGTTGGGGAGTGGCTGGGAAGTTGGGGGCGGGTTATAAAAATCCTATATAAATTCCTTTTTTTAAAAAAAAATTAACAGAGCGGTCGGATCAAACCGAGAAGTAACACGCATCTCCTTCAGAGAGTCAATTTCTTGCTGGGACATAACAAAACCAGAGCGGTCGGATCCAGGAGAGTTGCAGCAAACCAAATCCCCATTTTGGTCATTACGGACTGGGGACTCAACACCATGATATGTGTCAAATAAAGACTCCATAGACAAGGCATAATGAGATGATATATTGTCTTCAGAAACAGTTCGCATGGTTTCATGTTGTAGAGCATGATGAACCGATGCGTCCGATTCAGTTTCTTCCTGGGCATCTGAGTTTAGGTCGGAATGATAGCCAAAAAATCTGTGGAACTCCTCCAGGAACTAACCCTCCATTTGAAACACTCCTTTCTGCAAAATCACATAATTCAACGCACAAAGGGAAGTCATGCAACGACGGATAGGTGCTCTTCAAACGAAGGTAGGCATGAAGGCTCGCATCATCATTAATGGCTACATGACTTGCGCATGAATTAGACATATACGAAATTATAAAAACAGAATTTCCATAAGAAGACGGGACCGTATTGCGAATCATCTCCAGCAAGGCTTGGTATGGAGCGTGAATAGGAATGTCAATCTCATATGCATGTGTGTAAGAGAAAACACCATTAGCATCCCATTCGCCATCAAATTGCAAGAGACAGTGGATGCTCGCAGGTGTGCCAGTTGCAAAATTGGATACATAAAGCAATAATGAAGAAAACATATTGAATTGTGAGGGGATTGGGGGAGATCAGAGAGAGTTAGAGATGGCTGGGAGAGGGGAGATGCGGCAGAGAGTATGACTAAAGGAGAGGGAAGAGCCGTAGAACTGGAAGTAATGGTTTGCTAAAAAAAGGGTAACGGTTAACTAAAATAATGGGGAGTTAATTCTTAATCATTATCACTTAAAAATGAGAAAAAAACGGGTGCCGTGGGTGGAGGGGTATTTTTGGGTGGCCAGTGCATTTTAACTCCTAAACAAGGGAAAAAAACATACCACTCCTATCTAGGAGAAAACACATATGTTTTGGTCCTAGATGGAACAAATTTTACTAGATTTTATTAATTTATAATTTGTATTTTTATTGAAGCAATAAGTCACGACACAACCTTTTTTGTTCTTACTATAACAAAAACATGAGAATTATTTTGTGTGAAATACAAGAAATGTGTAACATCGGAAAAACATTTAATACACAATAAAAATGGAGTAAATGAACATAAACAAAATGAGAAAATTGAAAAGACTCAAGATGAACACCACAAACTGAAAAAAGTCACAGTAGGTAAATAAACCAAAAAGTTTGTAGCACATACAAATCAAACAACAAGGCAGTATTTCGAAGTGTTATATTTGTTCTTGTCCTGATTGATCAGCCGAGTCCTAGCTCTGTAATCTGTCTTTCCCTCTGCACAAAACACAGAAACATGAGAGATCTAACAGAAAGAAACCCATTGACGAAGCTAAATCCGATTTCAAAGGTCTATTCAAAGTTCAAACCTCTTCTTCTCTTGAACTTGACCTGAAAGCGCTAGAAGTAAGCCGTTGATCAACAATGACTGTCACAAATTTGAACTGTTCACGGCCAACACTGGGTCACCACAGTCGCAGATATGGCCGGAGTCGCTGCCCAGACGCCGTCACTGGTCTGCCGTCTAGACGCCGCCGCCGCTATTCTCGCCGGAGCAGAGGCTCGCCACCAGATTCCTCGCCGGATTTCGCTGGCTCAATTCTCGCCGCTGGTTCAGTCGCCAGAGCAGAGGTGAACCGCAGGATGTCTGGGCTGGTTCGCCGGAATAGATGGTAGTGGCTGACTGGACGTCGCCGGAGGGAAGTCGCCGAATGCCGCTGCGCTTCGCCGGAGTTCTCTCACCGTCGCCAGAGCACCGCCTCCTCAGGCGGTTGATGTTGAATCGACGAAGGAACTCGCCGACCGTCTCCATGAATTGAGTCACTGCGCCTTCGTAGTCTGTCGCCTGTCGCCGGCGTTGCAGAATCGGACATTGAGAGGAGGGTTGGCGGCGGACTCTGATGATCGAAGAAGAAGAGGGTTTTGTGGCGGCGTTCAATAGAAGAAGAACGAGAACGGGTTCTGATAATTTGCGTAAGAGGAGTACTTATCTACTTACAAGTTACAGCTAGCGATTATACGAAGAGCCGGCGTTGCTGCAGGCCTGCATGCAGCCTTCGATGTTGCTTCCAAAAGTCTCGCACCCACGTCACCCTCAACCTCCAGGATTCATGACCATATCTTTGATAGCAGGAGACAGAGATCCCTAGGCTAGTAGGGTTAGAAAATCCGTTCCAGGTCCGAAGGCTAGGGATAGCCAAAAATTACCAATTAAATACGTAGGGTATTTATTAGGTCAATGATCAATTAATTAGATAAATGATAACTCAGGCCACATAATAAAATTGTGTCCAACATTCTCCCACTTGGCCGAGTAATCATTTATGATGAGTATTAGATAAGTCTGATCAGATTTTAATACTCATTTTAATTCTAAACCGAAACTGTAGCAGAGAAATACAGTCATTGAATCGAAACTCAATTCAAGACCCCCATTAATCATGCTACAATACCAAATTTAAAACTTAAATAAGCTAAGGATCAAATTGACAATTAAGCCCATAAGATTATTTTGTACATAAATGTTGTCTATATGTCTTTAGGCATGCGTAGACACATTCAGAGACAAACAAACAAAACAATGAGGAAATTTTATTATTAAATGTAAGCAAGTACAATATGCAACTAAATAAGGTCTTTAGATAACCCCATCTTCGAAACATGTTCTTCGAAAATCTTAGGAGGGAGACCTTTAGTCATCGGATCCGCAAGCATATTCTTAGTACTTATATGCTCAATACAAAGTTTATTTTCCTCAACTCGCTCACGTACGAACAAGTACTTTGTATCAAGATATAAAGCAGCGCGCAGTCGAACTGTTACTGTTCGAGAAACTAACGGCGGCTGAGTTATCACAATAAAGCTTCAATGGTCGAGAGATGGAAATAACTACTTTGAGTCCAGTGATGAGGTTTCTGAGCAACATCCCATGACAGGTTGCGTTGTACAACGCAATGTATTCTGCCATCATTGTAGAAGTTGCAGTCAACTCTTGCTTATGACTCTTCCACGAGATAGGTCCGCCAGCTAACATAAAGATATACCCTAAAGTGGATTTCTTGTCATCTTTGCACTTAGCAAAATCAGAATCAGAATAACCAACCACTTCTAAATTATCACTCCTTCTGTAAGTCAGTTTATAGTCTTTTGTCCCTTGTAGATATCGAAGAACTTTCTTAGCTCCTTTCCAGTGATCAAGACCAGGATTGGTCTGATAACGACCTAACATTCCATCAATGTAAGCGATATCTGGACGAGTACAGACTTGTGCATACATAAGGCTTCCTACTACTGACGCATAAGGTATCATTCTCATCTGTTCCTTTTCCACCTCTGTTTTCGGACATTGAAATAAACCGAAAACATCTCCCTTAACTACTGGAGCCACAGAAGGAGAGCAATGTTGCATGTTATAACGTGTAAGGACACGCTCAATGTAAGCCTTTTGAGATAATCCCAAAATACCATTGATTCTATCTCGGTGTATTTCGATGCCAATAACATAAGAAGCCTCTCCGAGATCTTTCATGTAAAAATTACGCGAGAGTAAGCGCTTGGACTCATGCAACATGTCTAAACTATTACTTGCCAATAGATTGTCATCTACGTAAAGGACAAGTATAGTAAAGTTGCTCCCACTCATCTTGAGGTAGGTGCATTGATCCACTTGATTCTTTATGAAACCTTCTAACTTCAAGACTTGATGCAACTTTAGGTACCATTGACGTGGTGCCTGCTTCAACCCGTATATGGATTTCTTTAGCTTACAGACTAGGTGCTCTTGACCTTCAGATTTGAATCCTTCAGGTTGTTTCATGAACACTTCTTCATCCAAATTGCCATTAAGGAAAGCGGTTTTGACATCCATCTGATGTAGCTCTATGTCAAAGTGAGCTACAAGGGCCATAACGATCCTTAAGGAATCCTTTCGAGAGACAGGAGAAAAGGTCTCTTGATAGTCAATTCCCTCTTTCTGAGTGTAGCCCTTTGCAACCAATCTCGCTTTGTAGCGTTCAATGTTTCCATTCGGGTCCAGTTTTGTTTTGAAGACCCATTTACATCCTACGGGTTTTACACCGCTGGGTAATTCAACCAAATCCCAAACATCATTTTTCTTCATGGAGTCAAGCTCTTCAATCATGGCTTTGTTCCATTCAGAAGACTGATCACTGTTAATGGCTTCATTATAAGAGGTAGGATCAGTAAACTTTCCAGCATCCATTTCTGCTTCAGTCAGGTAGGTAACATAATCATCAAAGTTAGTAGGCCTTTTAGACCTAGATGACCTCCTGAGCAAATTATCGGGTTGAGCATTGGCGGCATTGTCTTGATGGTTATGATCATTTGAGGTGTCTTCATTTCCAGGTACATTAGGAGTAGGAGGTGGTGCAGTGTCCTGCGGATTGGCATTGAGTACAAGAGGAGTAATTGGAGGTAAAGTAATCGACAAGTCTCTCCCCCCCGCGTCTTGTACTTCTAGCAATTCATCATAAGGGTTTTCACTGCTCCCACTGACCTTAAAATCTTCAAGGAAATGAGCATCTTTGGTTTCTACAATGCGAGTGACATGGGAAGGACAATAAAATTTGTAACCCTTTGAGTGAGAAGGATAACCAATGAAGTAGCAAGTTACAATTTTCATGTCGAGTTTCTTTAAGAAGGGATTATAAAGTTTAGCTTCGGCAAGACAACCCCATACTTTCATATATCTTAGACTCGGTTTCCTTCCCGTCCAGAGTTCATAAGGAGTTTTAGGGACAGCTTTAGAAGGAACCCTATTGAGTATATGAACGGCTGTTTTTAAGGCCTCGGTCTAGAGAAATAGAGGTAAACCTGAGTTGGCTAACATACTGCGTACCATGTCCATTAGGGTCTTATTTCTTCTCTCAGCAACACCGTTCTGCTGAGGAGTACCGGGCATGGTATATTGGTTCACAATCCCCTGGGCCTTACAAAACTCATAAAATGGACCAGGAGCTTGACCCACATCAGTATGTCTACCATAATATTCACCTCCTCTATCTGATCTTACAACTTTTATCTGACGATCAAGTTGTTATTCAACTTCAGTTTTATAATCTTTAAAAGTTGCAAGTGATTCAGATTTTTCCTTAATGAGATACAAGTACATATAACGAGAATATCATCAATATAAGTGATAAATGAGTTATGTCCAGTTATGCCAGTGATGGAGTAAGGACCACTAATGTCAGTGTGAATGAGCTCTAATAAATTAGAACTCCTAGTGGCACCTTTCTTATTCACGGATGTCATTTTACCTTTAAGGCATTTGACACATGTTCCAAAATCATTGAAATCGAGGGATGGTAACACTTCATTCTTCACGAGTCTAGATAGACGTTCTCGTGAAATGTGGCCTAAGCGTTGATGCCACAATATGGATGAAGTTTCTAAGTCTCATTTTCGTTTTCTCTTTGTTAGTGTCTGATTGATATTATATGACAACAAAGATTTGGAAAAATCATCATCTAGTTCTAATTTATAGAGACCATCATCCAGAAAACCATGACCAAACACTTGAGAATTGAAACTAATAGTAAGTCTGCCATGACCATGAGAAACATCAAAACCGTCTATGTCTAACTTTGGTCCTGATACTAAATTCCGAGTAATCTCAGGAATATATAATGTATCATAAAGTTTAATACATAAACCAGTTTTCATTATTAATTCTAAGGTTCCCACGGCTTCGACAGCTAGTTCTGTTCCATTCCCTAGCTTAAGTGTTCTTCGATTTCTTTCCAGCTTCTGGATTGTAAGGAATCCCTGAAGTGAGTTGGTTACATGAACCATAGAACCAGATTCAAACCACCATGTATTAGTTGGAACATTTAAATTAAAGGACTCAAGTATCATGTAAAGATGATTACCTTTCTTCGTCAGCCACTCCTTAAAGTCTTGGCCGTCTTTCTGTCTATGTCCTTCCTTGCGGCAGAACTTGCAGTAAGACTTCCCTTTGGAGTTCTTAGAGCTGGAAGAAGCACTTGCATCACGTTTCTGGACTTTAGAAACATCCTTCTTATCAACATTGCCCTTCCTCTTCTTTGGATTAGCGGTCATGAGGTAAGCCACGTCAGGTTTGTCCAGCTTCAGACGCTCTTCTTCTTGTACACACATAGCAATCAACTCATTCATCGACCACTTGACCTTCTGGGTGTTGTAGTTGACCTTGAAAGCTTCAAAAGATGCAGGCACAGAAGTCATTATGAAGTGCACCAGAAAACCTTCACTGATCTCCATGTCTAATCCCTTGAGCTTGCGGGCCATGTCGTTCATCATCATGATGTGCTCACGAATGCCGCTATTCCCGTCATATTTTGTAGTCACCATCTTTAAAATAAGAGTACTAGCATGTGCCTTAGAAGTTGCTTTGAATTGTTCCTCCACGGAAGCCAGATATATTTTAGCATTAGATGAATCTGGAATAGCTCCCCTGATGATTATGCTGATGGAATTTTTAATGAGCATAAGAGCCATTCTGTTGCACCTCTCCCATCTCTCATGTACTATTTTATCTTCAGCAGTACTTTTATCAGTGAGGGCAGGAGGGGCAGGCTCTCTCAGTGCATAATCAAAAGCCAACATGCCAAGAGTTAGCATCAGTGAATCTTTCCATGAAGAAAAATTCGCACCGTTCAAGGTTTCAATTCCCATATTTGGGGCTGATAGTGGATTCATATGAGAGAAATAAGACACATAATTAAAGAAGAAGTTAGGGGTAATGAACTAAGGCTGGCGAACTTAAGGACCATTATATAGTAATGAAGCTGTGATAAGAGTCTATTATAACACCAAAATAATAGACTAAATTTAATTCTACTTAAACAAATGGCTTTCACTTTGGTTATGACCACTTATTTAAGTATTATGAATAATAAAATAATGATGTGCAATTTGAATGTAACACATCACCTTTGGGCAGAAGTGAAACATTTAAATTTTAATGCACATATATATTTAGTTCGCAGTACACAATTATAACACATCATCTTTGGACAGAAGTAAAAAGTTATGTATTTAAGGCGAGTGTCATGCAAATATCTATTTAAGGATATGCACTAAATGACAATGCTTAATTAGACTTGAAATAAATTTTACAAATGTTACACATCACCTTTGGGCAGAAGTGTACTCTAAGGTATTATTCAAGTCAAGCAAAATAAATCAATTTAACTAATCATAAAATAAATTTTATTTAAGATTAGTCAAATGATTTATAAATTTAATGTTAATAATTAATTAACCGCAAAAGTTATAGCGGTTCGGGGCGTGGCTACAAAAATTGAGGACCCATTAAGATTAATTTAATTAAAAAATCAAAAGGCATATAAGGCAAGAGATTTTCCAACAAGTAAAAAGAAAATAATTTTTTTTTATAATGGTATTTTAGCATATCCCTTATTTAGTTTTGCTATTCTTGGTAAAGTAAATTAATAAATAAGGAAATAGAATATATTATGCAAAAGTGAGATATGCCATACAATTTAAGGAAACACAATTATATTTCAAATTAAATACCAAAAGTCAAAATAAGGATGAACACCTTAAATTATTCAACACAAAATTATACTTGCTGATTTCGAGAACAGATCAATTTGTGTTTTTTTTGGGTGGAAACGCAATACACCAAATCTTAAAAAACATTTTTTTTTGTTTTGTTAATGGGGTGCCGTATGAATTTAATATTATCTAACAAATTAGAGAACATGAATTGGAAACCCATTAGCAAGCAAGTTTAAACACATAAATTTCGTTAGGGTTAAAAACTACTGATCTGATCTCAATTTCAGTATCTTACGGAATGAAAATAGAATTGATTAATCAACATATAGCTTTAATTTGATACCACATGTTGATCAATTCTTAAACATAAAATATAAATTAAGAATTTAATCATGCAGTTAGGGATGAGGCCATGATTCTCACGCAGATCGAGTTCCCGTGTAGGGTGTATCGTTATGATGGCTAAGGTGAGAATGAGACTCACGAGAATAGAGAAGCAGAGAGGAGGCGTAAGATTGGTGTGTTGATCTCTGCCTAATGACCTCTATATATATACACCCAAGGGGAAACCCTAATTAGGTCATAAGGGTAATTACGTCCATCGAATAATTACCAATTAAATACGTAGGGTATTTATTAGGTCAATGAACAATTAATTAGATAAATGATAACTCAGGCCACATAATAAAATGGTGTCCAACATTTTTATCTATATGGGTCTGTCTTTGACTACAAAAGAGAAGATCATAAAAAAAGGTGAGTCGCGGGTGAGATAGGGAGAATAAACGGTTGTCCCCTTCCAAGGAGAGAGTCCCTGTAAATGAAAGCGAGATTCTTGTTACCTTCATTGCAGCTCTTGTTTTTCTATTTCATCAAATAAAGCCGGATTATCAAGTGTGCGAAGTGATTTAAGTGAGGTCTAATGGTGAAATGGTTCTACAAAGTTTATTTCCCCCAAGCTTATATCCCACTCCACACTCAAGTATTCAACATTACAATCTTCTAGTAGCTATAAAGTTCTTGTTTATGCGTAATAGTAACTTCATCCCTTTCTTGACAAAAAACTAAAGAAAAAAAATCTAACTTTATCATTTTTTAAACTTTATTTTTAAAAAATATCTTTCTCCTTACTCTCGCATTTTGGTGGTTAATTTTTGTAAGCAACTGATGGGCCGATATCTAGAGGACGGCCCAAATGAACCATTTAAACAGCTTCGGGTCAAGCACCTGTGAAATACTCAAGCTGGGCCGGCCCAAGGAGCTGGGCCTAGTTAACCTCAGGCCAAGCGCAGCTGGCAGAGTCAGTCCGGAGAAGGAGACGGAGCTGATTGGCCGTTACGGAGCCGGGAAAAGGGGATCGCGCCCTTGGCGGGCTAGACTATCGGTTATGCTTCACCTTAATTGTTTAGAGCTCATGTATAAATAGAGGGGACCCGAAAGGGGAGAACTCAAGCTAAATCAAGCTAGTAATACACATCCAATTCTCGAATTCTTGTTCTTAATTTTGTTCTTACGATCCGCTCTGTAAACCGGATCATTTGGTGGGTTTATTGTCCATCAAATTGGTGCTCTTGTTGAGAGTTCGAGAATCATACTCAGAAGAAATCCTCCACAACGACGATGGTGCAAACACGTAGCAACGCCAACGTAGGTACCGGAGTTCCCCAACAGGGGGAGAACAGCGCCACCGGAAGCCGGCACCCCCCCATCACCACCGGGGAGGATGAGGCCCTCATTCAGAGGGTTGGGATCACGGCCGAACAATTCAAGGAGGTGCTGGCCGCACTTGCGCCCAACCGCGAGGTTGTGGTAGGAGATGTGGCTGGGGGACCCACAGGCGAGAAGGCTGGACCTGCGGGCTCCCAAGGAAAAAAGAAAAAAGTGAGGGGGTCCCAAAAGAAGAAGGCGACCAAGCCTAATGGGAAGGCTATGATGGCAGATGCGCTTTCCAGGCTGGAAGAAGAGGACGAGTCGTCCTCCTTCGAGCGGATGTCTGCTTTTGACCGTTTGGGAGATCCCAAGTCGAAGAAACCTCGGACCTCTGCGTTCGAAAGGCTGCAGGACACTCGGTCGGCCCGAAAAGGCGACTTGAGAGACGCGCTCAAGGAGAAGAGAGGGGAGTCCACAGCGACCTCCAAGGTCGGGTCTGAGGAGCGACGGACGACAGTCGGGGATAAGGGCGCAGCCGAGCTGTGGAAAATGTACGAACAACTGGAGAAGCGGCTGGATGCCCAGAACCCCTATCGCCAGGCGGTCTTCAGTGAGGTAACGCCCTTCTCCAGAAGGATAATGTCCTGCCCCCTCCCAGATAATTTCAAGACTCCCCAGATCAAGGCATACAACGGGACGACCGATCCCCAAGACCACCTCGCTCGCTTCGGGGCCAACGTGGTCATGTACGCATATCCAGAAGAAATCAAGTGTCGGTGTTTCCTGGCAACACTGGAAGGGCAGGCTTGTGAGTGGTTTCACAAGTTACCCAAGGGGTCGATAGATAAGTGGGGCGACCTGGCCCACAAGTTCTTGGAGCACTTCGCATCCATCCGGAGACAAAAGCTCCCCTTCTCGCATTTGCTCAATGTGAAGATCCGGAAGGGGGAACAGCTCCGGGAGTTCATTAATAGGTGGGAGAAGGAGGCTAGGGATGTCCAAGGGGCGGACGACCAAGCCCTGATCGCCATGCTCCAAGCTGCACTCCCCCAAGGGGATGTGCGTAAGGAGCTGCGACGGAATCCTCTCTCGACCTATCAAGAGATGTTGGCCAGGGCGAAGTACCTGGCGCTAGAAGAGGAAGATGATGAGCCACCAGTCTGGAAGGAGAAGAAAAGCGGGCCACCGGTGGCAAAAGGAAAGAAAAGGAAGGATTATGGTAAGGGGCCGAACCCCACCGGGTATCATGCGAACAGGCATCCCGTTCACGCGGTATAGTCGTTGCCGGCCCCTCCTCACGGTCGGGAAAGCTATGGTGTGCAAGATGCACCCAAATACTGCGAGTACCACTGTAACAGCACCCATAACACGTCGGAGTGCGTTACGCTGAAGAAGGAGATGGATCAGCTGATCGCTAGAGGGCCGCCTCCTCGGTCAGAGCGACCGTCCACAAGTAACCAGACCTGGAGGAGGCCGCCAGCCCCCACGGCAGCGATCACAGCAGGAGAGGGGCAAGAAGATGGACGGCGGCACCTAGGGCGAGATTGTGATGACCTAGATGAGGAGGAGAGGCAAGGTCGCCGACACCTGGGGTGTCGGTTCATCATGGGAGGAAACACTGGAGGAGATTCGGTATCCTCCCGGAAGAAGTGGAAGAACATGGTGTACCTGGCCGAGGTACAAAGGCCACCGCTGCCTAAGCGAAAGAAGAAGGAACCTCTGATCTTTACAGACGAGGATTATCCCCCAGTCCTCAGTCCTCACAGGGACGCTCTGGTGATAAGAGTGGAGATCAATAATGTGGTTGTTCACCGAACCTTGGTCGATACGGGCAGCTCGGTCAACGTAATGTACAGCAACACCTTTAAGGAGTTGGGATTGTCCCGAAGCGACCTGAAGCCAATCCATACACCGCTGTCAGGATTTACAGGGGATACTATCGAAGCAGAAGGAACTATCACGGTAAAGGTTGGGGTAGGAGATGGCACCCACCGACTCTGGGTCGACATGGAATTTATGGTAGTACAGCTCGACTGTGCACACCATCTGATTCTGGGACGACCAGGGTTGGAGGACCTGGAGTGCGTAATCTCCCCCGCCCACTTATGCCTAAAGTTCAACACTCCCACAGGGGTGGGAGTTGCAAAGGGGAACGAGAGTCTGTCGCGGTCGTGCTACGTCAGGGCGACCAAAAGCCAAGCCCGAGTCGACGAGAATGTGAGCACGATCTGTGCGGCGATCCAGAAGGAGGAGGGGCGACCCCGAGCCGAGCCGAGGAAGAGGTTGAGGAAGTTTCTTTCGACCCGGTTGAGCCAGAGCGGAAAGTGAAGGTAGGCAAAACCTTACCGCTTGAATTAAAGGAACAGTTATTGGAGGTCCTCCGAGCATTCAAGGTGCTATTCGCTTGGGGACCAGAGGATATGCCAAGGATCGACCCAAAAGTTATCTGCCATAGATTGGCAGTGGATCCGACCCACAAGCCGGTCAAACAGAAGAAGCGTTTCCTTTCCTCAGAACGGAGAGAGTTTGTCACCAAGTAGGTGACCACCCTGCAATCCATTGGGCACATCCGGGAAGTCCGCTACCCGGAATGGTTGGCAAATGTAGTCCTCGCACCCAAAGGGAATACCTGGCGGATGTGCGTCGATTACACTGATCTAAATAAAGCTTGCCCGATGGATCCTTTTCCTCTCCCCAACATTGATCAGTTGGTTGATGAGACGGCAGGATGTGAGCTGATGAGTTTCATGGACGCATTCAGTGGGTACCATCAGATCAAGATGGCAGTGGCGGATGAAGAAAAGACCGCTTTCATCACCCCCAATGGGGTATACTGTTACAAGGTGATGCCTTTTGGTTTGAAGAATGCTGGGGCGACCTATGCACGGATGGTGAACAAGCTGTTCGCGCCGGTACTAGGGGGGTGCATGGAAGCATACGTGGATGACATGATTGTCAAGTCCAAACGGACGGAGTCTCATGCTGGCGACCTGGAGAGAGTATTCAAGATCATGAAGAAGTTCCAGCTTCGCCTTAACCCCAAGAAATGCACATTTGGGGTGCAAGGGGGTAAATTCCTAGGACATATGGTCAGCCGGAGAGGGATCGAGCCTAACCCGGAAAAGGTAAAGGCGATTTTGGAGATGGAGCCTCCGCGAAATGTAAAGGAGGTCCAGCAGCTCACCGGCAGGATTGCTGCTCTTAGTCGTTTCTTGTCAAAGATAGCTGATCGAGCGGCTCCTTTCTTTCAGACCATTAAGAAGAGTAGAGGGTTCATTTGGACCGAGGAATGTCAACGGTCTTTTGAGGGGTTAAAAGCATATCTCCTCTCCCCACTAGTGCTTTCGAAGCCAGAGCCCGGAGAGACCTTATTCCTATACTTAGGAATCTCTCCTCGAGCTGTGAGCTCGGTGCTTGTGAGGGAGGAGGAGGGCGCACAGCGACTTGTGTACTATGTGGCCCGAGTGCTGCGAGGGGCAGAGTTGAGATATACCAACATGGAGAAGACCATCTTTGCGGTAGTGTGTACGGTGAAAAAGCTCACCCCATATTTTCAAGCCCATCCGGTCCATGTGTTATCACAAATTCCCATCGGAACGCTTCTTCGAAGCCCAAATGCCCCGTCACGGGTCAACAAGTGGGGAGTGTTCCTGGGATCCTTTCAAATAGAGTTCAAGCCGCGACCGGCAATAAAGGGGCAATCATTAGCAGATTTCGTGGTAGAATGCACTGCGAGAGAGGTAGAATCTAGTGGAGAAAAACCCGAGGGGAATTGGTGGACCGTGTACACCGATGGGTCGTCCGCGACTGATGCTTCGGGGGGAGGTGTCGTGGCGATATCTCCGGAAGGGTTCAAGGCATACTACTCCGTGAGATTCCGGTTTAAAGTCTCAAACAATAAGGCTGAATATGAGGCACTGCTTTGCAGCAGATCATCACTGACAATAGAACCCAATTCGAGGCCGGAGGGTTCAATGAGTTTCTACAGAGCTGGGGCATAAAACACAGCTATGCAGCGGTCGGGTACCCACAAACCAATGGGCAGGTAGAGAACACCAATCGTACCATCATGGATGGCCTCAAGAAGAAGATAATGGAATGCAAAAGTGCCTGGGTGGAAGAAGTGCCCTATATTTTGTGGACCTACAGAACTACCCCAAGGAAGGCAACAAGTGAAACTCCTTTCTCGCTCACATATGGATTTGAATCAAGGGCTCCAGCGGAGACCTCGTTGTTAAGTTATAGAGTAGAGACGTTTGATGCTCAAGGAAATGAGGAGAACCTGAGGGCAGAGCTGCACCTCATTGATGAGCGAAGGGAAAGGGCATATATGCGGGCAGAAAACTATCGCCGGCAGGTCAAGTCATATCACGACCAGCGGGTGCGACCAAGGCAGTTCAAGATGGGCGACTGGGTCCTTCGGAAGAGGGAGGTCAGCTGGCCGACCGATGGAGGAAAGTTTGCTAAAAGCTTCGAGGGGCCATATATCATAAAGGAGGTGTTGGCTGATGGGACATTTAGATTGCAGACTCCAACCGGTGGCGACGTTCCGCGAGTATGGAATGCTGCCAACCTTATTAAATTTTATCAATAGATTGTATTCCAGCCATGTCTTTTTCCTGAGATTTAATAAATCCAGCTCTCTGGCACATCTTGTCTCCAATTCTCAAAAAAAAAGGGAGCGACCACAAGAGATCGCTCAAATTGCACGGTGATTCGTGCTAAGACACCCAGTAATGGGTGAAGCGTCGAACCCTGTCAAGCGACCAAGGTTGAAGACGACGCCGTGGCAAGAAAGTCTGAGAGAACGGCTAAGTCTGGAACACAAGATCTGTTGATCGCGTGAGCGACCAGGGGATCTTGGGGGTATGGCGACGCCACAAGGGTCAAAGTAACCCGAAAGTGGCTAAGTCAAAAGAGGCGAGGTATTCTCTGATTCAAGTCCGAGGAAACCTGAACGTCAAAAGTAGGATGCGAAAGAGAAGAAGGTGAAACTTGTAAGTAAACAGGTAACATCAAAATACATTCACAGAAATGTTCATCAAATTGCACGGTGATTCGTGCTAAGACACCCAGTAATGGGTGAAGCGTCGAACCCTGTCAAGCGACCAAGGTTGAAGACGACGCCGTGGCAAGAAAGCCTGAGAGAACGGCTAAGTCTGGAACACAAGATCTGTTGATCGCATGAGCGACCAGGGGATCTTGGGGGTATGGCGACGCCACAAGGGTCAAAGTAACCCGAAAGTGGCTAAGTCAAAAGAGGCGAGGTATTCTCTGATTCAAGTCCGAGGAAACCTGAACGTCAAAAGTAGGATGCGAAAGAGAAGAAGGTGAAACTTGTAAGTAAACAGGTAACATCAAAATACATTCACAGAAATGTTCTTACATTTCAAGGATAATCTCTTGCATCTACTACAGTACAGTTGAGAACAATCTCTACGTAAGAAAGGATACTTCCCCATACACCTCCTACAATGAAAAACAACAATCTAAGACTTTGCGAGCGAAGGCCTAGGGGGGACAGGCAGGTTTGAAAGGTAGTTCTGCGGCTGTATAGGCAGGCAAAACTCCGATCACCGGCCGTCCAGGACGACCACCTTTCTTCCCCAACATGGAACGGGAGTGGTCGCACCCAGCCACGACAAAAACCCACCGCCCTTCTCCTACCAAGGAAGGACGGGGGACGGCTCACTTCTCTGTGAACCCCAACCAACATCACCTAGGCGAGGACGGAGATCCTGGAGCCGCCCGAGCTACTTCAGGTCGCCTAGGGGTCTTCTAGGGAAGTGAATGGCAAGCGGGGCGAGGTAGGGGAGAACTCAGTTCTTCCCCTAACACAACCTCCTCCGTAGGCCTCACCGGCGAACTGGTGCGACTTTCGCTAGTCCAACGCTCAAAACTTGCGTAGTATGCGCACTCATGCTCCAGGAGGGGTAAGTGCTCATCTTGAAAGCTCTCCCAGGCCATACATTGCAGGGAATGGAGGGGGCATGGAGCATCCCAGTCAATCCGCCCGTCAGGCAGGCGGTTGGCGGAGAGGGCCTCGTACGCCTCACCAAAGTCTTCATAAGGGTTTGGAGGTGGTGGCGGCGGTTTCACCGACGGCCACTGCCGGCGAGGCAACCGGCGACAGAATTCGTAAGGGTCAAGCCCCCCCAGTCATTGGAATTGACTGACTTGGGGGAGGAGGCAGGCTTCGGCGAAGAAGGAGCCGGCCCGTCGGAAAGATCTAGAGAAACAGGAATTCCTTCAGACATGGAAAGAATGGAGAAAAGGAGGGTATTTGGTGATGGAGCAGAGTAGAGGCCAGGGGGACTTATAAATAAGCCAGGGCGAAGGAACCGAAGAGGCGGTCAATTCTCGAGGCAGCCGAACCAATAAAGCAGCTTTGAGCCGCGCAAAGGTCCAATCAGAAATGATGAAGGGCATTGGATCAATTGGGCGGCACGATGGCCAATCCAGAGATTAAGCCCGGACAGGTAAACGGGCCGGGACTAGGAGTTGGGCCCAAACTAAAACATACATGTTAACCAGCTAAATCAAAAAAAGAGAGTGCTGAAGTAAAGCGCCAAAGAGAGAAAGCACATGGTGAATCTAGAAAATCAAACAACATAGGAGCATTGTATCAAAACGACAAATCATTCCGAAGGAAAAGAGAGAGGCAAGTGTTGGTAAAGCTATGGGGGAACAATGGGGGATTTAGACGGCCGAGCCGGAAGGTCCACCCGCTTTGGATGTGGCTAAGCTGGCCCCTGGATTCTGGTCGCTCTGACCACCTTCCACTTCTTCTTCTTCCTCTTCTTCCGACGCGCTCGAGCTCCCCCCGTCCAGATAGGGACTGGGGTTGAACTCGGCCAAGGAGCGGCAGGGAGGAGGGAAGCCAAGGTCGGGGAGAGAGAATCCTTTAGGGAGCTGGGCCAGCCTGTCGTGGAAGACCTGTTGGGCATGGAAGAGTCCGCAATTGAAGGAATTGGTTCCCTCCTTGACCATCCATTGAGCCCCAGGTTCAGTTTTGAGCCAAGCGGCCGTTAGCTCTTCCATCCGCTCCATCGCGACTACCGTGAAGTCAGGAGAGGACTTGAAGGATTCTACCGCTCCCTCTGCATGGCGGACCCGATCGCTCCTCTCCACCTCCAACTGCTGGATCAGATCATATTTCTCCCCTTCCAGCTCGACCACTCGAGCAGAAACAGATTCTACCTCTAAGGACAAGGAGGCCTTGTCTGCCTCAAGGGCGACGTAGCGGTTCTCCTGGGAAGCTTTCTCCGCAGCAAGCGCCGCGCAGCGATTTTCTTTCTCCTCCAACTCCCTGGTGAGTTGAGCGACCTCCTCCTGCAGCTCCTTCTGCTTGGCCTCGGCTGCTTTCATCGCCTCGGCCGCGGCGGCCTGGCGACCCCGTTTCTGGCCGACCACCTCAATCATCCCCAGCGTAGCCTGCGCAAAGGGGTGAGGGTTAGGGGCCTAAAGAAAAGGAGTGATGCATAGGAGATCAAGACCAGTACCTGACTGAGCCTCAAAAGGACCATGTTGTCAAGGTCGTCCACGGAGCCTGCCGAGATACGAGCCTGATCTTCTGCAGGCAAAGTGATAAGAGTCTCCAGCTGTACGTCCCCTACGCTTTGGGGCAGGGGAGGGATGCAGAGCCTCGTCGAGCGACCCCCGGTCGCCACCTCGTAGGTCACTACGGGTGGTGATGGAGGTCGCTCCAAGGCAATGCCCTGAGACGACCCAACGAGGTCGCCACCCTGCATCACGGGGTGTGGAGGGGATTGGCCAGCCATGGTACCCGGTTCCTGGGTAGCATCTTCTTGGTCCTCCACCACAATTACGGCCGGCTCTCAAGAAGGACCCTCCTCGTGGTGGGATGAAGAACGTTTGCCCTGGCCCTTCGTCTCTCTCTTCCTTTTCCTCCCTGCAGTGAAGCGACTGAGCAGGAGATCGCTGTCCATCTCCTCTCCTGAATCTTGTAATTTCACTGGAAACAAAGGAAATGGTCAGCCTTGGGAAAAGATAAACTAAACATCTGGGCAAAAGAAAAGGTCACCTACCGAAAGGACCACAGTCAAGACCTTCCTCAGGAATGTCCTTCAGCTAGTCAGGCTGATGCCCCCCGGGGATGTCCCTCAGTAGGTCGGGTTGGTGGCGAAGCTCATCCTGGACAAACTCGAACCCCAACCCGGCAAGGGTTTCCTCTGTCACCACCTCTTTGATGTTCATAACTCCCTTATTGCAGAATTGGCGAGTGATAGACAAAAGGGTGGCATCAGGTGGGGGGCGTGGGATGCGACGGAAGGAAGGGCGCCATGAACCTGTGAAAGGAGATTCGGGCCCCGTCGAAACGAAGACAAAGAAAGGCTTCCAGTCTTTGGTTGACCCCTTCTTATCACTAGCAAAGAGTTTACTGGACCTCTGGGAAAGACTGGCATAGGACGCCCAATCTTTATGGCCATTGGTCAGTTTGAAGGTGAATATGAAATGGTCCAAGGTCGGCTTCACCCCTACATCTTTGCACCGGACCAGGTAACCGGCGATGTACCGGTGAGAGTTGGGGACCAGTTGGCACGGGAGAAGGTCCACCACGTTGAGGAATTCGATCAACAACGGGTGGAGTGGGAAGCGCAGCCCCTTCTTCAAAGACGCCAGATGGACCGTGAAGAACCCCGACAGTGCGTCTAGAGCAGTTTGAGTACTGGTAGGTCTCATGACCTCGATGAAGGGTCCAACCATGTTGGTGGCATCGGCGAACCCCCGGTCAGTAATTTGACAATGGCACAACGCCATGATGTTTTCGTCCAATTCAACCCTTGAGCCCTCATCTACCGGAGTTGAGGAAGGGTATTGCTTCCTCAATCGACGCCGTTTGTGGCCAGGCACGGCCGACGGCGACGGCCGGGGTGATGGAGTGTGGCCGGGGTTACGGTCAGAGGCCGATTGACCGGCTTGGCGAGAATTGGACGATGGGGTTGCCGAATCGGAATCTGAGACAATCATGGCGGCGAGAGAAGGAATTGACCTGGACAGGAAGAAGAACGAGTCGGGTGAGCAGCGGAGTTGCAGACGAACGGTAGTGAAGAAGGCGAAAGGAAGAGATGGCGTCCAACGGCGGTTTTTAACTGACAACAGGAAGGCGAATCGGCAGGCCATGATTACTTATTTGTGGAGATCGTGCCCAAGTGTCGTGCGGAACCCAAGGAACGGCCCGGATCCCCGCTGGAGCGTCCACGTGGACTTTGCAAACTCCCCACTCCTCCGCTTGGCCCAGCTGAGGACTGAGGAGTTGGGGGGCTTATGATGGGCCGATATCCAGAGGACGGCCCAAATGAACCATTTAAACAGCTTCGTGTCAAGCACCTGTGAAATACTCAAGCTGGGCCGGCCCAAGGAGCTGGGCCTAGTTAACCTCAGGCCAAGCGCAGCTGGCAGAGTCAGTCCGGAGAAGGAGACGGAGCTGATTGGCCGTTACGGAGCCGGGAAAAGGGGATCGCGCCCTTGGCGGGCTAGACTCCATCGGTTATGCTTCACCTTAATTGTTTAGAGATCATGTATAAATAGAGGGGACCCGAAAGGGGAGAACTCAAGCTAAATCAAGCTAGTAATACACATCCAATTCTCGAATTCTTGTTCTTAATTTTGTTCTTACGATCCGCTCTGTAAACTGGATCATTTGGTGAGTTTATTGTCCATCAGCAACCAAGAAGGATCATATCATTTAATTTTTGAGAGTGGGTATTCATTATTTGGGGGATGTTTTAAAAAACAGTGAAGTGTTAATTGCCTTTCATGCAATTCCAGATGGCTTCTATGTTATGTGACAACATTTTCATAGTGAGATATATAGTGGATAGTATTTTTGAGACAAGAGATTATACCATGTTAAGAATTGACCTTTTTTTTCAAGTTGTGACATGGTTTTTGAAATTTTTACGCTCTATTTGATTAGTGGCCAAGAAGGATGATCATCATCTCAATGTTTTGCTTTTCAAAATTAATTTTTTTTAGTTGGTTAAAGTAAAAAAATGTATGGGTAAGATAAAAATTGAAATAAAAAAAACAATTGTTCAAGGGAATAAGCAAAAAAAAGTAAGGTTTTTATTCCAAATCCCTACCTGCAGAAAAAAATCAAATTTGGATTTTTTTTTCTTCTTCCTCTTCTTCTTTGGTCATTATGTAATCATAAAAAAGATTTCAAGATCTTGGATTTTTCAATTGTGTGCAGCTTTATATATGCAGAAGATAAAATGTGAACCAACTCTGGAGATGTTGGTGCAAATGTGACCATTGTGTAGTTGCATGATAGTAGTTGCATACTTTATGGAGTATGGAAAATGTACCGCCACTGCCGCATATTCCCTAGGCAAAAACTCAAATTGTCTCTTCACTTTTCCTAATTAGTGGATGGCTTCCCAATTGTGACGGTTGTGCAGGACTCTCTCTATTCTAAAACTATCTTTTAGTTTGTGTTTATAAAGTTTGACTAATTTTATTTTTAATTTAATTTATTTAATTGTAGGTGTAAAATTAAAATATAAAATTTATATATTTAAAAACTACATCAAAATAAATTTATTATTATTATTATTATTATTACTATTATTATTATTATTATTATTATTATTATTATTATTATTATCATTATCATTATCATTATTATTATTATTCTTAAAAATGAAAAAGAATAAACTTTAAAAATAGGTTAAATAGAAAACTGAGAAAGTAATCCTTAATTATTAGACGTCGGAAAAATTAGTTTTAAAATACATTGACAATGTCAATCTAATTCTACTTTTAAAATATATTTTTATCGCTACTTGTAATTTGAGTTTCTAAAGTTTTGATCTTTTATAAGGATGAGATATTTTAATAAAAATACTATCTCTTCTATATATTGATTATCAAAATTTAATTACTTTTAATGTATATCTAAATTAAATATTTATTCTAATGTATATATGAAGTAATTAATAAAATATTAAATTAATATTCTAATTTCACAAAAAAATAATCATAAAATAAAAAATATTATTACATTATAATATGAATGATTATTCTAATATATGAATTAACTATTTTTATTTTATTAAAAAATAATCATTAAATAAAAAATATTGATTATATTATAATATGAATTATTATTACAATTTTCAGACGTTATTATAAAGTCAAATCAAATTATTGATTTGAAATTTTAAATTAAATCATAATTAATCAGATCAGATCAGATCAGATCAGATCAGATCCAATCAGATCAGATCAGATTCGATCAGATCCAATCAGATCAGATCAGATCAGTTATTATTAAAATTAGATCAGATCAGAAAAAATAAGTTGAACGGAACGGAACCTTAGTCAAGAGCGTGCTGAAGCTCGCTACATTGTAACTACAACACTACCATTGTCACATTACTACACATCGCCACCGGCCACTTGAATGTGGTCATCAATCGCCGGCAATTGACAGATCACACTATCAATATACTCTTATTCTAGTCTTAACAGACTTAAGACTATCATTATCACATTTCTACTTATTTTTTCAGATCTGATTTGATTTTTTGTAGTTCTGATCTGATTGAATCTGATCTTATCCGATTGGATCTGATCCAGATCACACTATCAATATACTCTTATTCTAGTCTTAACAGACTTAAGACTATCATTATCACATTTCTACTTATTTTTCAGATCTGATTTGATTTTTTGTAGTTCTGATCTGATTGAATCTGATCTTATCCGATTGGATCTGATCCAATTGGTCCTTTATAACAGGGGGTTTCCATATTTAGTCCTCTATTATCAAATATTACCCCTGTAGTCGTTTTTTTAAGTGCGCCTTTCCATAAATGGTCCTTTTTTGATCTTTTGCCATGTTAGTTTTAATTTAAAGGCTAAAAGTAGAATTTGACATCTACATTATATCTAATCACGTGTTCTGATATTGGTTAAGTGGATAACACAAAAATAATGACTATAATTGTGGTTAGAATTCCGACAATAGATCACATTTTTAGACTATAGTTGTAGTAGAAAGCGACTGTAATTCACAAACGATGCAAATGGAACAACCTTTGGAATTGTATATCACAAAAAAGATATATTATTATTGTGAAATTACACTTTTAGCTCTCAAATTAATACCAACATGATTGAAGATAAAAAAGGACTATTTGTGGAAAGATACCCATAAAAGAAGGACAACTGGGGTAATATTTGGTAATAGAGAACTAAATAGGGAAACCCACATGTAATAAAGGACCAATTATGAAATTTACTCAATTATTTTTTTCATCTCACTATTTTTATGATTCACACTCATAATTTTTTGTATATTAATCTAATGATAAAACAGGACAACATCAAGAATTTTTTGTATATTTATCGTTAACTTTAAGATCGATGTTTTGTTTTATTTAATTTTAAAAAATAAATTTCAAGAAAGAAAACTTAGAAGTTGAATTGATATATTCATCCGGTAGAAATTATTTTCTCCGTTCTCCTCTATTTGTCATTATTGCAAATACAAATTCTCGATAACTATTACGGAGTACAATAGTTTTGAAAATAATTTAATAAATTTTTCTCTGAAATAGAACTTTTTTTTATTATAATACACAACATTTTTGTTGTATTGCAAGTTTTTTCATGGGTACTCGATTTTTTTTGATAATCTTATTCTTTTTCTAAAATGGAACTACCCAATTTGTAATTTTTTTTGAAAATTGTACGATATTTTTTTCTACAAAACGACACAAAACTGTCATAAATTCTTTAATACCGAGTCATTTGAATATTAACGATATGGCACAAGTTCTTTAAAAATACCAAACAGTCACGGAAGAGGCACCCCTAATTTCATGTATGAAATACAACATTATTATAGGAGGGATATTAATTTTTCGTTTGATTTTTTTAAAATTTCAAATTTGGATATTCCATATATTCCAAGGTAGGTACTTGAATGAATTTGGTTTTTAGATACTCCATTCAATATTCCAACGTAGGTACTCCTTGAAAAGAATTACGGAGTACTCCCCAATTCATTATGGGAATTTGAAAAGAATCAATCCCCAAGTCATTATTACTCCGTATATATTGGTGTACTTGACTGTTTTCTATCCCTTACATTATTACTCTCTCCGTCCTAAAATTAACTTCTCATTTGACTTTTTACGGTCTCTAATGCAAGGCTTTGACCATCAATATCTCAATTTTTATATAAAAAATATTTTATAAAAATTATATATTTCAAAATTATGCTTCAAAATGAATCTATTGCTAATAAATTTATATGAAAATTCAATGTATTTTTTCCGTAATATACGGTCAAAATTTAAAAAGTTTGACTACAAAAGTCAAACTGAGAAGTTTATTTTAGGACGGAGGAAGTACTATGTTATCTTTAAAAATTAAAGATACTTTTAATTAAAAAATAAAATTTAAAAATTCTACCAAATAAATAATGTTATCAAAAAAATGAATAAAATTAGATCATGTGGGTAATAAATATTCCGTAAATAGTTTAAATTGATATTAAGATAGTACATTCTATGATCAATATAGTTGCACCTTCTAAACCTTGTACTCCCTCCGTCCCAAAATATATGCAACACTACGCTAAATGAAGTAATATTTTGAATTTTTTCAATCCATTTTATTTAAAGAATGGTCTACAAATAAAAAATAAAACTTAAATATTTAAAAACTACGTTAAAAGTTCTACAAAATAAGTGGTGACAAGAATATTTTATTCTATCAAATAATCAATGAAAATATAAGAATAAATAAAAGTTCTTGTGATTTTTAAATAGTGGAGTGTTGCTTATATTTTGGGACGGAGGGAGTATTAGACTAAAATCAAACCAAAATAGCAAATTAAAAAGTTAAACCTTATAATATTTCAAGTCTCGAAGTAACCACAAATATAAAAAAAGGTAACAAAAATCCATACATTCATCCATACATAAATCACAGACAACATCAATAACATTAAATAAAAACAAGGGTAATACTCTGGTACTTGCCAGTAACCCTTCTTAGTTCTTAGTGACAGGAACATAAGTGTGTTCCCCCTTAAATTGTTTAGGATCAACACCACAAAAAGCAAGTTCTCCTCCATCCTGTGCATTTGTATCAAGGTTAAGCCAGAAAGAGAACACTGGCTCATTTACAAGACCTTGGTCCACCATGTTGTACCTGCACGTACAATAAATTGAGGTTCATATACGGCCTCATATTCTGCCCCATATTCTGCAGCTTATACGTGAGATTCTAGTCGTGGATGAAGAATCAAAATTCAACGGAAACCAAAAGAATAGTACTTCGTAATTAATTTCAATGAACAATTATTCCCTTTAGCCGAAAGAGATGGGATCAAACACTAAGTATTTATAATGAAACTAAAAGTGAAACTAAAAATGAGACAAAATGCAAGCCTATTCACAAAGATAGTGTTATATAGAAGGTGTATATATAAAGATGAAATTTAAAAGTGTTATCACCATATTTTTTTACTTTGTGTTATAGTGTTATCACCATATTTTTTACTTTGTGTTATAGTGTTATCACCATATTTTTTTAGAAGGTGTATATATAAAGATGAAATTTAAAAGTTGTTGGCATAATAGATTTTAGCATTTGTAGTGAACATGAGTCTGTAATGTTTTAACATAGATACTATAGTCAATTGCAAACTAATAATGACAAATATGATTTCTAACAAAATATTTACTTAATTTTGTGTGTTTAATTCATGGAGAAGACATTTTTTAGGATCTTGGTAGGTCGAATATTTGTAATATCAGTATTGAAGTTGCAGTGTATTTCTTACATCTCAAATCAGTTGTGCTGCCCTACAAACAACAATTAGCCTATTCTATTATCCATAGCTATCTTTTATATAGATTTTTTCCAACTTAAATTGACCTTTCCTAACCTAAAATATCAAAAGAGCTTATAAAAATGTGAGTCCAAACAAAGTAAAAACTTAAATATCACAAAGTAAAATATTAAAAATTACAATCGATAAAAAAATCAATTTTAAACATACCACTGGTAAAAAATGGGATGATGATGTTTCAATTTGCGATGAATACACAATTTGCAGTGAACCACTGGAAATCCATTTTTTTTTACAATAAACTGGAAACATACAATCATGCACCTCCTCAAAAAAATTCCATTTGCAATGAAGTTTTAAAATACTATCCTAATAGCTTCAAATTCCACCTCAAAAAAATTTTCCATAGCATCAAATTCCACATCCCATCATCATAATATATAGTAGATATATCAAAAAAGAAAAAAAAATTGATGAGTATTAAGAGAGTGAGTTTGAGCAAAAGAAGGGTACCAGAAAAGAAAAAAACAAGCCACAAAAATAATAAAAACAAGAACAAGAAGAGGAGAAGCTTAAATAACAATTAAATACTGAAAATTTTAGAAAAGATATATAGTGAGAACCTTAGAAGATGAAACCCAATCTTGTTCCAATTCTGATTGGAACAATTGTTAACATAGGCAATCGGACACAGACAAAGCCACAGCCATAGAAATAGGTACAAAATCCTTACATGAAGATCGCCCAGAAAACACCCCTCAGGCAATCTTGTAGAAGAAAAGATGCTTTGAGAACCGACCGGAGATGAAGAAATAGCAATTAAATATTGAAAATTTTAGAAAAAAAATAGATTGAGAACCTTAGAAGATGAAGTCCAATCTTGAAGAAGCTTTGAGAACCGAAGCCTTGAGAATCGAAGAAAAGGAAGATCGAAGAGAAGCTTTGAGGGCCGAAGCCTTGAAAATTCCGCCAGAGCCTGCGATTGAGAGAGAGAGAGATAGAGAGAGAGAGTTGATCGAAGATTGGGAAAGAAAATTGACGGAGAGGAGGAGATTGACGGAAGAATTGGGAATAAACTTTAAAATTGCAAAGAAGTCCTTAGGACTAAATAGCAAAATCAGACCAATTTTGACTTCATTTAAATGAGATGGCAAAAAACCACATGTCCAATTCTGATTGGAACAAATGTGGAGTGTTTCAAAACACACTCTCCACTAGGTGCACCGAAGGAAACGCCTTTTTTGGGCGTTTCCTTCGGTGCACCTAAGGCGTTTCCTTCGGTGCACCTAGTGGAGAGAATGTTTTTCTATTTGATGAAATAGAAAAACAAGAGCTGCAATGAAGGTAACAAGAATCTCGCTTTCATTTACAGGGACTCTCTCCTTCGAAGGGGACAACCGTTTATTCTCCCTATCTCACCCGCGACTCACCTTTTTTTATGATCTTCTCTTTTGTAGTCAAAGACAGACCCATATAGATAAAAACACTCTACAATAAGAGTGTACAACCAATAAATGAAATTCAATTTCAGAGATGTGGAAGATCAGGGAAAATAAGTGAGACCCAGATCAGAAAGAAATAACAATTATATATTGAAAATTTTAGAAAAAAAATAGATTGAGAACCTTAGAAGATGAAGTCCAATCTTGAAGAAGCTTTGAGAACCGAAGCCTTGAGAATCGAAAAAAAGGAAGATAGAAGAGAAGCTTTGAGGGCCGAAGCCTTGAAAATTCCGCCAGAGCCTGCGATTGAGAGAGAGAGAGAGATAGAGAGAGAGAGAGAGTTGATCGAAGATTGGGAAAGAAAATTGACGCAGAGGAGGAGATTGACGGAAGAATTGGGAATAAACTTTAAAATTGCAAAGAAGTCCCTAGGACTAAATAGAAAAATCAGACCAATTTTGACTTCATTTAAATGAGATGGCAAAAAAGCCACATGTCCAATTCTGATTGGAACAAGTGTGGAGTGTTTCAAAACATACTCTCCACTAGGTGCACCGAAGGAAACGCCTTTTTGGGCGTTTCCTTCGGTGCACCTAGTGGAGAGAGTGTTTTTGTATTTGAAGAAATAGAAAAACAAGAGCTGCAATGAAGGTAACAAGAATCTCGCTTTCATTTACAGGGACTCTCTCCTTGGAAGGGGACAACCGTTTATTCTCCCTATCTCACCCGCGACTCACCTTTTTTTATGATCTTCTCTTTTGTAGTCAAAGACAGACCCATATAGATAAAAACACTCTACAATAAGAGTGTACAACCAATAAATGAAATTCAATTTCAGAGATGTGGAAGATCAGGGAAAATAAGTGAGACCCAGATCAGAAAGAAATAACAATTATATATTGAAAATTTTAGAAAAAAAATAGATTGAGAACCTTAGAAGATGAAGTCCAATCTTGAAGAAGCTTTGAGAACCGAAGCCTTGAGAATCGAAGAAAAGGAAGATAGAAGAGAAGCTTTGAGGGCCGAAGCCTTGAAAATTCCGCCAGAGCCTGCGATTGAGAGAGAGAGAGAGATAGAGAGAGAGAGAGTTGATCGAAGATTGGGAAAGAAAATTGACGCAGAGGAGGAGATTGACGGAAGAATTGGGAATAAACTTTAAAATTGCAATGAAGTCCCTAGGACTAAATAGCAAAATCAGACCAATTTTGACTTCATTTAAATGAGATGGCAAAAAAGCCACATGTCCAATTCTGATTGGAACAAGTGTGGAGTGTTTCAAAACACACTCTCCACTAGGTGCACCGAAGGAAACGCCTTTTTGGGCGTTTCCTTCGGTGCACCTAGTGGAGAGAGTGTTTTTCTATTTGATGAAATAGAAAAACAAGAGCTACAATGAAGGTAACAAGAATCTCGCTTTCATTTACAGGGACTCTCTCCTTGGAAGGGGACAACCGTTTATTCTCCCTATCTCACCCGCGACTCACCTTTTTTTATGATCTTCTCTTTTGTAGTCAAAGACAGACCCATATAGATAAAAACACTCTACAATAACAGTGTACAACTAATAAATGAAATTCAATTTCAGAGATGTGGAAGATCAGGGAAAATAAGTGAGACCCAGATCAGAAAGAATTAGCAATTAAATATTGAAAATTTTAGAAAAAAAAAATAGATTGAGAACCTTAGAAGATGAAGTCCAATCTTGAAGAAGCTTTGAGAACCGAAGCCTTGAGAATCGAAGAAAAGGAAGATCGAAGAGAAGCTTTGAGGGTCGAAGCCTTGAAAATTACGCCAGAGCCTGCGATTGAGAGAGAGAGAGATAGAGAGAGAGAGAGTTGATCGAAGATTGGGAAAGAAAATTGACGCAGAGGAGGAGATTGACGGAAGAATTGGGAATAAACTTTAAAATTGCAAAGAAGTCCCTAGGACTAAATAGCAAAATAAGACTGATGGACAATAAACCCACCAAATGATCCGGTTTACAAAGCGGATCGTAAGAACAAAATTAAGAACAAGAATTCGAGAATTGGATGTGTATTACTAGCTTGATTTAGCTTGAGTTCTCCCCTTTCGAGTCCCCTCTATTTATACATGAGCTCTAAACAATTAAGGTGAAGCATAACCGATGGAGTCTAGCCCGCCAAGGGCGCGATCCCCTTTTCCCGGCTCCGTAACGGTCAATCAGCTCCGTCTCCTTCTCCGGACTGACTCTGCCAGCTGCGCTTGGCCTGAGGTTAACTAGGCCTAGCTCCTTGGGCCGGCCCAGCTTGAGTATTTCACAGGTGCTTGACCCAAAGTTGTTTAAATGGTTCATTTGGGCCGTCCTCTGGATATCGGCCCATCATAAGCCCCCCAACTCCTCAGTCCTCAGCTGGGCCAAGCGGAGGAGTGGGGAGTTTGCAAAGTCCACGTGGACGCTCCAGCGGGGATCCGGGCCGTTCCTTGGGTTCCGCACGACACTTGGGCACGATCTCCGCAAATACGTAATCATGGCCTGCCGATTCGCCTTCCTGTTGTCAGTTAAAAACCGCCGCTGGACGCCATCTCTTCCTTTCGCCTTCTTCACCACCGTTCGTCTGCAACTCCGCTGCTCACCCGACTCATTCTTCTTCCTGTCCAGGTCAGTTCCTTCTCTCGCCGCCATGATTGTCTCAGATTCCGATTCGGCTACCCCATCGTCCAATTCTCGCCAAGCCGGTCAATCGGCCTCTGACCGTAACCCCGGCCACACTCCATCACCCCGGCCGTTGCCGTCGGCCGTGCCTGGCCACAAACGGCTTCGATTGAGGAAGCAATACCCTTCCTCAACTCTGGTAGATGAGGGCTCAAGGGTTAAATTGGACAAAAACATCATGGCGTTGTGCATTGTCAAATTACTGACCGGGGGTTCGCCGATGCCACTGACATGGTTGGACCCTCCATCGAGGTCATGAGACCTACCCGTACTCAAACTGCTCTAGACGCACCGTCGGGGTTCTTTACGGTCCATCTGGCGTCTTTGATGAAGGGGCTGCGCTTCCCACTCCACCCGTTGTTGATCGAATTCCTCAACGTGGTGGACCTTCTCTCGTGCCAACTGGTCCCCAACTCTCACCGGTACATCGCCGGTTACCTGGTCCGGTGCAAAGATGTAGGGGTGAAGCCGACCTTGGACCATTTCATATTCACCTTCAAACTGACCAAGGGCCATAAAGATTGGGCGTCCTATGCCAGTCTTTCCCAGAGGTCCAGCAAACTCTTTGCTAGTGATAAGAAGGGGTCAACCAAAGACTGGAAGCCTTTCTTTGTCTTCGTTTCGACGGGGCCCGAATCTCCTTTCACGGGTTCAGGGCGCCCTTCCTTCCGTCGCATCCCACGCCCCCCACCTGATGCCACCCTTTTGTCTATCACTCGCCAATTCTGCAATAAGGGAGTTATGAACATCAAAGAGGTGGTGACAGAGGAAACCCTTGCCGGGTTGGGGTTCGAGTTTGTCCAGGATGAGCTTCGCCACCAACCCGACCTACTGAGGGACATCCCCGGGGGGCATCAGCCTGACCAGCTGAAGGACATTCCTGAGGAAGGTCTTGACTGTGGTCCTTTCGGTAGGTGACCTTTTCTTTTGCCCAGATGTTTAGTTTATCTTTTCCCAAGGCTGACCATTTCCTTTGTTTCCAGTGAAATTACAAGATTCAGGAGAGGAGATGGACAGTGATCTCCTGCTCAGTCGCTTCACTGCAGGGAGGAAAAAGAAGAGAGAGACGAAGGGCCAGGGCAAACGTTCTTCATCCCACCACGAGGAGGGTCCTTCTCGAGCGCCGGCCGTAATTGTGGTGGAGGACCAAGAAGATGCTACCCAGGAACCGGGTACCATGGCTGGCCAATCCCCTCCACACCCCGTGATGCAGGGTGGCGAACTCGCTGGGTCGTCTCAGGGCATTGCCTTGGAGCGACCTCCATCACCACCCGCAGTGACCTACGAGGTGGCGACCGGGGGTCGCTCGACGAGGCTTTGCATCTCTCCCCTGCCCCAAAGCCTAGGGGACGTACAGCTGGAGACTCTTATCACTCTGCCTGTAAAAGACCAGGCTCGTATCTCGGCAGGCTCCGAGGACGACCTTGACAACATGGTCCTTTTGAGGCTCAGTCAGGTACTGGTCTTGATCTCTTATGCATCACTCCTTTTCTTTAGGCCCCTAACCCTCACCCCTTTGCGCAGGCTACGCTGGGGATGATTGAGGTGGTCGGTCGGAAACGGGGTCGCCAAGCCGCGGCCGAGGCGATGAAAGCAGCCGAGGCCAAGCAGAAGGAGCTGCAGGAGGAGGTCGCTCAACTCACCAGGGAGTTGGAGGAGAAAGAAAATCGCTGCGCGGCGCTTGCTGCGGAGAAAGCTTCCCAGGAGAACCGCTGCGTCGCCCTTGAGGCAGACAAGGCCTCCTTGTCCTTGGAGGTAGAATCTGTTTCTGCTCGAGTGGTCGAGCTGGAAGGGGAGAAACATGACCTGATCCAGCAGTTGGAGGTGGAGAGGAGCGATCGGGTCCGCCATGCAGAGGGAGCGGTAGAATCCTTCAAGTCCTCTCCTGACTTCACGGTAGTCGCGATGGAGCGGATGGAAGAGCTAACGGCCGCTTGGCTCAAAACTGAACCTAGGGCTCAATGGATGGTCAAGGAGGGAACCAAGTCCTTCAATTGTGGACTCTTCCATGCCCAACAGGTCTTCCACGACAGGCTGGCCCAGCTCCCTAAAGGATTCTCTCTCCCCGACCTTGGCTTCCCTCCTCCCTGCCGCTCCTTGGCCGAGTTCAACCCCAGTCCCTATCTGGACGGGGGGAGCTCGAGCGCGTCGGAAGAAGAGGAAGAAGAAGAAGTGGAAGGTGGTCAGAGCGACCAGAATCCAGGGGCCAGCTTAGCCACATCCAAAGCGGGTGGACCTTCCGGCTCGGCCGTCTAAATCCCCCATTGTTCCCCCATAGCTTTACCAACACTTGCCTCTCTCTTTTCCTTCGGAATGATTTGTCGTTTTGATACAATGCTCCTATGTTGTTTGATTTTCTAGATTCACCATGTGCTTTCTCTCTTTGGCGCTTTACTTCAGCACTCTCTTTTTTTGATTTAGCTGGTTAACATGTATGTTTTAGTTTGGGCCCAACTCCTAGTCCCGGCCCGTTTACCTGTCCGGGCTTAATCTCTGGATTGCCCATCGTGCCGCCCAATTGATCCAATGCCCTTCATCGTTTCTGATTGGACCTTTGCGCGGCTCAAAGCTGCTTTATTGGTTCGGCTACCTCGAGACTTGACCGCCTCTTCGGTTCCTTCGCCCTGGCTTATTTATAAGTCCCCCTGGCCTCTACTCTGCTCCATCACCAAATACCCTCCTTTTCTCCATTCTTGCCATGTTTGAAGGAATTCCTGTTTCTCTAGATCTTTCCGACGGGCCGGCTCCTTCTTCGCCGGAGCCTGCCTCCTCCCCCAAGTCAGTCAATTCCAACGACTGGGGGGGGGGGGGCATGACCCTTACGAATTCTGTCGCCGGTTGCCTCGCCGGTAGTGGCCGTCGGTGAAACCGCCGCCACCACCTCCAAACCCTTATGAAGACTTCAGTGAGGCGTACGAGGCCCTCTCCGCCAACCGCCTGCCTGACGGGCGGATTGACTGGGATGCTCCATGCCCCCTCCATTCCCTGCAATGTATGGCCTGGGAGAGCTTTCAAGATGAGCACTTACCCCTCCTGGAGCATGAGTGCGCATACTACGCAAGTCTTGAGCGATGGACTAGCGAGAGTCGCACCAGTTCGCCGGTAAGGCCTACGGAGGAGGTTGCGTTAGGGGAAGAACTGGGTTCTCCCCTACCTCGCCCCGCTTGCCATTCACTTCCCCAGAAGACCCCTAGGCGACCTGAAGTAGCTCGGGCGGCTCCAAGATCTCCGTCCTCACCTAGGTGATGCTGGCTGGGGTTCACAGAGAAGTGAGCCGTCCCCCGTCCTTCCTTGGCAGGAGAAGGGCGGTGGGTTTTTGCCGAGGCTGGGGGCGACCACTCCCGTTCCATGTTGGGGAAGAAAGGTGGTCGTCGTGGACGGCCGGTGATCGGAGTTTTGCCTGCCCATACAGCCGCAGAACTACCTTTCACACCTGCCTGTCCCCCCTAGACCTTCGCTCGCAAAATCTTAGATTGTTGTTTTTCATTGTAGGAGGTGTATGGGGAAGTATCCTTTCTTACGTAGAGATTGTTCTCAACTGTACTGTAGTAGATGCAAGAGATTATCCTTGAAATGTAACGAACATTTCTGTGAATGTATTTTGATGTTACCTGTTTACTTACAAGTTTCACCTTCTTCTCTTTCGCATCCTACTTTTAACGTTCAGGTTTCCTCGGACTTGAATCAGAGAATACCTCGCCTCTTTTGACTTAGCCACTTTCGGGTTACTTTGACCCTTGTGGCGTCGCCATACCCCCAAGATCCCCTGGTCGCTCATGCGATCAACAGATCTTGTGTTCCAGACTTAGCCGTTCTCTCAGACTTTCTTGCCACGGCGTCGTCTTCAACCTTGGTCGCTTGACCGGGTTCGACGCTTCACCCATTACTGGGTGTCTTAGCACGAATCACCGTGCAATTTTAGCGATCTCTTGTGGTCGCTCCTTTTTTTTTTTTTGAGAATTGGAGACAAGATGTGCCAGAGAGCTGGATTTATTAAATCTCAAGAAAAGACATGGATGGAATACAATCTATTGATAAAATTTAATAAGGTTGGCGGCATTCCATACTCGCGGAACGTCGCCACCAGTTGGAGTCTGCAATCTAAATGTCCCATCAGCCAACACCTTCTTTATGATATATGGCCCCTCGAAGCTTTTAGCAAACTTTCCTCCATCGGTCGGCCAGCTGACCTCCCTCTTCCGAAGGACCCAGTCGCCCATCTTGAACTGCCTTGGTCGCACCCGCTGGTCGTGATATGACTTGACCTGCCAGTGGTAGTTTTCTGCCCGCATATATGCCCTTTCCCTTCGCTCATCAATGAGGTGCAGCTCCGCCCTCAGGTTCTCCTCATTTCCTTGAGCATCAAACGTCTCTACTCTATAACTTAACAACGAGGTCTCCGCTGGAGCCCTTGCTTCAAATCCATATGTGAGCGAGAAAGGAGTTTCACTTGTTGCCTTCCTTGGGGTAGTTCTGTAGGTCCACAAAATATAGGGCACTTCTTCCACCCAGGCACTTTTGCATTCCATTATCTTCTTCTTGAGGCCATCCATGATGGTACGATTGGTGTTCTCTACCTGCCCATTGGTTTGTGGGTACCCGACCGCTGCATAGCTGTGTTTTATGCCCCAGCTCTGTAGAAACTCATTGAACCCTCCGGCCTCGAATTGGGTTCCGTTGTCAGTGATGATCTGCTGGGGCACCCCAAATCGGCACAAGATTTGCTTGGAAACGAACTTCGTCATCTGTTCCGCAGTGATGGTTGGCACGGGGGCGGCCTCGACCCACTTGGTGAAGTAGTCGATCGCGACCACCAGCTATGTGTTGTTCCCCGTCCCCCGAGGCAAAATACTGACCAGATCGATGCCCCACCAGGCAAAAGGAATCGCTGTGCTTATCGGGGTATAATTCGTCGGCGGTCGCCCTGGCATCCTCTGGAATTCCTGGCAAACCTTGCATTTTCGCACGTAATCTGCGCAATCTCTGATAATCGTTGGCCAAAAGTATCCTTGTAGGGTCACCTTCCTGGACATCCTGAAGGCTCCCTGATGTGCTGAACATATTCCCTCATGGATTTCCTCCATTAACTTCTGTGCCTCGCCCGTTCTTAAGCACCTCAACAATGTACCATTGTACGATCGCTTATACAGCCGAACGCACTCTAGCGTGTAGCTGGGTGCACGTCGCTTCACCACCTTTGCCGCGATTGGGTCGATAGGTAGCGACCCGTCAAGGATGTACATGGTAATCTCGTCAATCCAATCCGGCTTCTCTCTGAGTGTGATGATCAGCACCTGTCCGGGACTGATGCTTGGCTCGAGCAACTCTTCTTCCTGGGTCATTGCCTTAATATGATCCGGGGAATCCGGACCAAGCTTTGACAAGATATCTGCCTCATCGTTCTCTTCCCGAGGAACCTGCTCTATCCGGTACGCCCCGAATGCTTTAAGCAACTCCAGGACAGTGTCTCTATACTTCTTCATTCGTTCATCCTTGGCCTCAAATTCTCCAGTGACGTGGCCTACCACTAGCTTGGAATCGCACCGGACTTGGATTCGCTCAGCTTTTAATGAGGCTGCCAACCTCAAGCCGCAAAGCAGTGCCTCATATTCAGCCTCATTGTTTGAGACTTTAAACCGGAATCTCACGGAGTAGTATGCCTTGAACCCTTCCGGAGATATCGCCACGACACCTCCCCCCGAAGCATCAGTCGCGGACGGCCCATCGGTGTACACGGTCCACCAATTCCCCTCGGGTTCTTCTCCACTAGATTCTACCTCCCTCGCAGTGCATTCTACCACGAAATCTGCTAATGCTTTCCCCTTTATCGCCGGTCGCGGCTTGAACTCTATTTGAAAGGATCCCAGGAACACTCCCCACTTGCTGACCCGTGACAGGGCATTTGGGCTTCGACGTTCCGATGGGAATTTGTGATAACACATGGACCGGATGGGCTTGAAAATATGGGGTGAGCTTTTTCACCGTACACACTACCGCAAAGATGGTCTTCTCCATGTTGGTATATCTCAACTCTGCCCCTCGCAGCACTCGGGCCACATAGTACACAAGTCGCTGTGCGCCCTCCTCCTCCCTCACAAGCACCGAGCTCACAGCTCGAGGAGAGATTCCTAAGTATAGGAATAAGGTCTCTCCGGGCTCTGGCTTCGAAAGCACTAGTGGGGAGAGGACATATGCTTTTAACCCCTCAAAAGACCGTTGACATTCCTCGGTCCAAACGAACCCTCTACTCTTCTTAATGGTCTGAAAGAAAGGAGCCGCTCGATCAGCTATCTTTGACAAGAAACGACTGAGAGCAGCAATCCTGCCGGTGAGCTGCTGGACCTCCTTTACATTTCGCGGAGGCTCCATCTCCAAAATCGCCTTTACCTTTTCCGGGTTAGGCTCGATCCCTCTCCGGCTGACCATATGTCTTAGGAATTTACCCCCCTGCACCCCAAATGTGCATTTCTTGGGGTTAAGGCGAAGCTGGAACTTCTTCATGATCTTGAATACTCCCTCCAGGTCGCCAGCATGAGACTCCGTCCGTTTGGACTTGACAATCATGTCGTCCACATACGCTTCCATACACCCCCCTAGTACCGGCGCGAACAGCTTGTTCACCATCCTTGCATAGGTCGCCCCAGCATTCTTCAAACCAAAAGGCATCACCTTGTAAAAGTATACCCCATTGGGGGTGATGAAAGCGGTCTTTTCTTCATCCGCCACTGCCATCTTGATCTGATGGCAGCCACTGAATGCGTCCATGAAACTCATCAGCTCACATCCTGCCGTCTCATCAACCAACTGATCAATGTTGGGAAGAGGAAAAGGATCCATCGGGAAAGCTTTATTTAGATCAGTGTAATCGACGCACATCCGCCAGGTATTCCCTTTGGGTGCGAGGACTACATTTGCCAACCATTCCGGGTAGCGGACTTCCCGGATGTGCCCAATGGATTGCAGGGTGGTCACCTGCTTGGTGACAAACTCTCTCCGTTCTGAGGAAAGGAAACGCTTCTTCTGTTTGACCGGCTTGTGGGTCGGATCCACTGCCAATCTATGCCAGATAACTTTTGGGTCGATCCCTGGCATATCCTCTGGTCCCCAAGCGAATAGCACCTTGAATGCTCGGAGGACCTCCAATAACTGTTCCTTTAATTCAAGCGGTAAGGTTTTGCCTACCTTCACTTTCCGCTCTGGCTCAACCGGGTCGAAAGAAACTTCCTCGACCTCTTCCGCCGGCTCAGCTCGGGGTCGCCCCTCCTCCTTCTGGATCGCCGCACAGATCGTGCTCACATTCTCGTCGACTCGGGCTTGGCTTTTGGTCGCCCTGACGTAGCACGACCGTGACAGGCTCTCGGTGGGTGCCATCTCCTACCCCGGCCTTTACCGTGATAGTTCCTTCTGCTTCGATAGTATCCCCTGTAAATCCTGACAGCGGCGTATGGATTGGCTTCAGGTCGCTTCGGGACAATCCCAACTCCTTAAAGGTGTTGCTGTACATTACGTTGACCGAGCTGCCCGTATCGACCAAGGTTCGGTGAACAACCACATTATTGATCTCCACTCTTATCACCAGAGCGTCCCTGTGAGGACTGAGGACTGGGGGATAATCCTCGTCTGTAAAGATCAGAGGTTCTTTCTTCTTTCGCTTAGGTAGCGGTGGCCTTTGTACCTCGGCCAGGTACACCATGTTTTTCCACTTCTTCCGGGAGGATACCGAATCTCCTCCAGTGTTTCCTCCCATGATGAACCGACACCCCAGGTGTCGGTGACCTTGCCTCTCCTCCTCATCTAGGTCATCACAATCTCGCCCTAGGTGCCGCCGTCCATCTTCTTGCCCCTCTCTTGCTGTGATCGCTGCCGTGGGGGCTGGCGGTCTCCTCCAGGTCCGGTTACTTGTGGACGGTCGCTCCGACCGAGGAGGTGGCCGTCTAGCGATCAGCTGATCCATCTCCTTCTTCAGCGTAACGCACTCCGACGTGTTATGGGTGCTGTTACGGTGGTACTCGCAGTATTTGGGTGCATCTTGCACACCATAGCTTTCCCGACCATGAGGAGGGGCCGGCAACGACTGTACCGCGTGGACGGGATGCCTGCTCGCATGATACCCGGTGGGGTTCGGCCCCTTACCATAATCCTTCCTTTTCTTCCCTTCTGCCACCGGTGGCCCGCTTTTCTTCTCCTTCCGGACTGGTGGCTCATCATCTTCCTCTTCCAGCGCCAGGTACTTCGCCCTGGCCAACATCTCTTGATAGGTCGAGAAAGGATTCCGTCGCAGCTCCTTACGCACATCCCCTTGGGGGAGTGCAGCTTGGAGCATGGCGATCAGGGCTTGGTCGTCCGCCCCTTGGACATCCCTAGCCTCCTTCTCCCACCTATTGATGAACTCCCGGAGCTGTTCCCCCTTCCGGATCTTCACATTGAGCAAATGCGAGAAGGGGGGCTTTTGTCTCCGGCTGGATGCGAAGTGCTCCAAGAACTTGTGGGCCAGGTCGCCCCACTTATCTATCGACCCCTTGGGTAACTTGTGAAACCACTCACAAGCCTGCCCTTCCAGTGTCGCCAGGAAACACCGACACTTGATTTCTTCTGGATATGCGTACATGACCACGTTTGCCCCGAAGCGAGCGAGGTGGTCTTGGGGATCGGTCGTCCCGTTGTATGCCTTGATCTGGGGAGTCTTGAAATTATCTGGGAGGGGGCAGGACATTATCCTTCTGGAGAAGGGCGTTACCTCACTGAAGACCACCTAGCGATAGGGGTTCTGGGCATCCAGACGCTTCTCCAGTTGTTCGTACATTTTCCACAGCTCGGCTGCGCCCTTATCCCCGACTGCCATCCGTCGCTCCTCAGACCCGACCTTGGAGGTCGCTGTGGACTCCCCTCTCTTCTCCTTGAGCGCGTCTCTCAAGTCGCCTTTTCGGGCCGACCGAGTGTCCTGCAGCCTTTCGAACGCAGAGGTCCGAGGTTTCTTCGACTTGGCATCTCCCAAACGGTCAAAAGCAGACATCCGCTCGAAGGAGGACGACTCGTCCTCTTCTTCCAGCCTGGAAAGCGCATCTGCCATTATAGCCTTCCCATTAGGCTTGGTCGCCTTCTTCTTCTGGGACCGCCTCACTTTCTTCTTTTTCCCTTGGGAGCCCGCAGGTCCAGCCTTCTCGCCTATGGGTCCCCCAGCCACATCTCCTACCACAACCTCGCGGTTGGGCGCAAGTGCGGCCAGCACCTCCTTGAATTGTTCGGCCGTGATCCCAACCCTCTGAATGAGGGCCTCAGCCTCCCCGGTGGTGATGGGGGGGTGCCGGCCTCCGGTGGCGCTGTTCTCCCCCTGTTGGGGAACTCCGGTACCTACGTTGGCGTTTCTACGTGTTTGCACCATCGTCGTCGTGGAGGATTTCTTCTGAGTATGATTCTCGAACTCTCAACAAGAGCACCAATTTGATGGACAATAAACCCACCAAATGATCCGGTTTACAAAGCGGATCGTAAGAACAAAATTAAGAACAAGAATTCGAGAATTGGATGTGTATTACTAGCTTGATTTAGCTTGAGTTCTCCCCTTTCGGGTCCCCTCTATTTATACATGAGCTCTAAACAATTAAGGTGAAGCATAACCGATGGAGTCTAGCCCGCCAAGGGCGCGATCCCCTTTTCCCGGCTCCGTAACGGTCAATCAGCTCCGTCTCCTTCTCCGGACTGACTCTGCCAGCTGCGCTTGGCCTGAGGTTAACTAGGCCCAGCTCCTTGGGCCGGCCCAGCTTGAGTATTTCACAGGTGCTTGACCCGAAGTTGTTTAAATGGTTCATTTGGGCCGTCCTCTGGATATCGGCCCATCACAGACCAATTTTGACTTCATTTAAATGAGATTGCAAAAAAGCCACATGTCCAATTCTGATTGGAACAAGTGTGGAGTGTTTCAAAACACTCTCTCCACTAGGTGCACCGAAGGAAACGCCCAAAAATACACATTCATTTCTTTTTTCCCAAATCGGATCAACATGATATCCAATTTTAAATTGAATTTCATATCATTTTAATAAAACTAGTATCATATACAAGCGTTGCACGAGTCATATTTAAGTTACTAAATTATATTAACATCATTTTTGAATTTTACAAATTGGTATATAATGGAATTTTGACATTTCATTATTTTAAGTTACAAAAGTTAAATGATTTACAACTTTTGAAATATTACTTTATAATTCACATTACTCGTACAAATTTGTGAAAATACTATTTTCGTTGCATATCAAAATTTTAAAATCATTATGATTTTTTATTCGTGAAACTACAACATACAATTTTGTCCATGACAAAAATATGTTCCCTCCGTCCACAAATAAACTTTACATTACGCGTTACGATGTTTGACTGAGGTTATTTTCAAATCATTTTATATGAAAAATGGTGTAGAATTGAAAAATAAAAATTACATATTAAAAAATTATATCAAAAGATCTACAAAACTAGAGGTGACATGACTATATTATTTTATCAAATGGGTGACAAATATAGGCCAACAAAGTGAATAAAGTTTGACCATGTGAATAGTGAACGTAAAGTTTATTTGTGGACGGAGTGAGTAAATAACATATATCAAAACTCCGATTAAAAAATTTGTTATGAGTTAATTGTGTTGTTTTTTTTCATTTTGTCAAATTGCTACTCCGTAATAAAGTAGAGATTTGTATACTCCATAAAAAAGGAGATTTATAAAAAGAAACTATAAAAAATTTGCTGTGATTCGCTTTTACGGAAAGCAATACTTGTAATGTCTTTTTTATGTCTTTTCTTTCTATTAACAATGAAAACCATATGTTTTTCATTGAATAAAATAAACAATTATCTTACACTCGTTAGACATTTAAATATTTGTGTAACCGAGACTCGTTCTAAAATATAAAACAACACTCCTTAGATATTTAAATATTTGTGTCCATTTTTTTAAAAATGCTAGGTTTCACCATTTGCATCACCAGAATTTGAGGCAGTGATACCACTTCGTTGAGACCATCAATCACCAGATAAATATGATCTGCCCACAATGTACAATTTAGCCAATTCCCTCTAAATATTACTCCCTCCGTCCCAAAAAGTCTTTCCTATTTCATTTTTTGCGCACCTCATAAAACACTTCTACCGAAATCTAAAATGCCTAAAATTTACAACATTTCTTCTTTATTGTTGGTAGAAGTTATTTTGAAAGTTTTTTTGGCATTCAAGGCGGGATAGAAGTGTTTTATGGGATGCACAAAAAATGAAACAGGAAAGACTTTTTGGGACGGAGGGAGTAAAAAATAAAAATAAAGAATTCGTGATTCTCAAAGAATTGGACCGTGTTTTTCCTGATCTAATCCTGAAGTGCATTATATCGGATCTAATTAGATTGAATTAGACCAAAAGAGATCTAATCAAATCAAATCAAATCAAATTCAAATCTATTAAGATGAGATCAAATCATCAAAAAACAATTTAATTATATAGGCCATGTCTTGTTTGCCTAATCTAATCCATAAATGCATCAGATCAGATCAAATTAGATCGAACTAGACCAAAATAGATCAAATCAAATTCAAATCCAATAAGATTAGATCTAATTTAAAAAAACAATTTACTTATGTTGGTTGTGTCTTATTTTTTTGATATAAACTTTAAATGCATCAGATCGGATCTAATTAAATCGAATCAGACCAAAATAGATCTAATCGATCGGATCAAATCAAATTCAAATCATATAAGATCAGATAGTCTTCAAAAAACAAATTTACTTGTCAAGGTTGTGTCTTATTTGCCAGATATAATCTTTAAATGCATGAGATCAGAATTTAGTTTTATATTCTTAAAGTTTATCTCCAAATCTCTACAATTTTAATTTCCCTCTTTCTAAATTCATTTCCCTCCTCTGAATTTCATTCTCTCTCTCCCTAATTTCTCTTTTCCCTTCTTTGAAAATTGTAATTCCACCAAAAAAATTCAAACCTAACTCAGTACAAAACCAACAATCTTATCTCGTACACAACCACAAATCAATTATATTCTTCATCTCCAGTCCTTCATCTTCGATTCTTTAGATGCCTCAATTCGTAACCCTAGATCCTGACCATGGAGCTCCGATCGAGGTGGAAAGCAGCAAGCAGATGTGACGACAAGCAACACAAATGAAGCCAAGTCGAGTTACAAGAATGTTTTAGAGGGTAAGAACAGAATCAGCCACCCATAGGCACAAAGCGTGACAGGGGCATCGGATTCGTCATTGTTTCCAGGCTTCAGCATCCAGCGACCCAGCAGGTATTTATTTTCGTATTACGGAGTATTCCATTTCTGAATGCTTATTATGTAATTTTATAATATTTTCAGCACCCAACGGTTTCAGATTGTGTATTGAAACAGATTATGTAATTTTATCTTTGCTTCAAACAGATGATTTTAATTTTTTGTAGATTTTGTAATAAGTAATTCCTTTAAAAAACATTCTAATATTATTTTTTTCCTTTAATATGAAACATCAGTATGCATTTTGCTAAAATCAGTATGCATTTTAACATTTACTTTCTACAATGGTTTTAACTTTACACCATATCTTGGCTTGATATTTTTATGCACCATGTGGTTTTTGGCATCTGCTAAATTACGACTCATGGTTATGTGCAGTGATAGGTGTCTCAATTTAGGGTGTATCCGATATGTTTACAATATTGTATGTACTGATCTAAAGTTTTTTTTTTTGTACTATGCATATATTGAAGAAGATATTTTGAATTAGTTATTCACTGATAGACCCTTTGTCTTACGAATAGGCTTGTAATATATATTAGCTCTTAAGAAAAAAATGTTGTATTGCCCTTTACATGCATATGATTTTGAGCTGCAAGATTAGCTTCATGTTTTGTTGGCAGGTGGTGTTTTGCCCGAGAAATCATATAATGATCATAGTTCACAGTTGGGGCTGCTGAGCATCATTTACCCTACAACTTTATTGTGTTGGGGAGATACTTGCTGTGCTGGAGAGAAATTGGATGCGTTGGGGAGTTATTTTTGCTAAAGTGCAGATAGAAGCTGCTTTTGAACTTTACCAGTTATGTTTGCCTTGCAGATTTAGGAGTTTAATTCTTTGAGTTTTATGAAGCTTTATTCAGGTGCCCGGATTATAGATGGATTATGCACTAATTTGGAACAGTTTAAATCTGAAATCCCTAGAAGGCATAGCTAAGTTTTAGTTTTTTAAAGCTTGTAATGTAGCTCGTGATCTGATACTTTACACATTTTGTGATTTTATGCCTTTGAGTTTTTAATTTGTTTTGTACTATAGCTTTGGGCATTACACAGCATGTCCTTGTATCTTTATTTTCCTCTTTTAATATAATTTTTTATTTCAAAAAAGTACGTAGTACTTCGTAATATGAAAAAGAATTTGTAGCAATTAAAGTTTGCTACTAAAAATGAGCTTTTGTAGCAAAGTATAATTTGTGGCAATATAAAGTTTTTAGTGATTGTTTGCTTTTGTAGAAAAGTATTATTTGTGGCAATTCAAATTTGCTACTAAAAATGAGCTTTTGTGGCAAAGTATTATTTGTGGCAAATCATATTTTGTCACAAAAGTCATGATTTTTGTGGAAAATTTAAATTTGCCACAAATATATTTTGTAACGGGATATTTGTTGCAACCTTGTGGCAAATTTGAGAATTGCTACAAAAGTGTATTGTGGCTAATTTTTTTATGTTTTGTGGCAAAATTTGATGCCACAAAAAGTAATTTTTTTGTAGTGACATACTACTAGTAAGACATTACGGTTTCTCAAAACTTAGAAAGTAGTTCTAAGATTAATAGTCTAACTACTGTTTAAAAAAGGTATTCTTAATTGATTATAGACAACTTATAATAGATTATGGTTTCTATGAATTTTAAAAATAGTTCTACGCTATATAATTATACTATTGTTACAAGGGAGTCTTCTATTCTTATAATAAACAACTATGGAAAATAAAATGATATGAAACATACAACTAACAATAGAATACTATATCTTATAAGTTCAAAAACAGTTATAAACTGAAAAACCAGACTACTATTTAAAAATAGTATTCTTAACTAATTATTGACAACTGTGGCAACAAATACTGTATTTTTAGGTGAAACAGACTACTAATAAAAGATAACCGTTCCTCACAACTTTAAAAACAATTCTACCCTTAATTCATAGACTATTGTTACAAAAGAGTCTTCTATTCCCATTAGAAACAACGGTGGCAAAAAAACCATATGAAACAGACAACTAGCAATAGATAACTAACTATTTCTTATAAATTTAAAAACAGTTCTAGACTAAAACACCAGACTACTGTTTAAATAGAGTATTCTTAACTTGTTTTTAACAACTGTTATAACAAAAGCTATATTTTGGACTAACACAGACAACTAGTGATAGATTACCATTTCTCGAAACTTTAAAAACAGTTTTAAAGCATAGTAGCTAGACTATTGTTCTGTAGCCAAGAAAAACTCACAGTAGTCTGGTTTGTTCTAACTATTGTATTTCCATAAACAGTAGTTAATCAACAGTCGTCTGATACTGTTTTTGGCGTAGTGTATAGGGGTGGGCATAAAATCCGTTCCCGATGGACCGTTCCGAAAAATCCTGAATCCGTTTTGTAATTGTACCGAATAATTGGGACACCATTTTTTATCCCGAACCCGTTCCGTCCCATTATTAAATGGGACATGAGCGGGACAACTTAAATTTATACCGATCCGTCCCGTTTGTTCCGTTTTATCTACTCTTTTAATATATATTTCTAATTTTATACACTCATTCTTTAATTAATTAAGTTAACTTCAAGTTTCAACCCAAAATTTATCAAATTTATTTGGTCTTATCTCCAAAGTCCAGACTCCGGAGCCCAATTCCGTCCCATTATTAAGCTAATTCACTTTTAAAGTTTTAATACACAATTCTGTAAAAATCCAGTGGATAGTGGCTAATTGCTTGGTGTACACAACTAGTTTTTGGATGTTTTTGGAAGCTAATGACTTTTATTTATGACATTTTGTGACTTTTGGATTGAGTACCCACCTTCTTATGTTCGGGATTAGGACAAAGTGGGACGACCCGAATCCGTCCCGGTTTGTTCCGATCTTGAATTTTATGGGACAAACCGGGATAAGATTATAATTCCAACCGTTCCGAACTGTTTATATATAACGGGACATGACGTGGAACAACTTAAATCCGAACCGTCCCGATCCGTGCCCACCCCTAGTAGTGTATGTGGATTCTAACTATGCAAACGATAGGGATAATAGAAATTCTACTACTTCCTATATGTGTTCACTTTGTGTGGTTCTTGCATTAGTTGGAAATCTCAACTTCAACACATTGTTGCTTTATCTACTACTGAGGCTGAGTATGTTGCAGCGACAGATGCTTTTAAAGAAGCCATTTGGCTTAAAGGTCTTTTATCTGAAATATGCTTGCTTGATATGAATGTGGTTGTTTTTTCTGATAGTCAATCTGCCATTCAACTATGCAAAAATCCTGTTTTTCATGATAGAACAAAACATATTGATGTTAGATTTCATTTTATGAGAGACATAGTTGAAAAGGGCATTGTCATGCTGGAGAAAATTCCTACGGAGTCTAATCCAGCTGACATGGGTACTAAGTGTTTACCTGTTGAAAAATTTACCTTATGCCAAAAGATTTTAAACCTATCTCTGTGATTGTGTAGTGATCTTTTGTTTTTTTTGTCTTTGTGACTTTTTCCTTTTCTTTTTGTTTTTTGAACTCGATGACCCAATGGTAGAGTTCGACTCTTCGTGTATTAATTTTGGCATGCTTTGTGATGTTGCCTAGTCTTCGTGACTTGAGAGTACTTAAACTCTCGACCACTACGTGTGTTCTCATGTGTTGATTACACATTTAGTGGTTATTAGGCTATGATGAGTCCCGCGGTTCCTTGTCAAACTATGTGCACTACTTTGGGCCAAAGGTGGAGATTGTTAATTTATTTGGGTTGGCCCAAACATATTAATAATATTTGACACCCAACCCAGCAGCCCATTTACTCAAGCCCAACCTTTACTCCTTAACCTAATTAAGCTTGCCTTAATTATCACCCTAATCTTCACTATAAATTGAGGGGCTGCCTTGAGTTGTTTCACTGTGCAAAATCCCACTACAAAAAACTTGACATTTTGTGGCACCAAATTTTGCTACAAAACATAAAAAATCATCCACAATAGTTATTTGTAGCAATTTTGGAATTTGCCACAAGGTTGCCACAGATACCCCGTTACAAAAGGTATTTGTGGCAAATTTAAATTTGCCACAGAAATTATAGTTTTTGTGACAAATTATGATTTGCCACTAATAAAAATTTGCAACAAAAGGTCATGTTTAGTGGCATATTTTAGTTGCCACAATTTATTATTTGCTACAAAAAGTCATATTTAGTAGCAAATTTATGATGCCACAAATTATACTTTGCCACAAAATCCATGTTTAGTAGCAAATACTAATTGCTACAATTATCACTTTTTTGTTGCAAACCTAATATTAGTGAGAATAAAATTATTATTATTATTATTATTATTATTATTATTATTATTATTATTATTATTATTATTATTATTATTATTATTATTATTATTATTATTAGTAATAGCAGTAGTAGTATATTTGTATTGTACATACATTTTACATTTAATAATAAATGCAAAGTGATGTAAAATAATAATAAAAACAAAACATATATGCTACTCATAATTCAATCCCAAACAATCAAAGGTTCACAATTGTTAATGTAATATGGTTTTGACATAAAATAAATATTAGTACTAAACATGGTTAAAGTATCCTAAACACTTAACATCTATGCTTCATCTTTTCATTTCATCTTGTCACATCTATCTCGAATGTAATTCCACCCAAAGTCGTAGAAATTGAATGGCATCTCTCATATTCACCCTTGATCTGCATATTAAAAAATAAAATTAATAAAGAAAAATCTAGTTAACAGATAGGAACTAAAGATTCAAAATTGGCCACCTCAGCAATTCTGGATGGTGAATGTAGTGATCCAAATTATCATTATTTGATCTTTTACCTTCATACTCTACTTAACTGTCCTATATGTAAATGCAGTACGGCCAGAACCAGAATGAAAACCTAATGAAGCCCTAATGATACGATCTTTTCCTTTCTATCTAACCCTAACCTATTGAGTGGGAAAAAGGCAGAGCATATAAAAAGTACTCTGCATTCAAGTATGGTGCAAAACAAAAACTAACATTTTAGTTAGAAGCCCCAATTGCACTAAAACCTAAGACTGAGCCGTTAATCGTGTATGTGACCTCTTTCCAAGATCTTTTATTGACACAAAATGTAGCACAAAGAAATAAACAAAACAAAAGCACGAACACAAATTCTCAAATTGAAGTCCACATCAACCTCGCAGAAATGACAGAGATCTTACTTAGACCGAGCGACGTTGCCGCACCTGATGCACTTAGGCTTGACATCAGACCAATCAAACATATTTTGCATGACAAATAGTGCGGAAAACAAGGCCATAAAATGTACAAAGTGACAAATAGATTCTGCACAACCTACCTTCAGGCCACAAATACTCAGAGAAGTCACAGTCTTAGTGTTCAAGAGCTATGACTCATTTCAGGTGGAAATTATTCCTCCTAGAGTAACAAAATAAGAAAAGAATATCCTCCTGCCCCAATTTCCCAACAGGCAGAATCCCCCCTGACCATAGCCCATAGCGTCCATATCATATGTCATGATAAGTAACAATAAGTGGGAGACATCTTACCTTGCTAATTCATTTTACAAGTTTAAACTCCGAAACATGCATAAATGATTCTTGAAAACTATGTGCGCAGTACATTAGTCTATTATTAAATGGGATTCATTTTACTCTATTTTTTGTTCATACATATGTTTGACCGGGATGATAGAATGACATTCATTTGCTTTTATGGCACCGTTACAGTGTTACTAATGTCATGAACATGTTAACCAGTCAAACACTTCAGTTCCTGGCTTGAAACAAATACTTGTAAGTGAAGGCATGACATTAGAAGTGGAAGGTGCTGAAGAAATAACTGTGTTCCATACTCCAGCTCCAAGCAACCCACTTTATGGAAATGCTTTCACTGATTAGAGGAGCAAGTTACGTGTTTATCGTCACTCTCTATCCATGTTAGAGGGCCTGCATTAGTAACTATCTAGAGGACTCATAACCCGAATTCAACTATAAAAACCAATTTTTTATCTGGAGGCACGATTGAGTTGCTTCCAGATAAGTGTTATACAGGAAATGTGCATAGAAAACAGAGTTCTGTGTTTGATTCTCTTAGCCGGGATGCAAAATTACTGGAAAATGCTCAGAAGAGCTTTTTGGGTGGTAAATGCAACAGAAAAACAGGGTTTGGCCTGAAAATCAGAACCAAACTGCCCATAGCTGTTCGGTTCCAGATGTAATTGGAGAGAAATATCACTGGGAATGACAATTAGTGTGGAGTACGTTAGGTGAGTGGAGGACAAGGCCGAATTCTGAGCTTGTTTGGTTCGAGGTAGTGGCTGGAATCAGGGAAGTAAACATAAAGGATGGGGACAAGACAAAACTACAAAAGGCTACATGAAACATACTATGTAAAATGAGGCTATATATATCACGCTTCCCCCCCTCGTTGTAGAAGCAGGTTCAATGTTTTAAATCCTTTGTTCGATGACATTCTAGAAAACATTCTAGAAAACATCCCAAACATAATTGCCGAAGAAGATAACTCAGTGCTTAAGGTCATTCCTGAATATGAATTAGTTAGGAAAGCTCTTTGGAAAAATAAACTTCACACCATTTTCTCCTTTGAAGGAAAAGATGCGGCTCAGGATATTTCTCACTTTTCTAAACAAATTCCTTAATTCTGGATTCTTAATGGCATTTGGTACCCTAAGCCTATACAGATGAGAATGCTTGGGGATAGAACTCATAATCTCAATAAAGTCTTAACGGATTCAAATAGTTAATCTCTTATCAAAGTGGAGCCATAAACCTTTTTTTATTATTTCAAAATCAACTGAAAATAGTGATACGCTCTAAAAAAAGTCAAGGATAAGCTTCCATTCTAGAAGTGGTAGCTTCCCGCCTCCTTCGGTGAGAAGTTTCCTTCCCTTTTCTAAAATGACTGATTGGTCTGCTCAGCAGAGGTATAAAGTGGACTGCAGTTTGGCTGACCCTCTTCTTCCCATTCGGGTTTGGTTGACTCAGAAGTACAGTAAGAAGGAATGGAACCACTGGAGAGTCGTCTGCAGTTCACACTTGGGCAAAGACGACTGACTTTTTGGAAGCGGAACACGAAGTCACGAACCGATTTACGCTATTCCGGGTTCTTATTGAGCGTAGCGAAATCAAGGTTTATGATAAAGTAAGTGAAGTTTCTATGGTGTTCTACCTTTGCGTAGTCTCGGACTCTCGGTCCACAGTGGTTGGCTCCACACCTGAGCCTCGTTAGATCAGCTGAAGTGTAAGGTATAAGTGAAGAGAATAGAAGAGATGAAGTCCGTCACTTAGCCTAGTCTATATCCACAGCTGACTCTCACAGTCCCACAACTTCTACATGATGGCCTAATTTCAAAAGTATGTTTTTGAGATGCAGCAAGCAAAGCAGAGAACCCCCACCTCAATTTTGACTACCCTGCCTCATTACGAATTCCGTACATCTCAAAAAAACCCTAACTAGACCTCCGTCAACTCGAAAACTCAATTGAAGCATCTCCATCTCAACAAGTAATATGCAGCTTTCATAGAAATCACAGCATTTAAACAATTTGAACAGATATTTCACTGAAAATATGCAGAAACTCACTCTGCATTTAATAAAAAATGAGTGAATACTGAAAAACCAAACATACATTGAACAACAACAAACAGATATGAAATTTCTCTATGTAAAAATTCAAAATGTTACTGCTACTTCCTTCAGAATAGAGTTTATGTTCAGAAAATATAATATACTCCTTAAGTTATGTTCAGCAAATATAATATACTCCTTAAGTTATGTTCAGCAAATATAATATACTCCTTATGTTCAGCAAATATAATATACTCCTTAAGTTATGTTCAGCAAATATAATATACTTCTTAAGTATATTATGTTTAGAAAATATAATATACTCCTTATGTTCAGCAAATATTTTATACTCCTTAAGTTATGTTCAGCAAATATGATATAGCTCTCAATTCTGGAAACAAACACAAGTAGCTTGTGCTAAATCTCATACTTTGTTTTTTAATTACAAAGAGTAATTAAATTAATAGATTAAAATCCCAAAACCACATTCCCAACCCCAATAACAGAAGGATCAGTCCCAAACGGTGTATTTCTAGTCTGCCATTTATGAATTCCCTTCCAAACTTTAAGGGAAGAACAATAGAAGAAGTAGAAGGAGCAGCACACATACAAGATGTACACAGACATTAACTCTTATAGAACAAAACAGAATTTCTAAAACAATTGAAATTAAAACCAAAATTTAACTATGAAGAGTTAACATCTGCAATAATCCAAATTAATATTCTAAAACATTATGATCGAATTTATACGATATTGAAAACCTAAAAAAAATAAGAATAAAATACATGCCTGCTCTAAACTTGTAAGAGGTGTGTCGTCGTTCAAGAAGAAAGAGATTCGAAGAAGAAGGAGGCGATTGAAGAAGGAGGCGTTTGAGAAGAGAGGTTACAGATGAGAAGATGAGACTGAAATCGTGGGGGAATTGAGGGATTATACTCTGTATTTAGGAATTGAGGGATTATACTCTGAAATCGTGGAGGAATTGAGGGATTATACTCGGTAGGCGGGATTCTCGAAATACTCCCCAAAAAATACTCCGTATATTTCAACTTACTCCGTATAAAATTAATCCTTTTAAAAATTTCCCTCCTAAATAGTTTAGATATAGTGACAATTTTATAAAATTGCTACAATAAGTATATTATTTTGTGGCAAATATTAAATTGCCACAAATATTAATAGACTATTTATATATTATGCCAAATATTTATTTTGCTACTAAAAGTTAGCCACAAAAGGTCATATTTTTTGTAGTGTCCTCTTCTCTTTGTGAGTCTTCCTTGTGGGTTTTCTCTTCCTTTGTGTGGTCTCTCTGTTCTTCTCCGTTTCTTTGTGAGTGGAGTGTGGCGAGGTTGGGTTGAGGTGTTGCTCCTTTTGATACCCTTGTAGTGCATAACTACGGACCGTATTTTACGGGTGACCTGAGCCTAATCGGAATAAATAAATACACATAACAGTTATGTACCAACACAGATCTCAAGTCCTCAAATTCATCAATATAATCTTCTAATGATTCCTTCTGTTCCAGTTTTTTGAATTGCTCTACGACATTATGCCCCTTATCATCTTTGAACCTTGCACTCAAGTCTATGATGAATTCATGCCATGACACAAACTTCCTAAATGACAGATAGCTTGACATCCAATTTTCAGCCTTGTCAGTCATATACAAACTGGCTATATCCACCCACTGCTCCTCTGGTATTTTACAAAGATTAAAATATTTACCTGCTTTTTTGATCCAATTCCTCGTGTTGCTTCCATCAAACCTTGGAAACTCCAGTTTAGGGTTGAAATTGAGCAATCTGCCATTTGATTGGATTCTGTCCCCAACTGATGTCGCATGGCCTTCCTTCTCCTTTCCTGAATTTGTTTCCAACTTCTTCAAGATCATCATGATCTGATCAAGCTTCAGATCTTGTGCGTTGATCCGTTCATCAATTCCTGCAAATCTGTTCTCCATGTTTTTCAATTGAGTTTCCATGGCTATGCATCGATCAACCTAGGTCAGCTATTGTGAATCTAACAGGAACGAGCTTTGATTCCACTGTTACAGCTTGGAAGCTGTAAGTTTCTCCAATGAAGATTTCCAGAAAGAAAGAGATATTTGGAGAAGAAGAAGAAGATATTTTGAGAGAGGAAAAATAAGATTGTATTATTGTTCAGTCCATACGTACATCCACTTTCTATTTATATACAATCCACCGCCCTTACCATCTATAACAAACATAACGAACTAGGATAACAAACACAACAACTAAGAGTGCCACGTCATTGACAGCTGTCTCCATCTGATACACCAGCTGTAACAGCGTCACCACTGATATTGCAATCTCACAGAATCGAATGACAGCGGCTGCAATCATCAGGCTAAAAATAGGAAAGTTTCTAGCGGCTTGGACACAGAATTGGGAGGGAGAAAATGAACCTGAAGCAGGAGAGATTAAGGCAGCAGCTCTAGGCGTCAAACGTGCTTACTTCCTAAATCAACCGATCAACCTTTTCATGGACTCAAAGAATGGGGTGAAGAAAATTCAAGAGGCACCCAACGCATACTACAAAGAAATCAAAGATGCAATTCAAACTTCTGGAGGAAAAATAAACCACATATACCGGGAAGCAAATTCGGTGGCACACAATCTCGCAAAATTTTCTTTAAACAGTAATTTTAGTGCTTTTTACTCTCATTTCGAGCAACTCCCTAAAAAGGTCAAAGGAGCTCTTCTCTGTGATGTAACCTCTACTTACTTCGGCATCAAATAAATGAATAAAGTTTATCCTATATATATATATATATATATATATGTATATATATATATATATATATATATATATATATATATATATATATATATATATATATATATATATATATATATATATATATATATATATATATATATTCGATGAGTCCTGTTTTCCCATGGGACACCCCACCTTTCCCTTATTCCCCACCTTGACATAGTATCGGAGCCTCGTTGACTAAGAGTCACCGGTTCGAAACTCTACACTACCCAGCTTAAAAAAATTAAGGTTTCACGTGCAAGGCTTGAAAAAAACTACGCCTGCATGTGAGGGGGCATGTTAGAATATAAATAAATGTTCATGGGCCACAACCACAAACTTGAGCATTTGATTGAATTGGTTCCTTGACATGGTATCAAAGCCTTAATGACTAAGAGGCCACGAGCTCGAAACTTACCGCCACCCAGTTTAAAAAAATTAAGGTTTCATGTGCAAGGCTAAAAAAGGTCATGCCTGCACGTGAGGGGGCGTGTTAGAGTACATAACAATCATTCATGGGCCACAACCACAATATGTATATGTGTATGTATGTATGTAATTTTGTCTGGTCTTCGTTTCTCCTCTGCTACGACGAACGAAACTCTACCGCAGGTTCGATTTTTCGCCCATACTCTTCAATTTCTCTTCAATTCTCCAAAATTCGTTGTTAATTGTTGCAAATTCCTTGATTATTGTTTGTTATTTGCTCGATTATTTGAGCTTAAGTGCTTTTTTACCTTTCTTAGGGTTTCTCGTTTCACTCGTGCACCAACCCTAGCTACCATGTCAGATCGTCGAGGCAGTAAACGTTTGTGCTCAAAGTCTCATATTGGTGAATCAACAACCCAAGAGGAACGATTCGTCTCCTTGTTTGTCTTTCTGAAAGGTGATTCAAAACGCCTTTTCTATAGTGATTTTTTTAATTGTCCTATTTTAACGCCCAAATCCGTTCTACTTTCCGTATTTTGTTATCTTCCATTCAAAGATGCGACTATTTTCATTGATAGACTCGGTGTTACTTCCTTTGTTCGTGAGAATTTTGCTGTGTATTGTCCGAATCTCATTCGGTTGTTTTATACAAATCTCACTTTCAAAGGACGGGTCCTCAAAACCTCCGTAAATGGCACTACATTGAGATGACTCTCAAGGATATCTGTGAACTTTTCAAATTTTCTTTTGAGGGATGTCATTTCCACAAGTTCACGTCTAATGAATTCAAAACTTTTTCTTCCTACGACACCATTACCGAGGTTTGTATTGAAAAAGCTCATGAGCGTGAATGCCTAACCGTTGGAGGTCTTAAGCTTCATTTCTGAATTCTTCATTACTTCATTTCGAAAGTATTAGCTCCTCGTAAGTCGAGCCATTCCAAAATACTTACTTCGGACACTCGTCTTCTCTTCGTCTTTTTGAACAATATTAAAATCAATTGGGCTAAATTCTTTTGCAATAACCTTCTTCTCATGAAGTCAAAAGGGTCTCTTGGGTATGTGTTCCCGATCATGAACATTTTGAGCGCATTTAAGGTGCCTTTGATAAAAGACATCCACGTCAACAAGAACCACACGTGGTACATCGATGTCGCGACCTTCAACCGCTCTAATGTACCAAGGGCTGTGCAAGAAGAAGAAGGAGAAGAAGAGGGTGAAGAAGAACATGACCCGGAGGGTGAACCGGCGCATGTCCAAGAAGTCGCTCAAGTGGAATCGACTCGGCGTTCCTCTCCTACTCGAGTGTCACGCTCTACTTCATCGCGTCACGCTAATCGTTCTATCCTTCAACGGATTTTAGACTCCATGACTTGTACTCGCACGGATGTGGCGCACACTCGCATGGAGGTGACCATGCAAGGCTATCGTCTCTCACAGCTTGAGCAGCGGATGACGGAGATAGAGCGACGACCATATCTTGAACCGCGTCACAGTTACAACGGTGGATCCCAGCCGTCGAGCTCACTTTGACTTCTCTCTCTATGTGATGACTTATCTATAATACATTGTTAAATGTTATTGTTTTTATGACTCTTTTGGTGGATGATGATATTACTTTGAATGATGCTAGTTATTGTTGTTAATTGATGATGTTAATTATGATTGTGTATTGATATCATTGTTGGGTTGGCAATATTGTTCTTGGTTAGAACATATTGTCCCTTTGTGGCATTTTTACTAAGAGTTCTCTTTTAAAGAAAACTCTTGCCATTTTTTTTACTATCCTTCAAAATCACGGCATCAATTAAGGGGGAAGGTTATCGGTTGATAATGCCAAAAGGGGGAAGGAAGGATAGTTGAGAAAACTTGTTTTTTCAAAAACATTTTTCCGCTTATTACTCCGAAATTATTTTTTACTGCACTTCTCTAACCATGCAGGGGGAATCAATTTAAGAGAAGTATTTCTTGAACTCTTACTTTGCTTGTTCTCAACTATGTTTGTCATTATCAAAAATGGGGAAATTGTTGGACATGAGTTCAAACCCCTTTATTTCTTTTTTGGAATATTTTTGTTTTGATGAATGACAAACATGATGATTAAATTCAAACGATAATCGAAAATTTATTTTTTGTATCGAGAAAAGCAAAGAGGCGTATCAAGAAAGTTACGACAATAAAAATCAACGCTCACCCCTACGCAGATGTTTGAAGCGAAGTGAAGACTCCGAAGACTTTTTATTTTTTATTGAGTCTAGGAATATTTGTAAGGATGACAATAATTTTTGCATAAACAAATTAATTTTTTAGGGATAAAAATTATTATTTTCTGAGTCAGTTGAAAAAATTATTTTTTTCTCTGTCTAAAAATATTTTACTGAGTCAGTTTCAAAATAGTGTGTCAAAATTTCTTAAAATACTTTTTAAGGATACACAAATCTTTTGTGGTAAGAAAAATATACTTTAAAGATTTTTCTTGTACATCGTTTGACACAAAATATTTTTGGGACTCAATTTCTACACAAAAAATCATTATTTAATTCAAATTTTGAATTTGAATTAATTCTTTTCAACTCATTTGATTTGTTTGCTTATGGGAGCCTTATCATGTTCAAATTGTTGTCTAAAACAAAACATTAAGCTCTAATTGTAATCCCCACTCGTACACATGCTTTGGGTCCTCCTTGTTTGGCCATTGTTCGTTAGGGGATCAATCATCCTTCCTGGATCGATCACCTGTGCAGAGTGATCCGAGCCTGGATCGATCATATATTTTTTCCAAATTGTTCGTAGGATCGATCCTTGAGTGTGGATCGGTCCCCCATAGCCTTGCAAAAATCCGTCTCCTAAATTTTGGTTCCAGAGGATTGATCCCTTGCCTTGGATCGATCCCCCGTGGCTTTGACAGAAAATCTTTTTCGATCCATTACTCCAGGTGATCGATCTTCACCCTTGGATCGATCCCCAACGTCTTTTATCTATCAAAATCAGCCTTCCCTACTTCCAACGGATTTATTTCTTTTTCCTCTATAAAAACACTCATCCTCCTTCATTAAAAATACATCTCTTGTAATCCAATATCTTCATTGATCAATATTCAATTCTTGCTTCCATCTTCCTCATCAAACATATTATTTTGAGAGTTAGAAATACTTTTATTCAGTGCTAAAGATTCTGTCATCCATAGAGCTTTCATATTTCAACACTTCTTGCTCAATTGTGTGAGCTTTCATTCTTGTGTTGTAAACTCAATCTTATTTGAGTGTTGCTAAGACTTGTGTGATTCAAGTCTTGTTGTTGTTAAGGCTTTTGTGACTCAAGTCTTGTTGTAAGAAGTTGAGGCTTGTGTGATTCAAGTTCTCGAGTTGTATCGGTTTTTCAAGCACCCGTTGGAGCTTGAAGTTTAGTAGAACCTTTGAGAGAGTCTCTCTGAGGACTGGACTAGCTACGAGGTGGTGAACCAGTATAAATCACGGTGTACTCCTTTCCCCTTGCTACATTTTTCCTGCGATTTTGTTCAATTATCACACACGCGATTTACGCACATTCTAGCAAACAACTCTATTCACCCCCCCTCTAGAGTTGCACTTTTGTCTAACACTGATGCCCCTTTCGAGCATCAGCTTAGTCGAGCTTCTGACTGGGTCGAGCCTTCTTGGAGGCTTCTCACCTTCCTGATTCCATGAGCTACTTTGGGAGACCCAGTAACACAGTAACCGGGTATATTCTTCTGACATGCTATTCTTCTAGAGCATAGCACATCAGTGACATGTTAATTTGGCTGTTTTTATCGCCCGATTCTTATGGTCTCAGACATATGGTACGCGTATCACGCCGGTTTGCGGTTCGTTGATCACACTTCTTCACAGGTCCTTACAAGAGCACATGCCTATTCCTGACCTCTTACCCCTTGAGCACAGTGTTGGACTTTTGGATAGCACCATGATACAACACATTTGACTTCAGGTCAGATACGAAGGATTAGACCGAGAGAGGGGCCATCACCTCGACCTCGTCCTGCACCACATACACAGTGTACATTTCAGCAGGGACAAAGCTCTACTGGGGTGGAGAACCTTCAGATACCCTTATGGACACAGACATTGAGTACTCAGATGCAGGGTCTTCAGTACCAGATGAGTGGGATTCATGGTAGATTGGAGGACTTGCACACAAGGTTCACCAAATTTGAGCAGCGATACGAGGTAGATATGACAAGGCTTGTCGACCAGCAGGAGGCTCAGTGGACTAACTTCTTCAATATCGGTACTACTGTTCAGACACCAGTTCAGCCCCCTTCGACTGGCATACTTCGACTCCTGATGCATCAGATGCCGCACCAACGCACCCAAACCCACCCCGATTCTGATCTTCTAATTACCTTTTCGGACTTTTTTTTGCTTTTTCTTGTGATTTGACCAGGTTGCTTGGATGCTGGATTTTGTTTTGAACAATCATTTTATGCACAACTTTGTGGAGACAATCTTGGAGATGTTTACTGTGCGATACGCCCTTTTCCCCAAATTTTTTTCTTGATTTATTTGTGTTTCAATCTTCATTTTGAATTCTTTAAGTATTAGAATAATTTAATATATGCATTTGAGTTTTTCCACCATAACTCTAGTTTCTTATCACTTTTAAACCCGCTAGGGCGCGGTTCCGCTTAAGTGTGAGGAGGATAGAGTTATGGTTGAAATACTCTTAAGAAAGTATTTACTTCTATATATTTTTAGGAAAATTATATATACAGTCATGAGCTTTAGTTTTCTAAAAAATATTTTTACCCAAAAAAAATATAATTTTTTCTGTCAAACTTAGATTTTTGTTTAAATTTTTGAAGATCTTTGGTACGAATTGATGAATTTAAGTCTAAATTAGTACATTTAATATCATGTTCTCTAATGTTTGAATTAACTTATTTTCTATAAAGATATTTTGTAAGGTCAAATAATTTTTAATTATTTTATTAAAAATATTTTTTTAGATATTGATCCGCTATTTCTAAATATGAGCATTTATTGTTTCTTTAAAAGTTCTATTTAAATAAAACACACTTTGGTGAGACCGAATTCTCGAGTGAAAATTTGAAGTAAAAAAACATCTCGTTCTATGTCAGATGATGAGATTTAATTCTTTTTTGAGAGAATGCCAAAAAACATGCAATTCTATGTTGCGTGATGAGGTTTTTGAGAGAAAATAAAATCCAAAAAACTCGTGGTTCTATGTCAAGGGACGAGGATGCAACTTTTTGTTCTCGTGTCAACATGACAAAGTGATGTTATTCAAAAAAAAATCATGAAAGTAACTTTTTCAGAAAACAATTTTTTAATTTAATCATTAAAGATTCTTTGACCTTATAATAATTTTAGAGTATAGAAAAAGTTTTTATTTTAAATTTAGAGAACATCGATTTAGTCTTATTAATATTCTTCAATTTTAATCCTTGAAACCTAGATTAATTTAATTTGAACAAAATTATGAGTTTGACAAAAGAATTTATTTTCTTTCAAAATGAGTAAAAATTCTTTTTAGTAAATTAAGTTGATGACTATCTAATATTTTGTTCCTATAAATAGATTGTGTAAAATACTTTCTGTGCATACATTTAGTTGTTCAAATTCTTTTAATTATTCAATTTGTTGCTTGAGGGCAAGCAACGTTTAAGTGTGATGAATTTGATAAGTCCAATTTTTTGGTCTTATTTTATATCTTATATTTCAACATTCTTGTGCGTGAACAAAAATAAATCAAGAATTTCAAATAAATTTTTGTGATAATAAGTCATTTTACAAATATGTTAATAAAAAGATTGTTCAAAATTAAATTTAGTTTTTTCAAGCATATCATGGCCAAATAGAAGAAAAATATTTAAAATTGATGATCACAAGTGAAGAAGAGACCAAATCAGGCTTTGGAGCAAAAAGAACGGGTCAAAATATCAAAATTGCCAAAAGTGGGCCGAAGTTCAGCCCAAGCTTGTGAGAGGCGTGCGCCCCAGCCTCAGGCGCACGCCTGTGGGTGTGATGTTTTGAAACAGCGCAAGATCAGATTTTCGGCGGAGAATCCAATCAAACAGAAGCCAAGGTGCGCCTCAGCTTCAGCGCGCTTGGGCTTCCGGAAGGCTATAAAAGGAGCGCTTCTCCCTGCCATTCCAACCATTCCTACTCCACATCTCTTCCTTCTCCTTCTATCTAGTTACGAAATTTCTAAAAAAAAATAATAAGTTTTTATTCATTTTGGGAGTTTCAAGTCCAGATTTTTTCAATTCCGCTTTTTCTGGAAGTTGTAAGTTTTCTATAATATTTATGAAAATGTTATGTTATTTAATTTGTGTGCATTTAATTGTTATCATGTCTCCTTAAATATTTTAGGAATGTGAATTGAAATAGGGTAGTAGGTATGTAGGATAAAATTAATTAAGTTGAAATGTTAATTTTAATTAATTAAAATGTTAAGTTGCTAGTAATTGTTGTAATGTTATAATTAATTTATCTGTCCAATTCATTAATTAATAATTGAAAAATTATTATATCCATTTGTCTATGAATGTGAAAAATAATTTAGTCAACCAATACTAGCACATCAATGAAACTTAGAGATAAGATATAATTAATGAAGTAGTTGTGATAAAACTCTCACTAAACAGTTAATTAATTAATTTGATATTCCAACTAGTTAAAATATTTGAAAATTGCCTATACCTGAAATCAATTCATATTCCTCTTTATTAATTAATCAAGTTATTATTTTGTTCAATCAACCAAACTTTTCAAAATTAGAAGACTTCCAATACCAATCATTACGCCTTGCCTAACTAATTTTTAATAGAAAATTTATTTACATGGCAATCCTTGTGAACACGACACGAGAATAAATTGAACTCTTTTAGAGGGAAATTTACTACCACTAAAACTAAATCTTCAGCAATATTTATTATAAATAATATATTTGTAATTATAATTTATATATTAAAAAATTTGGTTTTAAATATCATACATGTCACTTAATTAAATCTATTGTTTCTTTCATGATTGACATTTTATTTTTATTGAATTCCTATTTTTGGAATAAAGACATAGAACTTTTTTTTTTACATTTTTTATGTTTTACTCACATTTTAGTCTTTTTCTCTAAGCTCTTTTGACTTACAATTTTTTTTTATAAAAATTAGAAAAATGAGCAATTTTTAAGTAATAAAGAGAAAACTGAGATGTCTTATAAAAATTTATATTTATAAAACATTCAATGTAATTATTTTATCCATAGTTTTTTAGTATAATTTAATATATTTATGTTTTACTGTTTTATAAAGACTAATATACAAATGTCTTATTCATATTAAAAAGTTGAAGAAAAAAATAATAAGTGAATCGTAAAAATAGTGAGATGAAAAAAATAATTTATAAACTATAGTTATGAATATAACAGTTGTAATAATAATAATAATAATCATAATAATAATAGTAATAATAATAATAATCACATTGAAATATATCATTTTTAGAGTAATTGGTTGAGGAGTAGAAAGAATTTGAAGAAAATGAGAAAAGTTGGAAGAAACTGGAAGGAATGAAAGATACTCGAAGGAAATGGAAAAAATGGAAAATCCAGGTAAAAACTGGAAGGAACTGGAAGAAACTAGAACTAAAACAGGTTCTTAGGGCCTGTTCTTTTGGACTTGAGCTCTTAACTTCCAGTTCTTTCCAGTTTCTTCCAGTTCATTCTAGTTTCTTCCAGTTCTTCCAGTTTTTTCCAGTTTCTTCCAGTTTTTTCGAGTTGCTTCTAGTTTCTTCCAATTTCTTCCAGTTTTTCTTGTTTTTTCCAGTTTCTTCTAATTTCTTCCAACTATATTTATTTTCTTCAAATTCTTTTTACTTTCTCACAAATCACTCTAAAAATATATTATTATTATTATTATTATTATTATTATTATTATTATTATTATTATTATTATTATTATTATTATTATTATTATTATTCTTACAGTTTTTGATTACAACTTTTATGTTGATAACTATAGTTTATAAATTATTTCATTTTGTCATCTCACTATTTTTATGATTCATATTCATTATTTTTTTCTTCAACTTTTTAATATGAATAATACCATTTTTTGTATATTAATCTACAAGAAAAAATAGGAAACTATTTAAAAAATTATGGTTAAATAGTTATATACACCCGTCGTCCCTAAATATTCACTACATTTGCTTTTTCAACAGTCGCGGGTCTCTTGTTTATTTCGATGTTTTCATTGATTATTTGATAAAATAATATATTCTTGACACCTCTTATTTCGAAGAACTTTTCATGTAGTTTTTTAATATGAAAATAATGTTCGTAATATTTTTTTTATTTTAAAGACAATCATTTAGAGAACGTAATAACACCACCACTACCACCACCACCACCACTAACAACAACAACAACAACAACAACAACAACAAGAATAATAATAATAATAATAATAATTTATACCAACAAGAATCAGAATGAGAAAAACATCCAGTTTGAAGGAGAAAGTCATGGCTTCTTTAAAGGCAGAAAAGCACTACAAGAAAACTGCCGATCTGCAATGGACAGATTTCGTGGCAGATTTTGAAATTTCGTGGCAGATTTCCATTCTGCAACGGATCTGCTACGAAATCTTTCCGTCGCAGAAAAGTTGTGGCAGATTTAAAATCTGCGACGGAATGTAAATTCCGTGGTAGATCTGCGACAGACCTGCAACGGAATTTCCCTTTTTTCATCGGATGTAATCTGCGACGGAATTAGCAACGGACGCCTCCGTTGCAGATCTGTGACAGAAACAGCAGCAGATGGTTCCGTCGCAAATATCTGGATGATCAACCTAAATTTTTCTGTTTTTAGGCATTAGATACTAAAATGAGAGGCAAAACACATTCAATTTTCACACACATTGATAATTCAAAGCTAGATTAATGAAACTTCACGTTCAAATGTAACATAATTCATAATAACCTAATAATGAATATTAAAGTGTTAGTGTCAAGCGTTTAAAATGGAGGAAGCTAAGGTCGTAAAGGTCTCAACAAATCTCGAGCTGTCCTGCACCTCCTGTTCCATCATCATCGCCTCATCGAGGAAGGATACCACCATATAGCTTCTTTATCTCCTCTTGAATCGTCAGTGACAAGCTCGAGGTTAGATTATCACGGCCCACAACTAGCGAATACCGTATTTCTTGGTCGGTGACTTGCAGCCCTTTCTGTCTAGCCTCCTCGCGCAGTTCGAAGAATTGAGCCTGAATTGAGCTTGAACACAAGTTTTTTGCTTCCACTTATCAACAAGTACAAGAGAAAAAATACAAAATTAGAAGAAATAAGTAAACAAAAAATACTTCAAAAATTCCATATATTCAAAACATAATGCATCAAAAAGTTGCTAATGAGACTCTAGGAATACAAAAATAAGATTATAAATCAAGAAAAAAGTTGCTGATTTTTTTTAAAAAGAATGCAAATCAGATCAGGTTTTTTTGCAAATTACATACATAATGCATCAAAATCAACATATGAACTTCATGTTATGCTTCAAGAATCAGCCCATGTGCTTTATATTGAGATTAGAGTTCATATTCAAGCAAATAAGCACTTCAAAGGACACAAAATCAGCATTAAAACAAACCTAAATTTTAGACTTGAAGGCAGTTCCCTTGAAAGCTTGATCTTGGTTTTCCTCTTCATTAAAAATGATGGTTTTCTGGTGGATCTTGCAACTTGCACTATGATCTACTCACACAAACATCAAAAGACATACATAGTATTCACTTTCACACTTTACTAGCCAACAAAGAGAAGGGGAACCGTGGGAGATGGACGCAAAAGAGTTACATGTTCTCCGGGAAGAATAAAACATTAGCATGGATTATATTATTAAAGAATAAGATCATGAATCACATACTCTAAATTGTAGCTGAATCTCCTTCTCATCAAATGATTTCCCCAATGAGGATGTCATGCCCGACACGAACCAGCTTATACATGGAAGCACTAGTCATTCCATCAGTAACAACAACTGGGCCTAACACTTGCACAGAGAGGTTAATGCTAATAGGGAAACTAGAAAAAACATGTAGAGTTGTTACATGCTGATTAGAACATAGTGCAGTTACATTACAAGAAGACCATGCTAAAATACATCAAATGAAACATCTAAGTATGATTAAAAGGTCCTTGGAGTCGTGGTCATCGCCACCTATGTCCTCGTGATCTTCAGTACTCTTCCTGCCACCTCATTAAACTAAAAATATCAACCACATTCATTACCAACCAACAATAGCAACAATAAAGGCTAAGAAACGAAAATCTTATTCAACCAAAAACAACAATCATTTAACTACAGATATCAACCTATAATGCACTCAATTTCACAAAATTGAAGTAAATTTTACCTAAATTCTAATTAAATGTTAAATTAACAAACACAATTTCAACTAAAATTACAACTTAAATGCTATCAATTTCACGAAAAACTAATACAACATTTACCCAATTTCATGTCAATTTCAACTCATATTCACACAATCTCAACTAAATTTCACCAAAAATGCACTCAATTTCAGACAAACAAATTCAATTTCACCAAAAATTACAATAATACTTGTAATAAATTATATAATAGTAGACAAAAATACCTTATCTTGAAATTCACGGTAAAGAGGACCAGCGGGGAAGACTGGCGGTTGAGTGGCGGCGGCGGCGAGTGGTGGCGAGGGAACTCGATCGAGGGCGGCGGCGGCTGACGGTCGGGGGATCTGGCGTGGCGTGGACGGATGACGATCGGGGGCGGCGAGGGCTGGCGCGGCTGGACGGCTGACAGTCTGTGGATCTGGCGTGGCATGGGATAACACTGGCGGCGGCGGCGGCGAGCGCTGGCGCAGCGCGACGAGGAGGACAGCGAGGGAAGGCGCTGCTCGACGGCTGACGGGGGTTAAGGGATGGCGAGTGAACTGATTTCAATTTTGAGTTGTGAGAATGAGATCCCGATTTTTATTAAAAATCCCCGACGGAATACTGCCCTTAGCAGATTCCGTTGCAAATATGCGACGGAATAATTAAACTAAAGCCGATATTTTGTGAAAAATTTGACCAACTTGGTCGTCTCCAGATTTGCGACAGTACTCTATTTTCCGTTGCAGATCTGCGACGGAATATGAAATTCCGTCGCTGATTACTTTCATTTTTCATAAATAATTGGTCCGTCGCAGATTCGTTGCAGATCCGCTACGGAAATAGGTCCGTAGCAGATTTCCGTTGCAGACCAGACAAATTCTTGTAGTGAAGGTATTAGACAAGGTGATCCAATATCCCCCCTCCTGTTTGTGCTTGTCATGGAGTATCTTACTAGGGCTTTCTTGTTCTTTGCAAAGAGAGAAGATTTTTCTTATCATCCTATGTGCAAAACTGTTAGTCTTATCAATATTGTATTTGCTGATGACTTAATTGTGGCATGTAAAGCTGAGGAAAAATCAGTCTCTTGCATAATAAAGGCTTTAGAACATTTCAAAAGCACTACAGGGCTAGTTGTGAACAAATCAAAGTCAGAGATCATATTCGGGGGGACTTCTAAGGAACTGGAAGAAAAGATCCTACAAATAACCAATATGAAGAAAGGAAGTTTCCCCTTCAGGTATCTAGGGGGACCAATCACTCCGTCCAGAATTAGTACCAAGGAATGTGATAGACTAGTGGAAAGCATGACTACTAAAATCACAGCCTTGTCAACCAAACACCTCTCTTATGCTGGGAAGATCAATCTAATCAACTCTGTTCTATATGGAATCATAACCTTTTGGAGTAGAATTTTTCTAATTCCAACAAAAGTGATGAAGAAGATTCAAGCATTATGCAAGAACTTTCTATGGAGTTCCTCTACTGAATATAGGAGAACCCCACCTGTAGCATGGGAGGACATCTGCACACCTAAAAAGAATGGAGGATTGGGTCTCAAAAACCTAGTCTGGTGGAATAAAGCTTGCATAATGAATCTGGTCTGGTCTGAAGAAAGACAATCTTTGGATAAAGTGGGTTCATGTCAGATATATTAAGGAACAAACCATCTGGAGCTGCTCTCCTAAAACTGACTCTTGTTTTTATTGGAAGAAGATGCTTAAAACAAGAGATGAATTTTCTGGGATGGATAAAACTTCCCCATACTCTCCAAGAAGTGGATATCTTTGGTTAATGGGTCAAAAACAATCTCCTAGCTGGACTGGATATGTTTGGAACAAATTCACAATCCCCAAACATAAAATTATAATGTGGCTGATATGCAAGGATAGGCTACAGACAAAATTGAGGATTCTCAAGTTCTTCCCAGTAGACACTATCTGCTTTCTGTGTAAAATTGAAGAAGAGGACTGCCAACACCTCTTCTGCAAATGCACATACACAACAGCAGTATACACAGAGCTGGAAAAGTGGACTAAGTATAAATTTGAAGGGAATACAATCGAAGACATCTTTGAAAGGATAAAATCTGTTGGCCCTAACAAAAGGAGATTATGCTTGATTGCTATATTTGCTGCATGTGCTTATTTCATCTGGAAAGCAAGGAATGCTTGTCTACATAAAAACTCTTTCACACCAATGGAGGAAACATTCTAGAAAATCAAGTTCCACGCAAGTACATTCCTATCTGCCAAAGGGAACCACTATGACTAAGCCTCCTATTGCTGTGTACTAGAGATTATCTTATGAAGTAGTTGGGTGAAGATATGTAGTTATTATTTATATGTTTTATGGCTGGACGCTTTGTATTTGTTCTGCTTTCTATTATATTTGCATTCTGTTAAAAAAAAGAACCAGAATGAGAATAATTTAAAAGCACACATAAAAATTTTTTAAAAACTTTTTTTTAGATTTTACAATTTATTCTAGTTTTTTCAGTTTCTTTTAATTTTTTCCTATTTTTCCAGTTTTTTCCAGTTTCTTCCAGTTTATTCCAGTTTATTCCAGTTCTTTCCATTTTTTTCCAGTTTCTTCCAGTTTCCAACTCTTTTTTTCCAGTCCTAAAGAACATGCCCTAGGTTTTCGTATTATACATACTTTACAAATTTTAAACTAAAATTAATTGAGTAAAAAATCCGGAGTACGTAGTAGCACCCAATTTTTTCCCTCTCATTCACATAGCGCACCGGCTCAGTCATATTCTCCGATCTGGATGAGCATAACCTAAACCTACCGACGATTCTTCACTCGCAGACACATGGACTACTCCACTGCATTTCTATCGATCTGCCGTTCATCTTCTTCTGATCCATTGTCAATCTAACATTCTTTTCCTTCATCGCGCTAGTGTAGTTATATATCCATCGATGTATGTATTTCTCTCTTTTATCTATTGATGAAATTAGATGATTGGGTTTTGTATTTTCTAGCTTGAGATCCATCCAGTAGTCTCGGTATTTTCAATTTGGTGCTCAATTATACAAATCGTGCATAGTAAAAACAGTCTTGATTCTTATTTGATTATTTTTAATCACATGATTATTTTCAATTTAGGCAAGCCGTACCTTCAATGGTCCATGGTTTGATCTCAACTATTAGTAATTTTGTGGATTTTTTCAATTAAGATTAGCTCTAACGTTGTGAATATTCGTTTTATTAGGTTAGCACTAATTTTGTTCGTTTTGTGAATATTGTAAATTTAGGTTAGCCCTAATTTTGTGAACTATGGGTGCATTATTCCACCCTTCTAGTATAGTATGTGAAACTAATACGTAGTAAGATGTTTGTTCAGTTCTAATCGACAATTGTTTATTTGAGTTATATTATTATATTTACTTGCTTGAAAATCAATACTGTGATCTACTTGGGGGATTGTTTTTTGAAAATGAATAATGTATTTGCACTAACTATGTATGATAGTTATTTTAGATAATGGTGGCAAATTAAGCTTGTGGAAACTAAAACACCCTTTAATATATATTCTTTCTTTCTTTCATATATATTCTTTTGTTTTTAGCTTCACCATGACCATTTTTTTTGCTTGCTTGCAGGAGGAGTGAGAGGACCAAGATGCCCTGGCTTTGGGTAAGCATTTGTATTTTTTTAAAATTCTTATACATGGATGAATTATATATATATATATATATATATATATATATATATATATATATATATATATATATATATATATATATATCTGTGTGTGTGTGTGTTGTGGATCTATATTTTTAACTTTGAAGCATCTATAAGTACTTTGATTTCCTTTTTTTTAATAAAGAAGGCATACTTATATTTATATACAGTACTAACATGCATTCTGCATTTTGACTAAGGCTCTATTCTGTATGTTTGATATGATTGGATATGATTTGAATTTTTGAAGATTTGATCTGATATGCTTGAATCAATCTAAATTATTACAATAGTTTAATAATTTTATTTGAAATATTTAAATAATTTAATAATTTTAAAGTTTTACAATTCATAGATTTAGATAGAAAAAGTGAAATAAGGAAATTGTCGACAATAACTAATCATTAATATACTTAACCATTTTATTCTCTGAAATATTACATATCTTTCAATATCACTAGTTTTTTCAATCTCTATGAAAATGAAATAATCAATTTTTCTTTATATAGTGAAGAGAGTGTATTATTACTCGGTATTAAAACAACCAAATATTAGAAAATATGGATATTATGTTACAAAATATTACTTTCTCCGTCCTAGTGTGTTTATCCAGTTTGACTTTTTGGACAAACTTTAAGCTTCAATTAAATAAAAACCAGAATGTATTTTCACATAAAAATGACTTTATTGGATATATCCTATTGAGAACTTTCAAAATTGTATTTCATTATGCTAATATGCAATATAAATTGAGAGTAATTGGAGTTCAAAATTTGTCCAGTTTGACTCGAAAAAGTCAAACTAGACAAATACACTGGGACGGAGGTAGTACATTCTTTTTGCATATCTCATCACATAAAATCTTTAGTACTAATATTCCTTTCACCTCTACTAATTGAATCCCAAATTTCTTTTGCTATATTATGTTGCATTGTAGTCATTTAGATCTTGCGTTTTGGGTTGAACATGGTAGTATCACTTTGCAGTTCAATATCAACTCCATCTTTGTGTATATTATAACACCTTTAAGTCCAAAACTATTTATGGTCTTAAAAACTAAGTTTTGTTTAATTATTTTATAAGCAAGAAAGTACTCTATCGGTCTTTCTTGGTTCTTCCAACTTTGACATGCACAGCTTCCATTGCAACATTTTGACCATCACTATCTTTTTTATATAAATTTGATAAATTAGATATTTATTATATAAATTTGATATTTCAAAACAATATTTCAAGACAAACCTATTAATATTAAATTTATCTAATAACTCAATACATTTTCCCATAATTTATGGTCAAAACAACTCTTTTAATAATAATAATACTTCATCTGTATAATAATTAAGAATAATAATCATATTTTAAGTTATAATAGTAATTAATATTTAAGTGTTTGTAGCTTTAAATAAAGTAATGTTATTTAATTGAATAGTAATTATTATTTAATCTTTGACAAAATATAATATTATTTTTAATATTTTTGTTCTAATCTGATCTGATTTGATCTGGTTAGAATTCTTCTGGTCTGATTTGATTGAATTTGAACTAATCTGATTAGTCTAATTAGATTAGATTTGATCTCTGATCTGATTTTACTAAGAAGAAGCAATCAGCAAAACAAACCATAAACCCTTTCTTTAATTTCTTTTGTTTTTAACTTCACTTTATAATATTTTTTGTTTGCTTCCAGGAGCAAAGACCGGAGATATTATTCCCCTGTCTCAGGTAAAACCTTTCTTTCTTTTGTTTTTAGCTTCACCTTATGACCAATTTGTTGGCTCGCTTGCACGAGGGGTAAGCGACCCGAGATGCACCTGCTCTTGGTAAGTATCTGCGTTTTTTTATAGTGGATCTGTATTTTAAAGAAGGCATACTTATATTTATATACTAACATTTTGCCATTTTTGTTTGCTTCCAGGAGCAACAACCCCATATCATCTTTCAGTGTCTCCCGGTAAACATATTTCTTTTGAATGTCTTTAATTTGAATTTGATGTTATGAATTAGAGATGGTTTAAGGAGAGAAAATATTTTTGCTTTGGTGCATAACACATTTTTTGATCATTTTTAAAGCTTATACATGCATGAAAAAAGTGTATTTAAATTTGGACAATAATAATTAATGACATTTGGACCATTTTATTCTAGGACTATCTTTCACTTTCACAATATATCATTTTTTTATTAACTTGAAATATTTTGAGGGAAATAACTTGAAATACTTTAATTCTTGTATCATGCATCCACTCTAATTAGCATAAAAAATGTTATATTATAAGTCCCACACTTTAATAAAAGAATGGGAGAAATAATTTTACTTAGGAAACAACTACTCGTAATTGCTATTTTTCACTTTTGGGAGTTAAGACGAGAAATAGGCCTGTCTGTCTAGGGTATCGTATCTGAGGAGCCTTAATTTTATAAAAAAAATATTTACAACAACAACAAATCTTACAACACTCCGTTTAGAATACCTACAGTGCTACATTCGTAAAATTGATTGTTTATAGTTTCTACCCTAACTCCCATGGTAAATCCTCCCTGTTTGCCCTGTCCCCAACGCACACCCGCCTCCCCTCAAATTCTGTCTCTTTTCATTTAGTTGATTTTGTGGTAAAAAATGAAAGACGCTGCAATTGGAGGAGGTGCAGATGTGCGTTAGGGACGAGCCAGGCGGGGGGTTAGAGGTAGGAACAATACATTTTATGAATGGAGCACCGTAGGTATTCCAAACAGATTGTTCTAAGGGTAATTTTTGTTCTAACATTAAAGCTCCTATATATGTGTGTGTGTGTGTGTCTGTGTGTCTAGGAACTATCAATGTTTCAAATGGAGCATTGTAGGGGCCCCGTATATGTGTGTATATATACAAACACACACACACACACACACACATACATATGTATGTATGTATGTATGTATGTATGTATGTATGTATGTATGTATGTATGTATGTATGTATGTATGTATGTATGTATGTATGTATGTATGTATGTATGTATGTATGTATGTATGTATGTATGTATGGTATGTATGTATGTATGTATGTATGTATGTATGTATGTATGTATGTATGTATGTATGTATGTATGTATGTATGTATGTATGTATGTATGTATGTATGTATGTATGTATGTATGTATGTATGTATGTATGTATGTATGTATGTATGTATGTATGTATGTATGTATGTATGTATGTATGTATGTATGTATGTATGTATGTATGTATGTATGTATGTATGTATGTATGTATGTATGTATGTATGTATGTAGTATGTATGTATGTATGTATGTATGTATGTATGTATGTATGTATGTATGTATGTATGTATGTATGTATGTATGTATGTATGTATGTATGTATGTATGTATGTATGTATGTATGTATGTATGTATGTATGTATGTATGTATGTATGTATGTATGTATGTATGTATGTATGTATGTATGTATGTATGTATGTATGTATGTATGTATGTATGTATGTATGTATGTATGTATGTATGTATGTATGTATGTATGGTATGTATGTATGTATGTATGTGTATGTATGTGTATGTATGTATGTATGTATGTATGTATGCATGCATGCATGCATGCATGGCATGCATGCATGCAACGCTAAGCTTACCACACTCCATTGTAAAACTCATTGGAATGTCACACAAAACTCACCACCTTGAACAACAAAACTCACCTTTTTAATTAAAAAACAAAATAGCACCAAAGGTCAACCACAAGTCAACCACCGCTCAACACTGCTCAGAAATAGAGAAGGAAGATTCGTTGATAAGAGAGGAAATATTGAAACTTGAGGCTCAGGTACTATGTTTTGTTCTTTATACTTTCATTCATGTTCCACAAAAAGAGTTCTATATATATATATATATATATATATATATATATATATATATGTTCTTTATACTTTCATTCATGTCCCACTTTGGTGGTCTATTTTTGTCACCTATTTGATAAAATAATGTAGTCATGTCACCTCTAGTTTTGTAGATATTTTGATATAGTTTTTAATATGTAATTTTTATTTTTCAATTCTACACCATTTTTCATATAAAATGATTTGAAAATAACTTCAGTCAAACATCGTTACGCGCAATGTAAAGTTTATTTGTGGATGGAGGGAGTATGCAAAATTGGCTATTCCGAGATATTTGGAACAGTAGAATGCATTGGTAAATACTAAATATCATTACTTCTATATTACTATCACATGTCCTAATTGTGAAAAGAGTAAATTTCATAATTGGTCCTTTGTAACAGGGAGGTTTCCCTATTTAGTCTTCTATTATCAAATGTTATCTCAGTGGTCCTATCCCTATCCCTATCCCTATCTCTCTCTCTCTCTCTCTGTGTGTGTGTGTGTGTGTGACCTTCTCTGGAAGAAGTTTAAGAGGCTGTTTGGTCACTGAACCCTGACAGTAGTGCAGGGCCTTGCAGGGCCTGATGGTCTTAAGGAGTTCTTTTTAAAAAAACAGTTCGGATTTCACTAAGGAGGACCTCACTAAGGCCGTTCAAGAGTTCTTTCTGGGCATCCCTATTCCTAAGGGCTTTAACAAGACCTCTATCATCCTCACCCCTAAGAGAGATAACCCATCCTCTGGCTCTAACTTAAAGACCTATTAGCTTATCTAACTTTGCTGCTAAAGTTATCTCTAATGATTTTGCTACCAGCCTAAGTAAAATCCTATTCAATCTAATCTCCCCAGAACAGGTGGGATTTGTCAACGGTAGGACTATACATGACCAGGTACTCATAACTCAGGAGATGTTCCATGGTATTACTAAAAAAAGTTGGGGTGGTAATTTAAATGTGAAATTAGACATGACCAAAGCTTTTGATAGAGTATCATGGAACTACCTTCTTGCTATTATTAAAGCTTTTGGTTTCTCTGACACGTGTATACATGTGATCAAATATTGTACATACAGGGACAATATTAAGTATTAATTCAATGGAATTATGGTAAACCTAATAGGGTAGGAAACCTATGTACAATAGGTAACTACCATATATATGATAAATTTACTACCATATATAAGATAATATGAATTATATTTAAAACATACCATGGAAGTGACCTATGGCGTAGGATAGTTGCTTTAATGCCATCTCTTAGTTCCGCAACCAAGCAAACTATGTAAATCCTCTTGTCAGAATTAGGTGCGTATTGGGTACAGATATGGTCTTCAAATGCTTTGAAGATTTGAATTTTGCTTGTTGTGTCGTCCTAAAAGAGAATGTAGTATATTACTATAATATATTAAAAAGGCAAAGGAGAAATATTTATTCTACTACCTTCATTTTTTGTTGAAAAAATAAAAAATGAAAGAGCAAGTGTTCTAGTAATTGTAAGGAGTAAGTTGATACCTCAAAGATTTGATGTTCAAGGACATTTCTGAACCAGGTTATTATATCAAATGGTTTAAGGCCTATTTTCGCAGTACTATGATTTGGTTCTTCCTCACCAATACCAACAGGATCACCAGAGGAATTATCTTTTTCTTCCGCAGAACTATGATCTGGTTTTTCCGCACCAATATCAACAGGATCACCAGAGGAATTATCTTTTTCTTCCGCAGAACTATGATCTGGTTTTTCCGCACCAATATCAACAGGATCACCAGAGGAATTATCTTTTTCTTCCGCAGAACTATGATCTGGTTTTTCCTCACCAATATCAACAGGATCACCAGAGGAATTATCTTCTTTTTCTGCACCATTATCAACAGGATCACCAGAGGAATTATATTTTTTCACATTCTGACACATATGCAGCCATGCATTTTTGAAGGGTTCCAAACGCGTGGCATTTGTCTGCCAGTCGACCAACTCTCGGCTTATAGTTTCTTGACGGAAATGGTTTAGGAGCTGAGATCGTCCTATAATTTTGGCCCTATGCACAATTAAATATAACTTTTCCATAAGGTTCATACTTTCAATCGGCGTGAAAAACACAGGGTCATCCAAAACCCACATCGCCTCTCTTTGAAAGATTTTCAATTCCCTGAAATAGAAAATTATATTGAACGTGTATTAATACCAAAAGATATGTTAAATATTGAATTAAAAAAAATCAAATACGGAGTACTTATTAAAGAAAAAGCCAAACAAAAGGGATACCTCCTTCCATAACAACTCAAGTTATATAACTTTTTTAAGAAAGACTTGAAGCCTTTACGCCTCAAGAAGGTAATTTCTGAAGTTGCACAATGTAACTCATTAAAAACTTGATAGAGATTCTGGAGATCGTTCATCAATTCATGCTTTCCGAATCTTATTGAACTACCAGGACCAAGAATGATGAAATCATGGTTTAAGACTAGTATCTCAGAATTGAGATTTCCATGAACTTTACCAGCTCTATAAAGACATGACATATCCACACAAAGTTTCCTTCATAAATAAAAATGCAAGTTAGATTTTATACATTTAATTATTATTGTCATTTGAATAAAAATAAATAATATACATACAAATTACTATATTAAAAAATATTAACCTGCAAAAGTTTATAATCTCAATTTCAATTGTTTCTTGGTCTCCACCTTCTCTCATAAACTTAATTCTTTGTGCAAAGTAGTCTACAACCTGCAAAATTTGTGATGGAAATAAACTCCATCAGAAGATCTGAACCGAGAGGGAGGATCGAATTCGATTGTACATGAAAGATAATAAGAAAATACGGAGCTTGAGAATGTGTCAATGGCGCAAGAGTGTATTAGGTGTATTAAGCTTGAGTATTACAATTGCATCTTGTTCATATTTATAGGTCTAGCATACAAATAATACAGAGAAGTGTTAAGCATGGTAAGTTTCACTACGCCCTGGTCTTCCTCTGCCATCAACGCTCCGCCATTCCATCTCACTCAATCAGCAGTCGGACGCTGTCAATTGCGAGAAAGGAGGAAGGCTATTTCATTGGGCATAACCGAGATGGGCCAAAGACCCATCAACCGTTTCTTGCAGGCCAGGTCACTCGGATACACTGGGTCGTCCAAGCGATAGACTGCTCTGCCTATTAGAATTCCTATGGGCTTTTCTCTAGTGTTCGGCCGAACATATATCATGCGAGTCCATCAGCCCATCATAAACCCCCCACTCCTCTAGCCTTGAAGGGACGTTGAAGGGGTGAGAAGTAGTTGACTTGGGTAGATGACCGTTGCATGCTTACTCGCCTAGGAGCCGTACTTGCATTTTTATTTATGAAGGAAACTTTGTGTGGATATGTCATGTCTTTATAGAGCTGGTAAAGTTCATGGAAATCTCAATTCTGAGATACTAGTCTTAAACCATGATTTCATCATTCTTGGTCCTGGTAGTTCAATAAGATTCGAAAAGCATGAATTGATGAACGATCTCCAGAATCTCTATCAAGTTTTTAATGAGTTACATTGTGCAACTTCAGAAATTACCTTCTTGAGGCGTAAAGGCTTCAAGTCTTTCTTAAAAAAGTTATATAACTTGAGTTGTTATGGAAGGAGGTATCCCTTTTGTTTGGCTTTTTCTTTAATAAGTACTCCGTATTTGATTTTTTTAATTCAATATTTAACATATCTTTTGGTATTAATACACGTTCAATATAATTTTCTATTTCAGGGAATTGAAAATCTTTCAAAGAGAGGCGATGTGGGTTTTGGATGACCCTGTGTTTTTCACGCCGATTGAAAGTATGAACCTTATGGAAAAGTTATATTTAATTGTGCATAGGGCCAAAATTATAGGACGATCTCAGCTCCTAAACCATTTCCGTCAAGAAACTATAAGCCGAGAGTTGGTCGACTGGCAGACAAATGCCACGCGTTTGGAACCCTTCAAAAATGCATGGCTGCATATGTGTCAGAATGTGAAAAAATATAATTCCTCTGGTGATCCTGTTGATAATGGTGCAGAAAAAGAAGATAATTCCTCTGGTGATCCTGTTGATATTGGTGAGGAAAAACCAGATCATAGTTCTGCGGAAGAAAAAGATAATTCCTCTGGTGATCCTGTTGATATTGGTGCGGAAAAACCAGATCATAGTTCTGCGGAAGAAAAAGATAATTCCTCTGGTGATCCTGTTGATATTGGTGCGGAAAAACCAGATCATAGTTCTGCGGAAGAAAAAGATAATTCCTCTGGTGATCCTGTTGGTATTGGTGAGGAAGAACCAAATCATAGTACTGCGAAAATAGGCCTTAAACCATTTGATATAATAACCTGGTTCAGAAATGTCCTTGAACATCAAATCTTTGAGGTATCAACTTACTCCTTACAATTACTAGAACACTTGCTCTTTCATTTTTTATTTTTTCAACAAAAAATGAAGGTAGTAGAATAAATATTTCTCCTTTGCCTTTTTAATATATTATAGTAATATACTACATTCTCTTTTAGGACGACACAACAAGCAAAATTCAAATCTTCAAAGCATTTGAAGACCATATCTGTACCCAATACGCACCTAATTCTGACAAGAGGATTTACATAGTTTGCTTGGTTGCGGAACTAAGAGATGGTATTAAAGCAACTATCCTACGCCATAGGTCACTTCCATGGTATGTTTTAAATATAATTCATATTATCTTATATATGGTAGTAAATTTATCATATATATGGTAGTTACCTATTGTACATAGGTTTCCTACCCTATTAGGTTTACCATAATTCCATTGAATTAATACTTAATATTGTCCCTGTATGTACAATATTTGATCACATGTATACACGTGTCAGAGAAACCAAAAGCTTTAATAATAGCAAGAAGGTAGTTCCATGATACTCTATCAAAAGCTTTGGTCATGTCTAATTTCACATTTAAATTACCACCCCAACTTTTTTTAGTAATACCATGGAACATCTCCTGAGTTATGAGTACCTGGTCATGTATAGTCCTACCGTTGACAAATCCCACCTGTTCTGGGGAGATTAGATTGAATAGGATTTTACTTAGGCTGGTAGCAAAATCATTAGAGATAACTTTAGCAGCAAAGTTAGATAAGCTAATAGGTCTTTAAGTTAGAGCCAGAGGATGGGTTATCTCTCTTAGGGGTGAGGATGATAGAGGTCTTGTTAAAGCCCTTAGGAATAGGGATGCCCAGAAAGAACTCTTGAACGGCCTTAGTGAGGTCCTCCTTAGTGAAATCCGAACTGTTTTTTTAAAAAGAACTCCTTAAGACCATCAGGCCCTGCACTACTGTCAGGGTTCAGTGACCAAACAGCCTCTTAAACTTCTTCCACAGAAGGTCACACAGAGAGAGAGAGAGAGAGAGAGATAGGGATAGGGATAGGGATAGGGATAGGGATAGGGATAGGGATAGGGATAGGGATAGACAGATAGACAGATAGACAGATAGACACTTGACGGAGGGAGAATTTCCTTCTATCAAATGATCGATGAAAATATGTAAAGAAGTACGATAAAGCTTGACAGAGGGAGTATAGGATCTTAGATGAAACAAATTATACAAGCACAAACATTACCTTTTACACATCAGAGATGAAACACCACCCATGTTTCGTGTAATCCCCTCGGTTGGAATGTAGGAATTCCGAAAACCAATTCGAATTTGACTTAATCTCTACATGACTGCATAAATAATTGCATAAGCAATCACAAAGATGTGAGAGTCTGCATCTTGTCCAACTGCAGACAACAATTGGCCTCCATAGTAGCTTTTAAGAAAGCTCCATCTAATCACATAAGAGATCTGCACCCTGCACTGAATCCTGTCTTGGCACCATCCAAGCAAACATAGAATGTCTCAAACTAAGCTGGACTTTGAGGGATGGGAATGAACCCAACTCTAAAATTAGAATTAGGATTACTCTGACTCAACTCCCAGGCGCAATCTCATGTCCTTCCGTATTGTGCTTTCTCATCACCCTCTACTATTTTTCTAGCGTCAAAGAAAGCCCTTGTTATATATTCATGATCAATTCAATTTGATGTCAAATTTTCTTTTGAACCAATCCAAAACTTCTCCATGCTTTAATGTAGGATGTTTCCTAAGCTTCATAACCAACTTTTTCCTTGCCCATGCTTTATTTGCAGCCTTGTTCGCATCTTTCTTAGAGCATGTGCGGTCACTACTAGTGTTATTGATAGAACAAAGTAGAACCTACTTGCACTTGGGATCCTTGCGCGTCGCTCTACCCCTGTTTGAGTCATTCTTAGCATACTTAATTTTCCTTCCCCTTTGAATAGTATAGTCACTAATAGCGTCTTTGAATGCTTGTATAGTATTGAATTCCATACCCAGTTCCAGACGTCCTCAAACCTAGCATTGGGAATGAACTGAGGGTGAACATGTTCTCAGGAATATTTGTAAGAATATAATGGCATGTCACTGTGACACTGTCTTCAGATTGCCATATAAACGCATGTCACTGTCTTCAGATTGCCATGAATGACCATCATCAGATGCTCCAATAACATCAACGCCTTCTTGGGTCATTGTCTTCAAAGTTCCATGAATAGGCCGAGTTCCGATTATATTACCTTGTTCATTATCAGTATCATCATTTTCAAAGTCTTCATATGAAGAGTCATCAGGCTCAACATCTTTTTGAAAAACTAGTAGTGAAGTAGGTGTGTGGTCAGTATGGGGCATATCAAGGAATAGATGAATCGCATTCTCATTCATTCTACATGCTCTACATGTATCTAAAAGGTCTTTGTCTAATTTCATAGGATTCATGCCAATTTCCATGCTCACTCCAGGAACTAGCCACCAACAATTATCGCAATTGTTGTATCCTAAGTGCTTGTAATACTAGTGCAAATGCATCAAGTGTATCCTCCTCAACCCCCATCAATATCTCCGTGTTATCGGGCTCATATGTCATTAGTCCACTATCATGAGTAATGAACTTTCCTCTGTGGTGAAAGGCAAGAGTCATTGGAACATCCACCTACAAAATTAAAAATTAATGGTTTGATATCAGTTACTCTGTATTTTTTCAAAGCTTGATCAAACTAATGCATGTTGTTGTCTAGACTTTTATCAAATTCATGGTGCCGGTATTAATATGATGAAATCGCATGAATGATTAAGAGGGGTGATAGGAATACACAGAATTCTTTAGTTCTAAAACAAATAGTGAAACTAATCACATAAAAAGCCAATCAAACAGAATCAAATGTAAAGTTGTAGGGACTGAAACACTGTTGAATGAATTGGAGTAATCACAAAAATATCAAAACTCAAAAAAGCATTCAAAAATAAAGGACCGCACATTTTTCATTGTTTACTAGGAAGAAATTATTTTTCTACAAAAAACATTTTTAATTGTTAAAATTTAAAAATTGATATTTTAATTATATTTTAAAGATGATTTTAAACGATTTTAGCAACATGGGGCGGGCGACGTAGGATGGGGATGTTCGCATGGGGGGGGGGAGGAAGGGGTAGGAACGGATGACATGGGTTGGCGATTGACGGAGGACGGTGGGGTGGGAGATAAGGGGTAGGGGTCTAGGGTGGGGGTGGATGGAGAGGGTGAGTGTCGATGGGGGGTAGCATGGTAGGAGCTAGGAGGGGGCGATGGGGTGGGGTTGCATGGTAGGGGTGGCAGGGTAAGAGGGGGGCCGGGGTAGGGGTTGGGGCAAGAATGGCATGGTGGGAGGGGTGGCGGATAGGAATAAGGACGTGTGTAGTGCCGCTACTCTTTCTGCACGAATCTTCCATCCAAGATGCAAATGTTCTTCTGATTTTTGCATCCTCTCATGATCAAATGTCTCCCCTTGAACACCTTGCACCACTTGCTCGTTCCTAAGAACTTACACCCTTCTAATGTCATTGCACCCAATGATATGACATTAGTATTGCTAGTATGCACGTACCTCACATTATGAAGAATGTGGCTTGAACCAGAGTGAAGCTTCATCCTCACGCTTCCAATACCTTCGACCTTCAACCTCTCGCCATTAGCCAAGTTGAACTGACCAAATTCTTCATCAACCTTCAGGGTGTCGAACAAATCTTGATATCGACATACATGCATCGACGCAGCACTATCCCCCACCCACTCAGACTTAGCAACCTCTTCGCCCATTGCCAAGTACAAATCTCGATCATCAGCATCACTGACCACATTCGTGTGGGAGTCACCATCACCCTTCCTTTCTGACGTATCTTTCAACTTTTTCAAGTCCTCCCTCATTTGAGGACATCTTACTTGCATGTGACCCTTCTCTCTACAATAGTAGCATTCCACATCACTTAGATCTTGACATGCCTTTGACTTTGATCTCTCTCTAGGATCATCATGCCTCCTCGGTGCAAACGTTACTTGTAGGAAGAACAACTCTCATGGTTGATGAGGTGACTGCTGCTTTACGTGAGAGTGAGAGGATGATGAGGAATGACCCTAACAACACAGGAGGTGACCTAACAACACTGTGTGTGTGTGTGTGTGTGGGTGTGGGTGTGGGTGTGGGTGTGTGCGTGCGTGCATGTGGGTGTGCGTGTGGGTGTGTGTGTCTGTGTGTGTGCGCGCGTCCGTAGGTACATACGTGCGTCCGTAGGTACGTACGTGCGTCCGTAGGTACGTACATACGTGCGTCCCTAGGTACGTACGTGCGTCCGTAGGTACGTACGTGCGTCCGTAGGTACGTACGTACGTACGTACGAAGGTACGTAGGTACGTATGTACGTATGTACGTACGTACGTGTGTATGTATGTCGACAATCAACTAAAACACTTCACCCAATTCACCACAAGCAATTCAGCAAGAAACTCATGAAACATACAACCAACAACTCATAGAAACCACAAGCAACCATAATGTAAACATGTAAATGACACACGATATGTTTACGTGGAAAACCACGAGACTTGTAGGGAATCCACCCTTTTCTTTTTATGAAAAATGAGGTTAAAGACCACCCAAGTCTACAAGGGAGTCACATCCCGCCAACAACTTCATACATAAGAGATAACACTTTGTGAGAGGAAAATTGAAGAATATCACCAAAAATGCAGAGGTAAACCAGCAGCAATAACCGACAATCCAGAGCTCCGATTGAATAACTGAACGGTCAGAATCAAGCTCTCTGAGTCCCGAACAAGCTCTGAAAATTTCAACGTGATCCAATGGTAGGATCTCCCGCGATTGACAAATTTGTGCAATCTGTCCAAATAAATACTGTGCTGAAATGTTTATGGACAGAAGCCACTCTTTCTGATATTTCCCACTTGCTGTCTCTCCACTTGCGCACCAACGCTCTGCCCAAAATAAGTCAGCAAAAAGACCAGAGAAAACAAGACCTAGGCCTCCCTACGAAGCTCCAACTTAATCCATCATTGGGCCACACCAATAAGTTTGGGCTTCCACTTAACCAAACATAAGCACAAGTATAAGTTTACTTATGCACATAAGTGAGCTGGGCCTCAACAGGAAGTCCAATTCCCTTAACTTCGGTTTTGATGTTTCAGATTGTGTCATATTTTTCTTGCATCACCTGTACATTAACACTATGTTTGGTTCAAGAAATTTAGAAAGAAAAGAAAAGAAAATAGTTTTCTCTCATTTTCCTCAACAAAATGGAAGGAAATTGGTTTTCCCTCCACTTAGTACATTTTGCCTTTTCATTTTCTTTTCCTTCCACTTTTCCTTTCTTTTCTCCTCTAACCAAACAAGAAAAACGGGTTTCCACTTCATTTTCTTTTCTTTTCACTTTCAAATTTCTTGAACCAAACATAGGGTAAGAGTGCTGTAGCGGGATCCAGTACTTGAGTTTAGAGCAAGTTTGATTAAATCTTGTTTGATCCACTAACACAGCAGTTCACGGACTTGCTTAATCAAAGACTATAACAATAGCTTCTTGGTCAGTCGTAAACTCTTTCTCAGCTAAGGGATTACTTGATCTGTACGGAGATCCAAACTGCCAGGACAATCTGCACAGCAATCTGTACCGATTGTACGACCTTGCTGCTGAACGGAACTTGGAATGATGACGCTGCTATGTGCGGTCAGATCGGGACAACTGCCGCTTCACACGAGCGGCAGTTTCAGATCCTTCCGACGGCAACCTGCTGTGCACGGTCAGACTCTGGACGGCCGTGCTTGGACTTCGGTGGCGGGGAGACCTGTGCTGCGCAAGGTTGACAATTCCATGCGGTGGCGACTCTCCTTTGCTGCGGCAATTGATTAAGCAAGAAGCGACTGCTTCTTCAGACTCAGGGTCAGCGGCTTCTTGACGTTACAGATCTTGACGTGAATTTTTCATTAAATTGTGATCCTACTTGCTCTGATACAAATTAGTGATTTTAATCTATTAAGTAGAACACAATTTGACGAGAACCAGCTTTTTTATTATATCAAGAAAATATAACTCAAAATCTAATACAATAACTCTCAAATAAATCTCATATAGCTCTCATATCAAAACCCAAAACTTGGTTATGATATATATAGTGTTAACCCAACTTGGTCAACAAGTAAGCTAATTTATCCTATGACCAGTAATTCTATTCTACTCGAACTAGAATATCTCGATTATTCCTAATTCCTAATTAGCCAACAGTAGAAAGAGCTAAGAGGGTTTTCTGTTATTAAAACATTAGAAATCACCCTAAATAGGACTAAAACATATAGAAAAGTACCAAAATAGGACTTTCATGTTTTTTTTTCCCGAAATAGGACTTTGCACTGTGGTAATGTGACTTTGCATTGCGGTAATGTGACAGTGTACATGTGCACATTACCATACGTTTTTGGTAATGTATATGACCATGTTTGGTAATGTAAGTCCTATTTCGGGAATAAAAACATGGAAGTCCTATTCTGATATATCTTCAATGTTTTAGTCCTACTTTTGTCTTTTTCCCTTAAAACATATGGGCTTGGATGGATTAATTAAAAATATTGTGCTCTCAATTTTATTGGTCTGTGTGCAACTGATCATGTTGCACAACCCAATTACAGGCACTATACGTTTATCTTGTCTAGATATCTATCTATTATACTGATTTTAAGTTTTTTTTTTCTCTTGAAGGTTGGTTATCTGATAAACCGCATGAAGTTGGTATGGAAGCGTACAAGGGAACTTATAGCTCAAAAAGCTCAAGCTAATCAGTCTTGAGCTTTAACCCCCAGACTTTTATGTTCCGTAGTTCCTTGGCATATGGTTGATCCGTGTGAAACAGAAAGATGTTTTCTTTTGTCACCAGAGCTTAAGGAAAATTATTTTCCTTCTTCCTAGCTACCTAGCTCATGTTGTTCTCTGATGTTCTTTTCGGCAATTTCTTCTTTTTCTACTCAAATTCCTTAAACTAGACATTGTGTAATGTTCTTCTCCGTATCTCCAGTAATACCCTATTTCTTATGTTTTGCAGTATTACATCATCCAACGTTACATGATATGTACTTCATTAATAATAATAATAATAATAATAATTATTATTATTATTATAATTATTATTATTATTGTTGTTGTTGTTGTTATTATTATTATTATTATTATTATTAACTATTATTATTATTATTATTATTATTATTATTATTATTATTATTATTATTATTATTATTATTATTATTATTATTATTATTATTATTAACTAGTATTATTATGGGTATTATTATAGCGCATGGCCATGGGAGTTAAGCTAATCATGCATTATCCACCCATGATTTAAAGTGAGTACATGCATAAGAAAAAGACTAAAGTAGAAGTAAAACATTCAAAATACACCAAAATAAGATCTCCACGTTTTTATCCCCAAAAATAGAGTTAAAATGCATTTATATTACCAAACATAGTTATGTACATTACCAAAAAGTATAGTAATGTGCAAATGTACAATGCGACATTATCACAGCGTGAAGTCTTATTTCAAAAATAAAAACAAAAATTTTTATTTTGGTATTTTTTTTTAATTTTTAGTTTTTTCTAGGGTGATTTCTATACATGCATCTAGTAGGCACTGCGGAAGGGTTATCATAACGAAACGGGATTAAGAATAAAATGAATGAAGGTCTTCGTTTCTGTCTAAATATTCTCTCTAATCTTCTATCCTTTCTAGGCCAGTTGCTTAAAACCCAATTGGAACCATACCATTTAGTATACGAGCCTTACGATCTCATAGATACCAAAAACAAAATTGACATTGAGTTTTCTTTGAAGACACATGAGTTTATTACCTAGCATGCGGCTATGGAGTGGCATGCCTCAATATTTGAGGTGTTACTAACTGGATTCGAATATTTGGTAATGAGCTGGTTTAGTGTCTTTTGGGACATGCAGGCAGCCTAGTCCACCCATTGTTACACCACCGCCTGCTTCCCCTGTTGAGCACTTGCCACCACGCTGAGCCCACTGACACTCAAGAGAACCTTATCACTTCCCACTATTACATTGAAATTTACCCCAAAACCCACACTTGTTGCACTACTACAAAAAAGACTTTTTAAATCGGTTATTTTGACTCTTTTAAATCGCTTTTTAAATGATGCAAAAGCCAGCGATGCAAATGCTCAGGTAACTTTTTGCATTGGTTGTAAAAACCGATGCAAAAGCCTTTACCCAGAATTGGCGCTAAATTCTGGGTAAATGCTTTTGCATCAGTTATTTGGTAATAACCGATGCAAAAGCCCCTTTCCCAATTATTATAAGTAATCGGCACTCTCGATCGGACCTCAAACCCTACAAGCCCAGAAAAGTCTGAAACATACGGTCCATGTATAGGCTCCCCACGCTCCCACACAAGCTCAATAGGCGGGTGACCCTCCCTCAGTCTCTTATACAGCTTCTAGCACTTCCCTGCACCTCTAACCCTTTTCTTCTTTCGTTCGTCCGCCATACCTGCACAAATTCAAAATAATTTAGACAACATAAGTATAATAAAAGTGAAACAACAATCAATTAAATGAAAATGATCAATATAAATAGAAAAAAATACCTAAAGCATTATTTTAACTTTTTCTTTCCCCCATCTATCCATAATCCTTCTTCGTGATCTTCGCGAATGTATTTTGCTCCTATATCATCTACTTGTGAGTTTGGCGAAATCATTGAAATATGAGTTGCTTCGTCGTATAAAACGTCGTCCAACTCAACTGATGCCCTCTTCCCTTGTCGAACAACAGACCAATTTTTATATTTAGGATCAACAATGTAATAGATTTGCATCGCTTGAGAGGCTATTATAATCGGTTCCTCATGATGACCCAACTTTTAAAAATTCACTAATTTAAACCCCATATCATCTGATTTAATCCCCTTGTTGATATCCACCCATTTACACCGGAAAACAGGAATTGTGAAATTTGTATATTCGAGTTCCCATATATCCTCGATCAAGCCATAGTATGTTTTGTATGACCGGATCGGTGTCGAATCTTTACCTCTAGGAATGTGTAGAGAAGAAGCATTTAAGGACACACCACTATTCTGTACTGTACTCGTCTCATCCTGGCGTTTTAAATCCTGTACTGTACTCTTCTCATTCTGTACTGTAGTCTTAATAAAGACGTGAAACTTTTGTCACTCCACCCATTTGCTACTTTTAAATTGAACAATTCCAAAACCCCTTTCAAACGAGTAAACTTTGTACAACCAGGATACAACTGGCGTTTTGAGCTTCATACTAGCTAAGCTCTCATACATATTACGCTCTTCATCAATGACGACTTGATCAGGAGGAACATCTTGAGTGGCCCCTAACTCATCTTCCAATTCAACCGCAAGATTGTGGATGTCTTGGCTATCATCCTCGACTTGTTCATTATGAGTATAGCTAGAGCTGCAAGGATTTTCTAACTCTCCATGCCATTTCCATCGCAGGTATGTTGGGTCAAAACCCTTGCGATACACATGTAATCTTATATCTTTAACGCTATCAACCATAAAATGGTTGTGACATGAGTTATAAGGACAATATAGCTTTTTCCTTCTTTTGAATGTTTCTCTACGAAACGAATAAACTCTTCCAAACCAGAACTAAACTCAGGTGATTTACGCGACATATGAATCCAACTTCTATCCATCATATGAATTTCTAAGCAAGAAAGAAGGGCAAATAATTGATACATGCAAAACAATGCACAACAAAATTATTAACACGTACTCATTTTATATATACACACAAACATATAAGAAATGCAGGCAACCCAATATTTTATTTCTTATGATGGTCCGGCAGCACTTCTTCATTATCCCGCAACACTTCTTCACTAGTAAGAGCATGTTTCTTCAAGTTCTTTAGGACTTAAACTCTTAACTTCCAGTTCCTTCTAGTTCTTTCCAGTTTCTTCCAGTTCCTTCTAGTTTCTTCCAGTTCCATCCAGTTTCTTCTAGTTCCATCCAGTTTCCTTCCAGTTCCTTCTAGTTCTTTCCAGTTTCTTCCAGTTCCTTCTAGTTTCTTCCAGTTCCATCCAGTTTCTTCTAGTTCCATCCAGTTTCCTTCCAGTTCCTTCAAGTTGCTTCCAGTTTCTTCTAGTGCTTCAAACCTTTCTCATTTTCTTCAAGTTCTTTCAACTCCTCAACCAATTACTCTAAAAATGATACTACCTCCGTCCCAGAGTATTTGTCCACTTTCATTTTTACACACCATCCAATACACTTCTTTAATTCATTTTATCTTGTAATTTGTATATTAAAAAATTATAGAAAATATATAGGCTCTAGAACCTAAGACCAACCCGGGGTCTTAACGAGTAGCTATTTTGTGGCGGACTTGCGGAAGGAAATGGATGATAGAACTGAAGGGATGAAATATGGAGTGTGGGAAAGAGTTCTTTTTGGTGTTTTTAATTAATGAAGATAGAATAGAATGAGGTTTAGGAAGAGAAAATGGAGAGGAATGAAATGGGAAGAAATAAAGTGAAGGGATAAACCAAGTTGGTGTTAAGAGATATGACACACCCTTATCTTAACTTGGAGCTTTTATCTTCTTTTAAACATTAATAATCACTACTAATGTATAAAATTAGACTCCTAACATGCACCCTAAAGTAGCCAACTTTAGAGATATTTCATTAGGAAATTTGGATAAAATATCATCACACTATTTTAAAATATTTACTCAAAAGAGTAAACAAGGTTTTTAATTTAATAATCTGGTGTGTTATAATGTCTTCATGGATGAAGTATTTATACAACAACAAATAAGGAAAAATACAAGAACAATGAAGGAAGAATACAACAAGGAAGTTTACTTCTTTTCTACAAATCAATGCTTAATGCCCATCCATGTGAGTTGATTTTCCATGATGCTTCTCCTGATTTTGAGCTGATCTTCTTTGGGTTTATTTGGGTAGAAATTTTGTGCATATAAGGAAGAAAACAAAGGGGAATCAATCTTTAGACTTTTGTGAATAAAATGCAAAAACAGTACTATTCATTCAATGACTTTGTTTCTGATTTTTTGTTCCTTTGTTTCAAAACTGATTATGCTTTTGTTTTGTGAAAGAAAAGGCTTTATTTTCTGGGAATAATTTCAGCTTTATACCCAAGCTTATGAAATGCAAACAGGAATTGAACAACTTTGGGACTTCAAGGTTCAGACATGTAGGATAATCGATTAGCACCTTTAGTTAATCGATTAATATGATTTGGTTCCAAACTGGGAATATTTTGAGATGCTTAATAGTCGATTATCAGTTGTGTATAATTGATTATCCAGGATTTCAGGATCAGGATTGGAAGAGAAATAGGGAAAGGCATTATTTGGGTAAAAGGATTTGAAAAGAAACAAACTAAGGTTTTTTTAAAAGAATAACAAGAAACTAAGGTTTGACTTGTCTTCCTTTGATTATTTTATTTTTGACCTGAAGTTAAAAATTGATGGGAAAGACTTTATTTTGAATTAAAGAAAAGAAATAATACTTTTCGATATGTGGGGAGAGTTGGGGTTTTGGTGGAGCCATCCAGGGGTACATCAGAGCCATTCAATCATAAGGTTCCAGTTCTAGAAGATTCACCCAGTTCAATATCTTCACAGAAATCCGAGAGCATAACAACTCTCGCTAGGGCTACTATGGTGATGTTACCTGAACCCCTTCCTAGCCAAGTCCCCCCCCAACCAGCATAGTCGTACATGAGGTGGAACCAACTGAGGGACCAGAACCACCTATGTCTATTCAAGAAAATAAGGAAGAGGAAGTTTTGCCTATGGCAATAAACGACCAACTCCTTAATTGTGTTGAAGACACACATCCAGAGGAACCTGTTCTAGATGAAATAAAGCCCATAACAGACCCCCAAGATTTCAATGCTCAAGAGTCTGAGGAGGAATCTGTAGACGAAGAAATATTGTGCATAGAAAAGCCAACCCGTCTATAGAAACCTGTGCACATAGTGCTTCATCAGAAGATTTCGACCAAACCTTCTTTGACTCCCTACTTGACGGGTATGACTGTGTCTGCCCGAAGGATGGTTGGAGCTTAAGGAGTTGGGATGAACTTTTGGTGAGTGACAATGAGGACTCTTCCATGGGGGAAAACATGGTCGTAATCATTGAGCCACAAATAGATAATCAGCCTGTTGAAGATAAGGAAGAAATCAATCTCTCTATGAAGGCCAATGATGTTGATTAATTGATGAGACTTCCGCCACCACCCACCTAACTAGAGTCTCCTCCTTATATCCTGTTGCCACCAAGCCGCAGGGATGAGTCAAGGATCCTCGACCTTGACCGAGCAAAATATCAAACAAGGTGGCATCAGAAGAGAGTCAGAAGGGCCAAACTTTATGACTCTCGGATCGGGAAGTCGCGGAAAAAGGGGGTGAGCGTCGAGTTACGGACGTTAAAGAAGTGCTTAACGGGAGGCAACCCGTCATTCATAAAATTATTTAAATAAGTTTTTGAGGTTATGCTTGCCGCACCAGTTTTGGGGGCAAGAGTTATTTTGTTTGTTTTCTTTGATTTTTGCAGATGGGAGAACCTTGCAGAGGAAGCGAAGAAGAGGTCGTGCACGAGGGAAAAATGCAAAGTTTCTACCATCCTCATTTCTCATTAATCCAGCAATCCCGGTTGAAGTCAGCTACTGAGAGGATATTGACATCGTCAGTAAATTCTCTTTTTCTCTACTATTTTGAACATGATCTGGATGCTTGATTGATTTTTATTTTGGAATTTCACATTATGACTCTTAAACCCATTTTGAGAAAATTTTATGCATTATTTCCTTTTTATATGTTATGATTATCTATTATTTCAATCTTCATCATTGAATTTGTAAGTATTTAGATAACTTAGTAATTGCATGTGAGCATTTCAACCATTAACTCCAATTAAAAAACACTCTTAACCACGAGGGTGTGGTTCCGTTTAAGTGTGAGGAGGCAAGAGTTCCTGGTTGAAATGATCTTTTAGGAATTGTTTTGTCTATATTTGTAGGAAAAGGTTTTATAAAATAGTCATCAGTTTTATGTGTTTGATTAGTTAATATTTAGTTATCACCCATAAAAATTGGAAATTTTTAAACTTTTTTTCAAACTTCAATTTCTACTCTAACCTTTTTGGGAATGTTTTCTAAAATGATTTGGGATAAATTCACAATTGACTAAGAGTTTTTAAGATCAATCAATTTTAAGTTGCTTTATTGAAAATCTTTTTGCAAATACTCATCTATCTTTCGGGCTTTGAGCATTTATTGTTTCTTAAAAGAGAATTATTCTCAAAGTATAAGGGGTGATGTTTCAAAGCATACTTTGGTGAGACCGAGATTCTTATTTTATCCAAAAAGCAGTTGGTTCTAGGTCAATTGATGAGGTGTGGTGAGTATGCCGAAAAGCACGTGGTTCTATATTGCGTGATGAGGCCTTTTGAGTGTTAGAGTCAAAAAGCATGCGGTTCTATGTCGTGTGATGAGACTTTCCAAAGTGAATATCCAAAAAGCTCGTGGTTCTATGTCACGGGATGAGGTCATAGATTTTTCTCATGTCCACATGACAAAGTTTTGCCAAAGAAAATTAGACCCTTATACTTTGACAAATACTTTTGCAAGAACATGCCTTCCAATTTAGCCATTAAAAAATGTGTTGATCTTTAAAGTACTCTTACAAATGTAGTTATCCCAAAGAAAGTTTGGAAAATTTTGGTTGTTTAGGTTGGTGTAAAAATTTTGGTTTGACAAAATTATTTTACATTTCTAACAATATGGGTGAGAATCTAAGGGTTCATTTCTTCTTAACAAAAAAGTTGATGACTATCTTATTTCTTCTTTCCTTCATAATATGTAGCTTAAACCTTCCCTCTGCAATTATTAATTTGACTTTATACTTGTAGTTATTCAATTTGTTGCTTGAGGGCAAGCAACGTTTAAGTGTGAGGAATTTGGTAAGTCCGTTTCATTCTTATCATTTACATCATATTCTAAACGTTATTGTACGCAAATAATATTTAATCATTTCATAAAATATGATTTCAATGAGTAAAACTCTCATTTTCGTTCTAAAGAGTCATTAAAAGGGATTCCATATGAAATCATCCTAAATCATCTATTTTATGTTCAAATACTTTTGAAAAAGGGAATAAATCATCAAGGATCAAGATTCGGGCTTAAACGAGCTTCTGGGAGGTTAAATTCGGGCCGAAAAGGAGCGAAATTGGGCCAAGATCTCGCACCAGCCGTGAAGCCTAATGGACGAAGGCCTAAGGCATCCAACTTGGACGCTTGGGAGTTGGACGCCTTGGCTGGATTGCAGTCCAAGGAAGACACGTGACAAAACCTGGTTGGGCGGAACAGCCCAAGCGTCCCGATCTCGACGCTGGACTTGGATGCTTCTACTTGGACGCCTCGCCCTCTGTCCTATAAATACACCTCATTCCATCACCACCTTCAGTCCCAATCTTGGGATTAGAACTCTATATTCCAGTTCCAAGTTTTAGTTTAGCATATTAGTAGTTTTAGACTAATTTTTGGAGAGATTCTACTCCCGTTCTGTTCAATTCCGCTTATACGGAGGTTGTTAGTTTTCTTTATTTAATAAAATGTCGCTTTAATTTATGTTTGTAGGTCCGGACTAGTTTTGTGATATATTTTGAATGTTAAATTAATGTTGGAATGGTTAGTCAATTGTTCTTGCCTTATTTAGTTAATTAATCTCGAAAGATTTAATTAGCTAATTATTGAGAAAATATTGTATCCCAAAAGGACTATAATATTCAAGTGCAATGGATTAAGTACGAATCTAGAAATGGATGAGTAGTAATAGAAATATTATTATTCCAACTGTCAATTAAATATGATAGAACAGATCCAAATGATGTCCACACCCTAGGTCCAGATCTATACTTATACGATGTGAAATTTATTTATTATTTTCTCTGCTCTTTTTTTTTATTCGTTTCGAGAAGACTTTCATAAACCAATGCTAACCTTCGCCTAATTAGAGTAATTAAACTAATTCCCTTCGTCCACTCCTCAAGGGACAAGACACTCAAAGAGAAAACTGACCCTTTACTCGGAAGGTTTACTACCCGAAAAATTACTACTGTCAGAAGCATTTCAAGAATAACTCCAAACTGGGAGCTATTTAAAATTTACTCCTAATGAGTAAATTTTAAACGGGTATCTAGGTCGGTCAATATATGTTATTTTTATATTATAACATCTCATATCATGTAGAATCAAACAAAAAGTAATTAAACAATCTACATTTCAAACACAATCTATATCACTATGTCACATTTCAACTTAAATATAAACACAAAAGCTATTCAAATATATAGTGAATTAAATATTAACCTAATTGTAGAATCAAACAAAAAGTAATTAAACAATCTATATTTCAAACAAAATCTATATCACAATGTCATATTTCAACTTAAACATAAAAACAAAAGCAATTCAAATATATAGTAAATAAATATTAACCTAATGCAAAAATATATAAAAAATAATAGTATAATTAAATATTTAAAATTTAAAAAATCAAAGAAAATACCTTAAAGAAGGCGAGGAAGGCAAGACGGGGGTAGAAGAGGTGAGGGAAAATGACGGGGCAGTCGAGTCGGCTGCAGTTGGCAACAGCGAGGGCGACGGCGGGAGAGGGCGACGGCGAGAAGAGGGCGACGGTGGCAGTTGGCAACGGCGAGGACAAGGCGACGGTGGCAGTGGAGGAAGACGGTGGCAGTTGGCAACCGCTAGGGCGACGGCGAAGTGGGGCACGACGAGGAGTGGGACCGGCGTCAACGGCAAAGTGGTGACGAATGACAGTCGTAGTTTTTCGGGTAGTAAACCTTCGGGTTAGTTTTCTCTCCGAGTGCCGTTGCACTTGAATATCATAGCCCTTTGGCATATAATATTTTCTTAGTAAATAGCTAATTAAATCTTTCGAGATTAATTAACTAAATAAGGCAAGAATAATAGATTAACCATTCCAACATTAATTTAACATTAAAAGTATACAACCAAACTAATCCGGACCCAGGGGTCCGAACCCTAACTCATACTACGCAAACATAAATTAAAATAACATTTTATTAAATAAAGAAAACTTAAATACAACTTCTGTAAAAGCGGAACAGAACAGATCTGGAGTCAAAACCTCTGAAAATACTTCAAAACTAACTACTACAACTATACTACAAACTATAATGGAGATTAGAAGAGTAAATCCCGAAGTTGGGATGAAGTTGGATGATTAAAATGAGAGGGATCAGGCTCTATTTATAGGAACGGAGCCAAGGCGTCCAAGTCAAAGAGTCCAAGTCCAAGCGTCCAGATCAGGACGCCTGATGTAACACCCCAAAATATACCCTAAAATTTATTGAATTAAATATTCAATTAAACAAATATTGTTTTGATTAAAATAAATTATTTTTTGGGCTTTGGGCCAAAATAAAATATATATTGATATCCAATAAACATAATAAAGATAAATATAATATATTGATTTATTGTGTGATATGATTAAGAACCTGAGTACAGATCCAAATTAAGAATAAATGAAGAAATTGTTTATAATGTGAACTTTGAAATGATTTATTGAAATAAATCATGGAAATAAATTATATGAATTAATTATGAGAACCTTTTTGAATAAAGGTCAATTGAATCAATTTTGACTTTGTCAAAGTCAACCACCCAAAAATATGATGTCGGAAAAAGTATAACGAATAAATATAAAAAATTATACCGTTGGATAGAGTTTAACTGTCTGATCGCAACGGTGCAAACGGAATTCAATTCGGATAAAGTTGGACAAAAAAGTGTACCCCGACTGGGACCAAATTAGTCCCAATCAGAGAAGAATCGTGAGAAATTCATCAGCATCGCAGCCCTGCGCACTAATCGACCCATCATCACCAGGATCACCAATTGTCTTCTTCCTTCTTCTCTGGCTATAAATGCTACTCTCCTCTTCCTCATTTCCACACCAAAATCCTTCCTTCTTCTTTCATATGAGAGCTATGAATATGGAGAGTACATAGATGCTGTAAATTTTGTGAAAGGTCGCCGGAGATGGGAGTAATCGTTGCCGGAAGTTTTGCCGGAAAATCGTCAAAACCCCCTTATGCTTCGAGGTAAGCCCGTTGATATATCTAATGACTAGAATGTTCGTATAGATCGTTTCTACGTTCATAAACGGTCGTTTGGTTGAGTTTTGTGTTTGACATGTTTGAAGAACCAAGAATCATAAAACTCAAATTTGTTGTTAAAACTTTGAATTGATGCCTCTAAAATGATCTACAAACCTTGGAGAACATTTATATATAGTTTAATTGAAGTTTGGTAACCAAAAATGGAGTTTGAGGAAAATGGACGCATGAAGATGATGATGAATAGTAAATTTTTGTGCTGATACGGGACCTGGTACCGTGTCTAGGTACCGTGTCCAGGTACCGTTAGAAGTGAAATTTTTCAGAACGGTACGGTAAGCAAAGGTGTTAATACTCGAAGCTAGGCCGCTATTTGCTATCGAATGTTATGTTGATTAATGATTATGATGAATGATTATTATGATGATTACGGCTTGATGAAACCACTGATTAAAATGATTATCAAGGATTAAATTATGAATTGAAATTAATATGTTGATGATTATGAAATGATTTGGATTGTAAGGATATCTAGAAGAACTCTAAGATATACCTAGGTTGACCTTGGTTTCTAAGACTATCTAGAAGACCTCTAAGATAGCTTAGAAATAGGCCTTGCGGGTATAATCATGAGTATTCGGTGGCCTGGGTTAAAACGTACGTACGGGATCTACAAACAAAACTCAAGGAACTCGTTTGGGGATACCACCCAACCCGACAGTTAGTATTCTACTGTTCGGTTTTCTGGATTTGTACCTTAAGTGAAGGCTAGTTTAAGAGTTGTTAAATAAATCGGAATATGTACCTTAAACTAATGACCTAGCTTAAGAGTTGGTTAGAAGTACCTTGAACTAGTAATAGTTTAAGAGGGTAAATATCAAATAGATTGGCCTTAGACTAGAATAGTTTAAGAATATTGTTGAATAACAGATGATGAATATTATATGATTAATGTTGAATATGAATGATGAATACACATGTTGAATGATTGAATAATGAATGTTGAAAATTGAAAATTGATTATTGAATATCTGAACTGAACATTATGTGCATGATATCAAATGATTTGATTGTGAATTGAGATACAATTTATATGGATGTTCAACGCATTAGATATGTTTACTCAGCTTTACCGCTGAGCATGTAGTATGTTTTATTTGCTACACGCAGGTCAATAGAATGATGTGACATCATCCTGGAGGCAGACGAAGGCGAGATAGTCGAAATGGATGTGATGGTTTTGAATTAAAGAATATAAATAAATTATGTTTGTGGTTATGATTCGTTTAGCTTCCGCAATATTTAAAACTCTGTACTGTTTATGATATCAAAAATATTATTATGATAAATAAAAGTGTTTGAAAAGTTTTAAATTTTACGGTTATCAAGTTAATACTTTAGTCCGAAAGGGGCTGCAGACCTGGACGGATTAGGGTGTTACACCTGAGCTGTCTCGGTCAACCAGGTTTTGCCACGTGTCATTCTTGGGCTGCAATATAAGCTGAAGCGTCCAACTTGGCCAAACGTCTGGTTTGTAATTTTGGCCCAATTTCACTCCATTTTGGCCCTGAACACTGTTTTTGACCTCCCGGAAACTCGTTCAAGCCCGAATCTTGATCCTTTCATGATTGATTCCCTTTTTCTCAAGTATTTAAACATATAATGGATGATTTATTCATGTGGAATCCCCTTTTATGACTATTTACGTGCAATAACGTTTAGAATATGATGTATTACCTCTGTCCCAGAGTATTTGTCCACTTTCATTTTTACACACCATCCAAGACACTTCTTTAGTCCATTTTATCTTGTAATTTGTTTATTAAAAAATTATAGAAATTATATATTAATAATCTATATGTTAAGACTGTTGGAACACGGGTTTACGCCTACGTCGTACTAAACTGTGTTCGTTTATGACAGGTTTTGATAATGCCAAACCGGCGCGACATATCGAAGCTAAAGTGAGCAAAACTAAGGCGAAGGAACATGGCATGATGACTTGAGAACCAAGAACCCAGAATCAAGAACGAAGAACCAGAATTGTATTGAGTCGGTCTTAATGTGATCAAGACCGGCACAAAATTCCAAATCTTGGCTCTCTAGGCTTAATTCATAAAAATCTCTTTTACATGTTCAAAAATATTTTTCTTAAGTTTAAACTTGGGTCAAAACACATGGAGTTCGCCCAAGCCAAAAACCAAGCCATCCGGCGTTCGGTTTTCAGAAACCGGCGTTCGGCTTTCGGTTTTCGGCATTGGTTTTTTGGCGTCCGAACCAACCAAGTGGTTTTCAACTTTTTATGACTGGTTTTTACTTCTGGGCATATTTAAATAGTTCTCCAACAAAAACGCCTCAAAAACCACTCTCCGTTTTTTGTCGTTTAGTGAAATCCATGCGAAACGGCGCGAACTTGGCTAGCTGTGGTTTTCAACTAAATGACGTGGTTTTCAAGATGTTTTACTTGATTTCTTAGCAAAATGCAATAAACAAATGTTTTCTCAACTTGGTTTTTATTTTGGAGAACTTGCGTTTTTGACATCGGCTAATGGCGTGACTAAACCAACCATGGGTCTGGCTAAACCAGACCAACAGCGATGTTGAGGCAATCAACAGCGCTGTCTGGCCTGGGTAGCTAAAAACATGATTTGGCGTTAAGTCTTCCAACAGCGATGTTGGACACTAGACATAGCTGTTGAGCCAAGGTTGGATTTCCAGAAACTTCTGGAACAGCGATGTAGGCTTCCCTACAGCGCTGTCCAACCTAAGCCAAAAAATATAGTGCATTGGCAGAAAGTTTTTGGACAGCGATTTTGACCCAGCAACAGCGCTGTCAGGCCAAAATTCCATCTTCAAAGGCAGCCCTAAAACAGCGATGTTCTAGTATAGGACATCGATGTAGAGACCTGACCGTTTGAAGGAATTTAAGGCTAAAACTTTCCTTGTTTGGAAGTCAACAGCCAAAACAGCGATGTAGGGATTATAGACATCGCTGTTGGCATGACCGTTGCTTCCCAGTTTTCAAACCGCAAGCCTAGAACAGCGATGTCCAGGCCTAGGACAGCGCTGTCTGGGTGATTTTCAACAGATCCAAATTTCATCAAATCCCACAAATTATGCCAATCACCCCTTAAATACTTTGGCCCGTTGGAGCCTATTTTTCTACTATAAAATGGGGTGTTTGGGTCTGTTTTACACATCACATTACTTCACAACTCCTACTCTTTCATTGCAAATCATTCTTTAATTATTCATAGCTTTTGAGAGCCATTTTTGTGAAGCTTGTGTTGTGTTCTTGAGCGTTCTTAGTTTACTCAATATCCACTCTAAAAAGAGAGTATTGTTCTTGAGTGTTTTTAGTGTTCTTAGACACTTGACAAGAGAAGGTATTTCTCTTGTTGTTCGAAGGAAGGGTTGTTTCCTTCGAAGGTTCGTTGAGGTTCGTGTGACTCGAATTCTCAAGTTGTACGGGTTTGTTAAGCACCGTTAAGCTTAACGAGATAGTAGTGTAGCTCGAGAGAGTCTCTCGAGAGGCTGGATTAGCCACAAGTTGTGGTGAACCAGGGTAAAATCGGTGTGCCTCTTTCTTTTCTCTTTACTTCTCGCTTATTCATTTTTATTCCTGCGATTTCTTGATCGAACGCTATTCACCCCCCCTCTAGCGTTTGTCTATTATTCTAACAATTGGTATCAGAGCCTAACTCGCGTCCAAGCTTAACCGTTTGAGAGTAAAGCGATCATGGGCTCTTCTTCTAGAAATCTCTATGCAGGAATTGGAGAAGGACAATCAACCTCTAGGCCACCACTCTTTAATGGCACCAACTACTCTTATTGGAAGGAACGGATGAGAATCTATATTCGTTCCACCAACTTTCAATTGTGGTTGGTGATCAAAAATGGAGGAGAAATCCCTATGAAGAAAGTGGGAGAAACCACGGTCCCAAAGACCGAAGACGAATTTGATGTCGAGGACATCAAGAAGATCGAAAACTATGCAAAGGCCATCAATATGCTATGTTGCGCGGTCAACCCTGATGACTACCGAAAGATCTCCTGTTGCACAACCGCCAAGGAGATGTGGGACAAGCTTGAAGTGACGTACGAAGGTACCGATCAAGTTCGCGAAGCCAAGATCGACTTTCTCACCCAAGAGTACGAAATGTTCCGGATGAAAGAAGGTGAGAAAATTGATGACATGTTCGACCGGTTCTCAAAGATAATCAACGATCTTCATGCCCTCAAAAAGACCTACACCAACAAGGATCTTGTGAGGAAAATCCTGCGGAGTCTCACACCCGAATGGAGGTCAAAAGCCGATGCAATCTACGAATCCATCGGAGTCTCCAACATCACCATCGGCGGGCTAAGAGGTAATCTTAAAACCTATGAATCTACTTTTCTAACCCCGTCTTTGGATGAACAAAAGAAAAAGGGGATAGCTCTCAAAGCCACCAAGGAGCCGGTGGAAGAGGCTTCAAGCGATGACGACAATGAATTCGGGCTCGTCATCAAGAAGTTTCACAAGTTCATGAAGAAGGAATTTGAGCGGAAGGGAAGGAAGCACAACGGTCCTCCCAAGTGCTACGGCTGTGGCGAGATTGGCCACATCAAGCCAAGGTGTCCAAAGGCCAAACACGGCAAGGACAAGTCTGGCTTCAAGAAGCAAAGGGCCTACATCTCTTGGGGTGGCGATTCCGGCGACGAATCAACCGACCAAGAGGAGGACGAAGCTGCAAATCTCTGCCTCATGGCACACGAAGATCAAAGCAACGACGTCCAAGAGGTATGTAACATTTCTTCCGACTCTTATACTTTTGAAGAAATGCAAGAAGCACTTCATGAACTCTATGAGGAATTTGTTAGCGCTTCTAAAACGAATAAATCTTTGAAGAAACGACTTTCTTTACTTAAAAACGATTTTGAAAGATTGGAAAAAGAAAATGAAACACTTAAACAAGAAAACAAGTTTTTCGGAAAAAGAAGCGCTGACAAACCAGAAAGCTCATCAAGTGAATGTGGGTCTTGCAAAGCTTTAAAAGAGCAAGTCGCTAAACTTGAGAGCACGGTCAAGAAATTTAATACTCCTCATAAAGACTTAAGTTTACTTCTTAACACTATGCATTTTTCTAAGGAAGGAATAGGTTTTGATAAAAATAAAGCTAAAGATAATGTTGAGCCACCACCTAGACAATCATCTAAGGTTCAACATAAGAAACCTAAAAATCAAGATAATAGAAAACCTAGTCAACCTAAGGACACTAGACAACCTAGACTAAAACCTAGGAATGAAAACGGCCATGGTAGACAACCTAAGAAAAATGATTTTGTGCATAAAAATGAATTTTCTCAAATAAGAAGAAATAATGCTAGAACACCTAGAAGAGGCCAGTTTCAAAATTTCCAAAAACCATCATTTTCACAAAATAGGAACAAAATGGTTAAACCTTCTAACTATTATGAACCTAGGCACATGTACAACCCCAATGTAGTTTGCCATTATTGTAATAGGATAGGCCATATTGCTTCCGTTTGTTACACTAGGCATAGGCACCTGTCACAAAATCAAGCACACTACCATCACACACCTAACACCCGAGGACCCAACGTAAATTGGGTACCTAAAACTCATTGATGTGTTTTATAGGTGTGCTTGAAGGCATCAAGTGTACTTTGGTACCTTGATAGCGGATGCTCCAAGCACATGACCGGGGATGCATCCAAGTTTCTCCAAATCAAACCTGCTAAAGGAGGAAACGTAGTTTTTGGAGACAATAGCAAGGGAAAAATTATTGGCATTGGTTCAGTAGGTAAATCTGAAAACTCCTCTATAGATAATGTCTTTCTTGTTAAAGGTCTTAAACACAATCTCTTGAGCATAAGTCAATTATGTGACAAGGGAAACCGTGTGACCTTCGATTCAAAATCATGCACGGTAGAACGCCTTAGTGATAATAAGGTCATTCTACGTGGTGATAGAATCGATAACATATATATGGTTAACTTAGACAAATCTCTTTCCGGCTTTGCTAAGTGCCTCATGAGTAAAGAGGAAGACACTTGGTTATGGCACCGAAGGGTAGCTCATATGAACATGAACCTTTTGAACAAATTGGTTTCACAAGACTTAGTAATTGGCATTCCAAAACTTAAGTTTTAAAAAGACGCCATATGTGATGCATGTCAAAAGGGGAAGCAAGTTCGGGCTTCGTTTAAGTCTAAGAACGTTGTTTCAACGTCTAGACCGCTTCAACTTTTGCACATGGATCTCTTTGGTCCTTCTAGAACGAAAAGCTTTGGTGGCAATTACTTTGCGTTTGTGATTGTCGATGACTACTCTAGGTTTACATGGACCTTGTTTCTAACTCATAAAAGTGAGGCATTTCATGTTTTCAAAAATTTCTTAAAGAAAGTTCAAAATGAAAAAGAAACAACCATAGTAGCCATAAGAAGCGACCATGGGGGAGAGTTCGAACGAAATCTGTTTTCAGATTTATGTGACGAACTTGGCATTGATCATAACTTCTCAGCCCCACGTACACCACAACAAAATGGAGTGGTGGAACGTAAAAATAGATGTCTCGAAGAGATGGCTAGAACTATGATCAATGAGGCAAAAATCCCTAAGTATTTTTGGGCGGATGCCGTGAGTACCGCGAGCTACGTGTTAAACCGAGCCGTCATTCGACCGATACTCATGAAAACGCCCTATGAACGGTATAAAGGGAGAAAGCCAAACCTTTCCCATCTTCGAGTCTTTGGTTGCAAATGTTTTATTCATAACAATGGTAAAGACAATTTAGAAAAATTTGATACTAAGTCGGATGAAGGAATTTTTCTGGGTTACTCATTACGTAGAAAGGCCTATAGAGTCTTCAATAAACGTACCTTGACTATCAAGGAGTCTCCTCATATTGTATTTTCCGAAGATAATACTCGCTTGGCGAGAAAGGCTATTTGTGATGATCTTGCAGATTCATTAGAGAGAGTACACCATGAAGACGATGAAGAAGACACACCATTATACACCAACCCGCAACCACAATCTGAGGAAACACCTCAAGTGATGGTCAAAAATGAGGACCAAGCGGACGGAGAAGATCAAGAGGAAGCCCAGGAACAAGAGGAAACCGAGCTTCCCATCGCTTGGAGAACGCACAAGAACCATCCACTTGACCAGGTAATCGGCAGCATCAACCGCGGGGTAAGTACTCGCAACTCTCTAAGGGACAGCGTAGGACACATGGCTTTTGTATCTCAAATTGAACCTACAACCATTTCCGAAGCAATAAACGATGAACATTGGACCTTGGCTATGCAAGAGGAGCTAAACCAATTCAAACGGAATGACGTTTGGGAATTGGTGCCAAGGCCCGATGATCGTACGATTATTGGTACGAAATGGGTGTTCCGTAACAAACTTGATGAAAATGGAATAATCACTAGAAACAAAGCTAGGCTCGTAGCTAAAGGCTACAATCAAGAAGAAGGCATTGATTTTGAAGAAACGTATGCACCTGTAGCACGATTAGAAGCTATTCGTTTACTTCTTGCTTTTGCTTCGTCTATGGATTTTAAACATTATCAAATGGATGTTAAGAGTGCCTTCCTCAATGGTTTTATTCAAGAGGAAGTGTATGTTGACCAGCCCCTGGGGTTTGAGGACTTTGAGTTTCCCGATCACGTCTTCAAACTCAAGAAAGCGCTCTACGGTCTTAAACAAGCACCACGTGCTTGGTACGAACGTTTGAGTAAATTTCTTTTGGATAGTGGTTTCCAAAGGGGAAAGGTTGACACTACACTTTTTATCAAGAGTAAAAACAATAACATCCTTTTGGTTCAAGTTTATGTAGACGACATTATATTCGGTGCTACTAACGAGTCTTTGTGCAAGGAATTCTCAACGCTAATGACTAGCGAATTTGAAATGTCAATGATGGGCGAGCTCACATTCTTTTTGGGACTCCAAGTTTTGCAAATGAAAGATGGAATGTTCATTTGCCAAGCTAAATACTGCAAGGAGCTCCTAAAACGGTTTGAAATGGACAACGCCAAAGCCATGGCGACCCCGATGAGCACGTCTGACCATCTTGACAAAGACGAGAAAGGTAAGGAAGTAGAGGTCAAAAAGTATCGAGGTATGATCGGATCCCTTCTCTATCTTACCGCTAGTAGGCTGGATATCATGTTTAGCGTATGCCTTTGCGCGAGGTATCAATCATGTCCGAAGGCATCGCACTTAACCGCGGTGAAACGGATCATGAAATACCTTGTCGGCACGGTTAACGTTGGACTGTGGTATCCAAAAGGCTCTTCTTGTCATCTCGTTGGTTATTCCGACTCGGACTTTTCCAGTTGCAAATTAGACCGTAAAAGTACGAGTGGGACTTGCCACTTACTTGGTAGCTCCCTTGTCTCATGGTTTAGTAAGAAACAAGTCAGTGTTGCGTTATCCACAACCGAAGCGGAATATGTAGCCGCCGGTAGTTGTTGTGCTCAAATCCTTTGGATGAAGCAACAACTCGTGGACTATGGCCTTAGTATCAATCACGTCCCCCTTCATTGTGATAATACTAGCGCCATAAGCTTGACGAAGAACCCCGTTCTTCACTCAAGGACGAAACACATTGACATTAAGCATCATTTCATTAGAGATCATGTTCTCAAAGGTGATGTCGAAATTGAGTTTGTTGAAACACACAACCAATTAGCCGACATTTTCACAAAACCTTTAGAGAAAGATTCGTTCTTCCGCATTCGAAGTGAACTCGGAATCCTTGACTCCACGATGATCTAAGTTGTGAATCTAAATTTATTAAACATTTACTAACTTGAGCGTCGGAGAACTTTTTCTTTTTTGCAGGTACCCCGTTCATGAAATCAGGGGGAACCATGCAAACAGCACTGTCCAGGAGACACAACAGCGCTGTTGAGGGAAACACCGCCAACCAGAAAGTTTTCCAACAGCGCTGTCCATCAAGCCAACAACGCTGTCCCAGGGAGTCCCTTACATCTTCACTTTCCAGAAACTTTTTGAACATCGATGTTCTCTTTTAAACATCGTTGTCTTCCCAAAACTTTTTGTTTTCAACCAAAACCAGAAACTTTTTAAACAGCGATGTCTTACCTACAACATCGATGTCCACTTTTACAAATTTTTTCCTCTATCGCAAAACAGCGATGTAGAAAAACCCAACAGCGCTATTCAAATGGGTTCAAACCCTTACACAATTCCAGAAACTTTTGGAACATCGCTGTAGGGTACTCAACATCGCTGTCCTTTTGACTCCTGTTTTTTTTTAAACTTGACGCAGAACAGCGCTGTACAAGGAACAACAGCGCTGTCCCAACAGCGATGTCGCCTGTAGAACATCGCTGTTCTGGTCAAAATTTTCAAAAAAAAATATCCGTTGCACCTTCATTTATTGCTCCAACAGTCATATTTTTTGAAATTTTGGACGTTGGAGGCCTCCTTTTGTATAAATTGGAGCCTCCACTCCTAATTTTTACACACACAAACACAAATTCTCTCCATTCCTCTTGCATATCTCACTCTACTTACAATTTTTTTTCTTCCTCTTCATCATGGGCAAGGACAAGAGCAGGGCCGCCACCTCCGGGAAATCAAAGTCCAAATCCCGGGCGCCTACGTCATCATTCGAGGAGCGTCTCTACTACGGTGACGGGTCATACCTTTGGTTTGATTCCGAGGAGGAGCACACCCGTTTTCTCACCTTCTTCTCTAAACGGGTTGTGGCCCCCCCATGAATCATCCCGGAGCGTTACCCGGAGTTGCAGGGCTACGAAGACCTCGGCGCGCAGCTTCATCAAGCCGGTCTTTGGCCGTTTGTCTCCTGGGCACGAAAGGAGATCAACCCGGCGCTGATCCGGGCCTTCTACTCCAACCTCCGGCGTGAGGACGACGTGCTCTACTCGCTCGTCAAGAGCACGCCGATCGAGCTCACCGTGGAGCAGCTTGGGCGCATCGCCAGCCTCCCCTTCCAAGGCAACGATGTGTCTCACTATGGTGGAGAGGATTGGGTGCTCAACAACGAGGACCTTATCCTCAACGAGCTTGGCATCACCGAGCTCAAACGCCATGGCTCGGGCCGCCCAACCATCCACTCCGCCAAGCCCGAAGGCCGCCTCGTCCTCTACATCGTCTCCCGGATCATCAAACCGAGGAAGCACGGCCACACCATCATGCACGGTGAAGACCTCAAGCTCATCCATGCGATCATGCATTCGGCCCTAATCAATTGGGCAAAGTTTGTCATGATCAACATGACGATTGCAGCGTCCACCGAGCACGACCACCTCCTCCCCTACCCGTTTTTGGTGATGGACATCCTTGAACGGTTCAAGGTAACCACCACCGTTGGCCCGCTAACGAAGGCCACGAAGATTTGGACAATCAGCAACCAAACCTTCCTCAAGCGGTCGGACAATGCCGCGGCTGCCACTGCCGAGCCACGCCGCACTGCCCCCACCGCTGGCCCAGCCGAACCCCAGGCCCGGGCCAAACTTGCCTCCATCGCCGACTCCCTCAACCGGCTCCACCTCAAAGTTGACGGGATGGGTGGCTACCTTGAACGGCTCGACGTGGCTGTTCAACGCCAAGGATACGCGATGAACTCGTACTTCCAAGGTATCAACTACGTCCCCCCACCGTACCACGACACGTTCTTTGGGCAAGTGTACGGTGACGAAGACAAAGCCGATGACTCCTACGCCCCGTCTGTTGAAACACGGGCATGTCACATTTTCGTACTAAAGCCGTGTTTGTTTTTATGACAGGTTTTGATAATGCCAAACCGCCGTGATCAAGTCAAACTTTGAATATACAAGGCGAAGAAGGAAGACAAGAACAAGAGCTAAAAGAAGACCAAGAATGAAGACCTTAGTCTTAGTGTCGTTGAGTCGGTCTTCATTGTGATCAAGACTGACCCAATCTTTACACCTTGGCTCTTTAGGCTAAAAACCTTCATTGCACTTCTTAAATCATAAAAATGCTTTTCAAACATGTTTAAGTCATTAAAAACAGTTGGTGTTCGCCCAAACCAAAAACCAAGCCATCCGGCGTTCGGGTTTCAGAAACTGGCGTTCGGCTCTCGGTTATCGGCTATGGTTTTTGGCGTCCGAACCAACCAAGTGGTTTTCAACTTTTTATGATTTGTTTTTACTCTTTGGCATGTTTAAACGGTTCTCCAACAAAAACACCTTGAAAACCATCTCTCGCTTTTGGTCGTTTGACAAAAGTCATTCAAAACGGCATAAAACTTGGCTAGCCGTGGTTTTCACTTAAATGACGTGGTTTTTAAAGTGTCTTACTCGATTTATTAGCCAAATACATCAAATAAGTGTTTTAAACACTTGGTTTTTATTTTGGAGAACTTTGATTTTTTCGGTCGGGTTTCGCATCGGTTGGCTAGGCCGTGGTTAAGGCAAAAACCATGGGTTCTTGACTAACCACTCACCCAGCGATGGGAAGATCTTCCCATCGATGGGTAAGCGGCTCCTCAGCCAAACCAGTTTCCAGAACCATGCCAAACAGCGATGGGGAGTTCCACCCATCGCTGTTAGAGCCTTGGTGCAAAATTACCACAAGGCAGAACGACCTTGCCCAGCGATGGGAAGTCTATCCCATCGATGGGAACCCAGCGATGGTAAGGGTATACCATCGATGGGAAGGCATGACCGTTGGTGGTCATTAAAGGTTGATTCTTTCCTTGTTTGGAAGTCAACCTCCCACCCAGCGATGGGAAGCTTGTACCCATCGATGGGTAGGTAACCGTTGGCTTCAAAACTGAAGGAAAATTGGCTTACCAGCGATGGGTAAGTTCCAAACATCGATGGGAAGCCAATATTCTGCAGATCCCAAATCTTTTCAATCCCATAAATCAAGCTAATCACTCCTTTAATGCATTGGTCCGTTGGAGCCTAATTTTGCACTATAAAAAGGGGTGTTTGGGTCTGCTTTTCTCATCAATTCACTTCACAATATTCATACTTTCACTGCATTCAAATAACATCATTTTCCATAGCTTTCTAGAGCCAATTTGTGTGAAGTTTGAGTTGTTCTTGAGCGTATATATTTTACTCATATCCACTCTTAAGGAGAGTCTTGTTCTTGAGTGTCTTAGTGTTGTATACACGTTAAGGGAAGCTTGTTTCCCTTGGTTGTACGAAGGAAAGGTATTTTCCTTCGGGTTGAAGTCTTGGAGTGCAGTATCTCCAAGCAAGGTTGTTGAGGCTCGTGGGACTCGAGTTCTCAGGTTGTAAAGGTTTGTTAAGCACCCGTAAGCTTAACGGAAGTAGTGTAGCTCGAGAGAGTCTCTCGGGAGACTGGATTAGCCACACGTTGTGGTGAACCGGTATAAATCTTGGTGTGCTCCCTTTACGTTTTCTACGCTCTTTACTTTTCACGTTCTTAATTTTTTATTCCTGCGATTTCTACGATCAAACGTTATTCACCCCCCCTCTAGCGTTGGTCACTTATTCTAACAATTGGTATCAGAGCCTAACTCGCGTCCAAACTTAACCGTTTGAGAGTAAAGCGATCATGGGTTCTTCTTCTAGAAATTTGTATGCAGGAATAGGTGAAGGGCAATCAACCACACGGCCACCTCTTTTTGATGGAACCAATTATACATATTGGAAAGAACGAATGAGAATCTATATTCGTTCCACGAACTTCCAATTATGGTTGGTTATCAAAAACGGGAAAGAGGTACCAATGAAGAAAGTCGGAGACAAGTTGATCCCTAAGACCGAAGACGAGTTTGATGCCGAGGACATCAAAAAGGTCGAGAATTATGCAAAAGCAATAAACATGCTTTATTGTGCCGTAAATCCTGATGACTACCGCAAGATCTCTTGTTGCTCAACCGCCAAAGAGATGTGGGATAAACTTGAGGTGACGTACGAAGGAACGGACCAAGTACGTGAAGCCAAGATTGACTTCCTCACCCAAGAATATGAGATGTTCAGGATGAAGGAGCACGAGAATATCGATGATATGTTCGACCGTTTTTCCAAGATAGTCAACGATCTTCATGCATTAAAGAAGACTTACACCGACAGGGATCGTGTGCGAAAGATCCTACGGAGCTTGACATCCGAATGGCGATCCAAGGCCGATGCCATATATGAGTCAATCGGCACATCAACTGTCACCATCGACGGTTTAAGAGGTAATTTAAAAACTTATGAATCTACTATACTTAACCCATCTTTGAATGACCAGAGAAAAGGCATAGCATTAAAAGCCTCCAAAGAACCGACAATGAATGACTCAAGCGACGAAGATGAAGTCAAGCTAATCATGAAGAAGTTTTGCAAACTTCTAAAGAAAGAGAAGGTTGAGGATGGCCCTGTGTGCTATGGATGTGGTGAAGCCGGGCACATCAAGAACAAATGCCCGAAAAGCGGAAGGAATGCTCGGCACTTCAAAAGGCAAAGGGCATATATCTCTTGGGGTGGCGACTCCGGAGACGAGTCAACCAATCAAGACGAGGATGAAACTTCCAACCTCTGTCTCATCGCGCACGAAGACCAAACCGACGATGTACAAGAGGTATGTACCATTTCTTCCGACTCTTACACCTTTGAAGAAATGCAAGAAGCACTTCATGAACTTTATGATAAATTTGTTAGCGCTTCTAAAATCAACAAATCGTTAAAGAAATGCCTCTCCACTCTTGAAAATGATTTTGAAAATCTGGAAAAAGATAATGAGAAGTTAAAACAAGAGAATAAATTTTATGGCAAAAGAAGCGCCAACAAACCAGAAAGTTCCTTAAACGAATGTGAATCTTGCAAAGCTTTAGAGGAACAAGTCACAAAACTAGAGAGTACGGTCAAGAAATTTAATACTCCACACAAAGATCTTAATTTACTCCTTGACACCATGCATTTTTCTAAAGAAGGAATAGGTTTTAATAAAAACGAAGCTAAGGATAAAGAAAACGTTGAGCAAACACCTAGACAACCTCCTAAGGCTCAACATAAGAAAGCTAAAAATCAAGTAAATAGAAAACCTAGTCAATCTAAGAACACTAGACAACCTAGACAAAAACCTAGGAATGAAAACGTTCATGGTAGACAACCTAAGAAAAATTATCAAAATGTTTTTGTGCATAAAAATATTTTTTCTCAAAATAGAAGAGACAATATGAGAACACCTAGAAATGATCCTTTTGAAAACATGCATAAACCATCCTTTTCTCAAAATAGGACAAACATGGTTAGGCCCCCTAGCTATTATCAACCTAGGCATATGTTCAACCCAAATGTAGTATGCTATTATTGCAATAGGGTAGGACATATAGCTCCCGTGTGTTTCACTAGACATAGGCACTTGACCTTTAATGAAACACACACCATATTTAGTGCTGACGAAAAGAAATCCTTTGGAAAAGGATATTGGAATCATAAACAATCTCCACAGGATAGTGCACAAAAGAAACCGTATTATTTCTTCTATTTTGACGAAAAGAAGAAAGTCCACATTCCGTTACTGGAACCAACACAGACCACACCGAGATATCGGCACTCCGTTTGGGTAGACTGGAATGTAAAAATAGATGTCTCGAAGAAATGGCTAGAACTATGATCAATGAGGCAAAAATCCCTAAGTATTTTTGGGCGGATGCCGTGAGTACCGCGAGCTACGTGTTAAACCGAGCCGTCATTCGACCGATACTCATGAAAACGCCCTATGAGCTATACAAAGGGAGAAAGCCAAACCTTTCCCATCTTCGAGTCTTTGGCTGCAAATGTTTTATTCACAACAATGGCAAAGACAATTTAGGCAAATTTGATGCCAAGTCGGATGAAGGAATTTTTCTGGGTTACTCATTACGTAGCAAGGCTTATAGAGTCTTCAATAAACGTACTTTGACTATTGAGGAGTCTCCTCACGTTGTATTCTCCGAAGATAACCCTCGCTTGGCGAGAAAGGATATTTGTGATGACCTTGCAGAATCGTTAGAAAGAATACATATTGATGACGATGAAGACAACACCGGAATATACATCAACACACAGCCGCAAACTGAGGAGATACCTCAAACGACTAACCAAGGTGAGGAAGAAAATCAGGAGGAAGAAGAAGGACAAGAGGAACACGAAGAAGAAACAACCGAGCTTCCCATCGCTTGGAGAACGCACAAGAACCATCCACTTGACCAGGTAATCGGCAGCATCAACCGCGGGGTAAGTACTCGCAACTCTCTAAGGGACAGCGTAGGACACATGGCTTTTGTATCTCAAATTGAACCTACAACCATTTCCGAAGCAATAAACGATGAACATTGGACCTTGGCTATGCAAGAGGAGCTAAACCAATTCAAACGGAATGACGTTTGGGAATTGGTGCCAAGGCCCGATGATCGTACGATTATTGGTACGAAATGGGTGTTCCGTAACAAACTTGATGAAAATGGAATAATCACTAGAAACAAAGCTAGGCTCGTAGCTAAAGGCTACAATCAAGAAGAAGGCATTGATTTTGAAGAAACGTATGCACCTGTAGCACGTTTAGAAGCTATTCGTTTACTTCTAGCTTTTGCTTCGTCTATGGATTTTAAACTTTATCAAATGGATGTTAAGAGTGCCTTCCTCAATGGTTTAATTCAAGAGGAAGTGCATGTTGACCAGCCCCCGGGGTTTGAGGACTTTGAGTTTCCCGATCACGTCTTCAAACTCAAGAAAGCGCTCTACGGTCTTAAACAAGCACCACGTGCTTGGTACGAACGTTTGAGTAAATTTCTTTTGGATAGTGGTTTCCAAAGGGGAAAGGTTGACACTACACTTTTTATCAAGAGTAAAAACAACAACATCCTTTTGGTTCAAGTTTATGTAGACGACATTATATTCGGTGCTACTAACGAGTCTTTGTGCAAGGAATTCTCAACGCTCATGACTAGCGAATTTGAAATGTCAATGATGGGCGAGCTCACATTCTTTTTGGGACTCCAAGTTAAGCAAATGAAAGATGGAACGTTCATTTGCCAAGCTAAATACTACAAGGAGCTCCTAAAACGGTTTGAAATGGACAACGCCAAAGCCATGGCGACCCCGATGAGCACGTCTAACCATCTTGACAAAGACGAGAAAGGTAAGGAAGTAGAAGTCAAAAAGTATCGAGGTATGATCGGATCCCTTCTCTATCTTACCGCTAGTAGGCCGGATATCATGTTTAGCGTATGCCTTTGCGCGAGGTATCAATCATATCCGAAGAAATCGCACTTAACCACGGTGAAACGGATCATGAAATACCTTGTCGGCACGGTCAACGTTGGACTGTGGTATCCAAAAGGCTCTTCGTGTCTTCTCGTTGGCTACTCCGACTCGGACTTTGCCGGTTGCAAATTGGACCGCAAAAGTACAAGTGGGACTTGCCATTTACTTGGTAGTTCTTTAGTTTCATGGTTTAGCAAAAAACAAGTCAGTGTTGCGTTATCCACAACCGAAGCGGAATACGTTGCCACCGGTAGTTGTTGTGCTCAAATCCTTTGGATGAAGCAACAACTCGTGGACTATGGCCTTAGTATCAGTCACGTTCCTCTTCGTTGTGACAATACTAGCGCCATTAGCTTGACGAAGAACCCCGTTCTTCATTCAAGGACGAAACACATTGACATTAGGCACCATTTCATTAGAGATCATGTTCTCAAAGGTGATGTCGAAATTGAGTTTGTTGAAACACACAACCAATTGGCCGACATTTTCACAAAACCTTTAGAGAAAGAGTCGTTCTTCCGCATTCGTAGCGAACTCGGAATCCTTGACTCCACGATGATCTAATTTGTGCATTTTATCATTCTTTTATTGTTAATGGAACGTTTACTAACTTGAGCGTCGGAGGGTTTTCTAACTCTTTTTTGCAGGGACGGTTCGAAGTGAAGAACTCTGGAAATCAGGGGGAACCAGCGATGGGTAGGCCATACCATCGCTGGGAGGGAAGTTTCTCTTTTTCCAGAACCCCTCTTCCCATCGATGGGTTCTTCTTCCCATCGATGGGTAATTGACTCTAATTTTTAAAAATACTTAACGGATTTCCAGAACACCCTAACCCATCGATGGGTACTTTGTCCCATCGCTGGGTGAAGGACTTTTATCAATTTTTTTTTTTTCAGAACCTCCCAACCCATCGATGGGAACTTTCTCCCATCGCTGGTGTTTGACTTAATTTTTTTTCAGATTTCCAGAACGCCTTTACCCATCGATGGGTAGTTTATCCCATCGCTGGGTGAGTTCCTGTTTTTGTTTCAGAACCTCCAAACCCATCGATGGGAAGTTCCTCCCATCGCTGGGTGTTTGACACTATTTTTTAAAAAATTCTTTAACGGATTTTCAAAACTACTAAACCAGCGATGGGATGGTATTAACATCGCTGGGAAGGCCATGTTCTTTTTCCAGAAGCCACCTTCCCATCGATGGGCAAATGCAAACATCGCTGGGAAGGCAGCCATTGTTTTCTTCTTCGCTTTCCAGTGTCGACCTTCCCATCGATGGGAAGTTCCACCCATCGCTGGGAAGCCTGCTGCCAATTCAAATTTTTTAACCGTTGGTCACCGAATTTATTGCCCAACAGTCACTTTTTTGAATTTCAAACGAATTTCACACCCTTTCCTATATATATCCTTCCTCTCTACTCATTTTAACACACATTTTTCACATCAAAATCTCCTCTTTTACACAATTCTTCATCTTTTTGCTTCATTCATGGCCGGAGGAAAGAAGACAAAGGTTTCCAAGAAGAAGGGCAACGCCGAAGCTACGACCTCAGCGCCACCGCCGTTCCCCTACCTGGACGGCTCGTTTCTTGAGTTCGGGTCGGAGGAGGAACTCAACCGGTTCCTCACGCACTTTTCCAAGCGTCCCATTTCTCCGCCTAGGGTGCTGCCCGAGTTGTACCCTCAGCAAAAGGGGTACCACGACCTCGACAACCAGCTTCAAGCATCGGGTCTGTGGTCGTTCGTCTCCAGGAGCCGCTCGAGCTTCAATCCCGCCTTTGTCCGGGCTTTCTATTCCAATCTCCGCCGTGACGGGGACACCATTCGCAGCAGCATCAATCTCTACAACATAGAGATTGATTTGCCTACCTTCGCTCGGGTCGCAGGGCTGCCCATCCGCGGTGACGACATCGCAACCTATGGTGGCGACGATTGGATCCTCAACAACGAGGCGGTCGTCATTCGTGAGCTTGGGATCACCAACTTGATCCGCCACAGCGGCGCACCGACGATTCACTCGGCCCCACCGGACAAGCGCCTCCTCCTCTACATCATCACCCGGATTCTCCGCCCCCGGGACAGCAGCCATACCTCGCTCTTCAACGAAGACTTGAAGGCGATTCATGCCATCATCCACGGCGCCTCCATCAATTGGGCGAAATTCGTGATGATCCACATGGCGGATTGCGCCTCCATCGCCACTGAGCGGAGCTTGCCATACGCCTTCCTCGTCATGGACCTCATCATCTCCGCCGACATCTCCATCGCCGGCCCGGATACGAAGATGACAAAGATTTGGATCATCCAAGACAGCACCTTCCGGAAGAAGTCTGGTGACGGAACCGGCGCTGGACCGAGTCGTGCCCGTGCCCCTGCCCCTGCCTCCGCTCCCGCCAAGGCGTCCTTACAGTCCATAGCCGATACTCTGAATCGGCTAACCCTCACAGTGGATGGCATGGGTTAGTCAATCGAGCGGATGGACTGGACGCTGCAACGCCAACACCATGACATGACGGCGTTCTTCCGCGGCATCAACTACGTCCCGCCGCCCTTTGACAGCACCTTCCTCGGTCAAAACTATGAAGGCGAGGACGAGGAGGACAACTCCTATGCTCCATCCTCCTCCCCCGATGAGGCCGATTTTGAGGACGCGGTCGACGGGGATCCCATGGACGTTGAGGACGACGAAGAAGACGATGACGCCGAGGACGAGGACGCCGCTGCCTAAACTCTTCTTTCTTTTCCTTCCTTCCTATGATTGTTTTTTATTATTATTTCCATTCCGTTGTATTCCGCATTTTCTCCTTTTTTCATGAATAAAAGTTTACTTTTATACTCCAAAGTTCACTTTTAATTCTTTTTGTTAATGTCAAAAGGGGGAAGATATCAAGGTTATGCATAAATTGAGGGGGAATTTTTTTTAAATAAAATGGCATCTATTAAGGGGGAACACTTTTTTAAAATCTCAAAGACTTCCTCATATGCATAACCTCATCTCGTTTGCCATTATCAAAAAGGGGGAAATTGTTGAAACACGGGCATGTCACGTTTTCGTACTAAAGCCGTGTTTGTTTTTATGACAGGTTTTGATAATGCCAAACCGCCGTGATCAAGTCAAACTTTGAATATACAAGGCGAAGAAGGAAGACAAGAACAAGAGCTAAAAGAAGACCAAGAACGAAGACCTTAGTCTTAGTGTCGTTGAGTCGGTCTTCATTGTGATCAAGACCGACCCAATCTTTACACCTTGGCTCTTTAGGCTAAAAACCTTCATTGCACTTGTTAAATCATAAAAATACTTTTCAAACATGTTTAAGTCATTAAAAACACTTGGTGTTCGCCCAAACCAAAAACCAAGCCATCCGGCGTTCGGGTTTCAGAAACTGGCGTTCGGCTCTCGGTTATCGGCTATGGTTTTTGGCGTCCGAACCAACCAAGTGGTTTTCAACTTTTTATGATTGGTTTTTACTCTTTGGCATGTTTAAACGGTTCTCCAACAAAAACACCTTGAAAACCATCTCTCGCTTTTGGTCGTTTGACAAAAATCATTCAAAACGACATAAAACTTGGCTAGCCATGGTTTTCACTTAAATGACGTGGTTTTTAAAGTGTCTTACTCGATTTATTAGCCAAATACATCAAATAAGTGTTTTAAGCACTTGGTTTTTATTTTGGAGAACTTTGATTTTTTCGGTCGGGTTTCGCATCGGTTGGCTAGGCCGTGGTTAAGGCAAAAACCATGGGTTCTTGACTAACCACTCACCCAGCGATGGGAAGATCTTCCCATCGATGGGTAAGCGGCTCCTCAGCCAAACCAGTTTCCAGAACCATGCCAAACAGCGATGGGGAGTTCCACCCATCGCTGTTAGAGCCTTGGTGCAAAATTACCACAAGGCAGAACGACCTTGCCCAGCGATGGGAAGTCTATCCCATCGATGGGAACCCAGCGATGGTAAGGGTATACCATCGATGGGAAGGCATGACCGTTGGTGGTCATTAAAGGTTGATTCTTTCCTTGTTTGGAAGTCAACCTCCCACCCAGCGATGGGAAGCTTGTACCCATCGATGGGTAGGTAACCGTTGGCTTCAAAACTGAAGGAAAATTGGCTTACCAGCGATGGGTAAGTTCCAAACATCGATGGGAAGCCAATATTCTGCAGATCCCAAATCTTTTCAATCCCATAAATCAAGCTAATCACTCCTTTAATGCATTGGTCCGTTGGAGCCTAATTTTGCACTATAAAAAGGGGTGTTTGGGTCTGCTTTTCTCATCAATTCACTTCACAATATTCATACTTTCACTGCATTCAAATAACATCATTTTCCATAGCTTTCTAGAGCCAATTTGTGTGAAGTTTGAGTTGTTCTTGAGCGTATATATTTTACTCATATCCACTCTTAAGGAGAGTCTTGTTCTTGAGTGTCTTAGTGTTGTATACACGTTAAGGGAAGCTTGTTTCCCTTGGTTGTACGAAGGAAAGGTATTTTCCTTCGGGTTGAAGTCTTGGAGTGCAGTATCTCCAAGCAAGGTTGTTGAGGCTCGTGGGACTCGAGTTCTCAGGTTGTAAAGGTTTGTTAAGCACCCGTAAGCTTAACGGAAGTAGTGTAGCTCGAGAGAGTCTCTCGGGAGACTGGATTAGCCACACGTTGTGGTGAACCAGTATAAATCTTGGTGTGCTCCCTTTACGCTTTCTACGCTCTTTACTTTTCACGTTCTTAATTTTTTATTCCTGCGATTTCTACGATCAAACGCTATTCACCCCCCCTCTAGCGTTGGTCACTTATTCTAACACCGTCAAGCTCCCCGGATGAAGATGAGTTCGACGATGCCATCGATGGGGATGAGATGGACGTCGACGACGACGACGACGACGAGGAAACCGAAGACGAAGACTAGGACTCCCTTAGAATTTCTATCTCTTCTACTTTAATTATCCTGTTTTTTTATGCTTCCGTTGTACTCCGTTATTTCCATTTATTAAATAAAATCATTTCGTTTATCTTTCTGTTAATGTCAAAAGGGGGAAGAAAAGAGCTATGCATATACTAAGGGGGAACGTCTCTACAAACGAGATCGTTTGATTTTAATCCACCTAATTTTTTTTAAAGCACAAATTAAGGGGGAACTTTTTTTCACAACATTTGAAAAACACATATCCCTTAGTATGCATATCCCCGTCTTGTTTGCCATTATCAAAAAGGGGGAAATTGTTGGAACACGGGTTTACGCCTACGTCGTACTAAACTGTGTTCGTTTATGACAAGTTTTGATAATGCCAAACCTCCGCGACATATCGAAGCTAAAGTGAGCAAAACTAAGGCGAAGGAACATGGCATGATGACTTGAGAACCAAGAACCCAGAATCAAGAACGAAGAACTAGAATTGTATTGAGTCAGTCTTACTGTGATCAAGACCGGCACAAAATTCCAAATCTTGGCTCTCTAGGCTTAATTCATAAAAATCTCTTTTACATGTTCAAAAATATTTTTCTTAAGTTTAAACTTGGGTCAAAACACTTGGAGTTTTACCCAAGCCAAAAACCAAGCCATCCGGCGTTCGGTTTTCAGAAACCGGCGTTCGGCTTTCGGTTTTCGGCATTGGTTTTTTGGCGTCCGAACCAACCAAGTGGTTTTCAACTTTTTATGACTGGTTTTTACTTCTGGGAATATTTAAATAGTTCTCCAACAAAAAAGCCTCAAAAACCACTCTCCGTTTTTTGTCGTTTAGTGAAATCCATGCGAAACAGCGCGAACTTGGCTAGCCGTCGTTTTCAACTAAATGATGTGGTTTTCAAGATGTTTTACTTGATTTCTTAGCAAAATGCAATAAAAAAATGTTTTCTCAACTTGGTTTTTATTTTGGAGAACTTGCGTTTTTGACATCGGCTAATGGCGTGACTAAACCAACCATGGGTCTGGCTAAACCAGACCAACAGCGATGTTGAGGCAATCAATAGCGCTGTCTAGCCTGGGTAGCTAAAAACATGATTTGGCGTTAAGTCTTTTAACAGCGATGTTCGACACTAGACATCGCTGTTGAGCCAAGGTTGGATTTCCAGAAACTTCTAGAACAGCGATGTAGGCTTCCCTACAGCGCTGTCCAACCTAAGCCAAAAAATATAGTGCATTGGCAGAAAGTTTTTGGACAGCGATGTTGACCCAGCAACAGCGCTGTCAGGCCAAAATTCCATCTTCAAAGGCAGACCTAAAACAGCGATGTTCTAGTATAGGACATCGATGTAGAGACCTGACCGTTGGAAGGAATTTAAGGCTAAAACTTTCCTTGTTTGGAAGTCAACAGCCAAAACAGCGATGTACGGATTATAGACATCGCTGTTAGCATGACCGTTGCTTCCCAGTTTTCAAACCGCAAGCCTAGAACAGCGATGTCCAGGCCTAGGACAGCGCTGCCTAGGTGATTTTCAACAGATCCAAATTTCATCAAATCCCACAAATTATGCCAATCACCCCTTAAATACTTTGGTCCGTTGGAGCCTATTTTTCTACTATAAAATGGGGTGTTTGGTTCTGTTTTACACATCACATTACTTCACAACTCCTACTCTTTCATTGCAAATCATTCTTTAATTATTCATAGCTTTTGAGAGCCATTTTTTTGAAGCTTGTGTTGTGTTCTTGAGCGTTCTTAGTTTACTCAATATCCACTCTAAAAAGAGAGTATTGTTCTTGAGTGTTTTTAGTGTTCTTAGACACTTGACAAGAGAAGGTATTTCTCTTGTTGTTCGAAGGAAGGGTTGTTTCCTTCGAAGGTTCGTTGCGGTTCGTGTGACTCGAATTCTCAAGTTGTACGGGTTTTTTAAGCATTGTTAAGCTTAACGAGATAGTAGTGTAGCTCGAGAGAGTCTCTCGGGAGGCTGGATTAGCCACAAGTTGTGGTGAACCAGGGTAAAATCGGTGTGCCTCTTTCTTTTCTCTTTACTTCTCGCTTATTCATTTTTATTCCTGCGATTTCTTGATCGAACGCTATTCACCCCCCCTCTAGCGTTTGTCTATTATTCTAACAAAGACAAATCAAACAAGATCACACATGACTATATTTAGACTTACACATTGAGAGAATTTGATGAGTCAAAGTGCTTAGATGAACAGTTCCAAAAGTCAAAAGTGGACAAAGAGAGGGGGACGGAGTTAGAAGTTTGGAGTTCTTTATTGGTGAGGGTTTGGGATTGGTTTGACATGGTGATGAAAGGTGAAGGTAGGAGGAGTGGTGGTTTTGGCCGAAAGAAAGGAAGGAAAGAGGGAAGGAAACAAAGTGTGTTCTAGGTCCTTTGAGATGTTCAACAACAAGCTCTGATACCAAATGATATATCTTAGCTTTGGGTGTTTTGAGGGACAAAGTGGTTTTAAGATTGCAGGAGGGGTGATAGTCGATTATCTAGGAAGAGATAATCGATTATTGAAGGGTTCAGCTTCTTGAGGGATTTTGGCAGAGAGTTTCAGAAAGGGGTAATAGTCGATTTACAAGGGTATGTAAATCGATTATTGATGGCTGCGGATGTTTTACGTGAGATGATAATCGATTTTACCAAGTTGATAATCGATTATAGGGCAGTTTCAGGGAACAAAAAGGAGGTGTTTTGGTAAAGGGAGATAGACCAAGTTGGTTTTAAGAGATATAACTCACTCTAATCCTCACTTGGGGTTTGAATCTAGAATTCAATCAATATATTACACACTCAATCAAATATCTAGAACCTAACACTCACACATAAGGGAACCAACCTTAAGATACAAAAATTAGGGTTTGAAAACAGAATACAACAAGTGTATTTCTATCTTAAAATGAAGAATAAATTGCTGAGCAATACAATAGGTCTATGGCCGAAATTTAAAGGCACTCATACAAAGGAAAATACTAAGCTATTTCTTCCACAAATCTTAGAAAATGCAGCCATGTTCTTGACATTCATGGAATAAAATCAGGAAAAATGGGGACAAGGGTTCATGAATGAATATTCATGAATGGAAGGGGGGTTTCGGCCATATTAGAGGGCAAAAGGGATGGGTGATGTGTTGGGTATTTTGGCTTGGCTAGTGAGGTGAATATTTTGGTGGTTGGGGGGGTGATTTATTCAGCCTTAGTGGGGGGCAGTGGGGTGTGAGAAATATGGCCTTTATATGGTGGTTTAAAGGTCAAAGTAATCACAAATATCCCTTGGCTTGTTGTGCTTGTTATTTCAGCTGTACTAGGGGACAAGAAGGGGACAATGTTTGTGGGATGTTAGGTGATGAAATATGGTGGTTTGGCTTGGTGTGTTTTGGTCCTAGCTTAGGGAAATGAAAGGGGAAATTGACTTATTGTGTGATATGGTTTTTTGGCACAAAATGTGTTACATTGATGGAGTGACTCAAGTAGGGTATGAGGTGGGGTAGTCTCGACCAAGGGGAAAGAAAAAGAGGTTGGGGTTTGTAGTTTGTTTTGGGTTTTAGGTTTGGTTTTGGGGTAGGGTATACGGCTCTTTTAGGGAGGAGATAGGTTCAAGGTTGTCATGGTTAAGTAATATGATTTGGGGTTGGAGAATTCATTCCAAAAAGGATCGTAACATTTAGACATGATTCCACTGATTTGTTTAAGGACTTGAGGGTCAGGTGTAGTACTAGGGGATACAACATGATCTTAGGAGTGGCTACCATCAAATCCGTATCTTTGAAGGAGACGAGTGGAAAACGGCGTTCAAGACAAAGTTCTAACTATACGAGTGGCTGGTCATGCCATTCGGGTTAACCAACGCTCCGAGTACATTCATGAGACTTATGAATCAAGTTTTGAAGCCATTCATAGGTCATTTTGTCATTGTCTACTTTGACGACATTCTGATCTATAGCAAAAGCGAAGAAGAGCACGTGATTCACCTCACTTTGGTGATTAAGAAGTTAGACGACGAGAAGCTTTATGGGAATCTCGAAAAGAGCCAATTCTTTACTCAAGAGACGAAGTTCTTGGGATACTTTGTCTCAAGTGAAAGAATCAAGGTTGATGAAAAGAAGACCCAAGCCATTAAGGATTGGCTGACCCGCAATACTATGCAACAACTCCGAAGCTTCCATGGGTTCGCCTCGTTTTACCAGAGATTTGGGAAAGATTTTAGCACCATCACGGCGCCCATCACCGATTTGACAAAAAATCAGAAGTTTGAGTGGAATCCCAAGACACACCAAGCATTCGAGGCGATTAAGGAGAGACTAACACATGCCTCCGTGTTGGCCCTACCTAGCTTCGACAAGTTATTCGAAGTCGAATGCGATGCCTCCGGAGTAGGCATATGGGCTGTGCTAACCCAAGAAGGACACCTAGTGTCGTACTTTAGTGAAAAGCTAAACGACACAAGAAGTCGGTATTCCACTTATGACAAGGAGTTTTACGCACTAGTGCGGTCACTTGAACATTGGCATCACTATCTCATAAGCAAAGAGTTCATTTTGCATTCTGATCATGAGGCTTTAAAGTACATCCAAGGGCAACACAAACTCCGACCCCGACATGCTAAATGGGTTGAATACATCCAAACCTTCACCTTCACCATCAAGCATAAAAATGGAACCATGAACAAGGGCACTAATGCCTTGTCCCGACGACATTTATTACTAACAGTACTTAGTACCAAACTTGTTGGTTTTGAGTGTTTGTAGGAGCTTTACAAGGAGGATGAAGATTTCAAGGACACTTATTCTAAGTGTTTATCTCGGCCTTATGGTGAATTTCTTATCAAAGACGGATATCTTTTCTGTGGCAATCAACTATGCGTCCTGAAATGCAGCGTTCGCAAAACCCTTATCGTTGAGGTCCACGGAGGTGGCCTGGATGGTCATTATGGGGTTGACAAAACCCACATGATGATGAGAGAGCGCTACTACTGGCCGAAGATGGAGCGGGATGTAGAACACTTTGTGAAACGATGCAACACTTGCCACCTTGCCAAGAGCCATTCGCTGCCTCAAGGAAGACACCTACCCCTGCCCGCGTCTTTTGCTCTATGGGAAGACGTGAGCCTAGATGTTAGGCTCAACTTCAAGTGGAAATGGAGGAGAGGATAAGGGCTGTTTTATGGGTGCTTTGGGCTAGGACGTGTGGGATAGGAGAGGGGGAAGTTTTAAGGTTATTTTGGTTAAGGGAGGAGAAGGGAAAGTGAGAATGGGAAGGGTTTTTGAGGTGGTGTCCGAAATAGAGTAGAGGGGAGGAAATATATATTTAGTTGTTTTCTTTGAGGAGGATAAACCAAGTAGGTGTTAAGAGATATTACACACTCTTATCTTTTACTTGGGGTTTAATCTAGTATTCAAATAAGATATTACACACTTATTTAAATAACTAGAACCTATAACTCACACCTAAGAGAACCACTCTTAAGATATAGAAATAGGAATTTAAAATAGAACACAAACAAGTGTATTACTACTGAAATGGGAAAAATACAATGTGTTGAAATGCAAGGCCTGTGGCCGAATTTATACATACACACACAAGGGAGACTACCAAGTCTCTTATTCACACAAATCAAAGATGGAATAATAGCCACTTATTGATGTACTTTTATTGGGGAACAAAAACAGCAAAGGGTGTACTTGTGGGGTTGGGTTTTTCGGCCACAAGTGGTGAGAAATATATGTGAAAGTATCCCACTTATTTCGCTGGTTTGGGTAGGGATTATTTGGCCAGGGAGGGGGGTTTGAATGAGGGAAAATGGCAGGCTATTTTGGAGGTTTTATGAGAGGTATATGGAGAATCTTACCATTGTTGGGAAGCCTGTAGCAATTCAAAAATCATAGCCGTTGGGCACCTCATTCAATGCCCAACAACCATATTTTTTAACACCAAGGGCACAAATTCTCTTTTCCTATAAATATTAACCATCCTTGGTCATTTTTAACACACAATTCACATTCCTCTTTCATACTTTAAGCCTCTACTCACTTTTTAAATACTTCAACAATGGCATGAGGAAAGTCAAGGACCAAAACCGAGGCTTCAAAGAAGAAGGCCAGCACCAACACCACGACACCTTTATTTTCTCCTTATTAAATATGATTGTATTTTTATCCGTTGTATTCTGCATTTCCCTTTTAATGAATAAAAGTCTACTTTTAATTCTTTTTGTTAATGTCAAAAGGGGGAAGATATAAAGGTTATGCATAGATTGAGGGGGAACTATTTCTAAAACTAACTCTTATTCAACACATAAACTTTGTTGAAAAGAAAATTGCATTTATTAAGGGGGAACATTTTTTTATGTCTCAAATCAATCCACCTATGCATAACCCCGTCTTGTTTGCCATTGTTGAAACACGGGTTTATCACGTTTTCGTACTAAAGCCGTTTTCGCTGTTTTGACATGTTTTGATAATGCCAAACCGCCGTGAACGAGACAAGTCATTGAATATACGAGGTGAGAACCAAATATGAGAAGAAAGAGAACAATAGCTAAAAGAGATCAAGAACGAAGACCGTAGTCTTTAGCGTCGTTGAGTCGGTCACAATTGCGATCAAGACCGACCCAACCTTTACGCCTTGGCTCTTTAGGCTAAAATTCTTTTCATTGCATTTCACATCATTAAAATGTTTTTCAAACATGTTTAAAACATTAAAAACACTTGGTGTTTGCCCAAACCAAAAACCAAGCCATCCGGCATTCGGGTTTCGGAAACCGGCGTTCGGCATTCGGTTTTCGTCGTTGGTTTTTGGTGTCCGAACCAACCAAGGGGTTTTCAACTTTTAATGATTGGTTTTTACTTCTGGGCACATTTAAATAGTTTTCCATCAAAAACACTTCAAAAACCACCTTTCATTTTTTGTCGTTTGATAAAAACCACGCGAAACGGCATAAACTTGGCTAGCCATGGTTTTTACTTAAATGAAGTGGTATTCAAGTCGTTTTCTATGGGAATTGTTTTTTAATGCATTTAAATGGTTCTCCAATCAAAACATCATGAAAACCACCTTTCAGTTTTGCCTTTTGGTGAAAACCACCCGTGTACGGTGTTGACTTGGTCAACCGTGGTTTTTACCTTAACGATGTGGTTTTCAACTTACAAAGATTTTTTTTACATCACAATACATTAAATAAGTGTTTTATATATACTTAGTTTTTACTTTGGAGAACTTTGCATTTTTCGGTCGGGTTTCAGCGCCGGTCAGCTAGGCCATGGTTCTGGACTAGCCATCTACCCAGCGATGATAGATTTCACCCATGAATGGGTAAGTGATCCTGGGATTCCAGAATCATGCCACCCAGCGATGGGAAGATCTTCCCATCGATGGGTAAGAAGTCCCTCAGCGAAACTGATTTCCAGAACCATGCCAAACAGCGATGGGAAGTTCTACCAATCGATGTTAAAGCCTTGGTGCAACATTACCACAAGGCAGAATGCCCTTACCCAGCAATGGGAGGGCATACCCATGGGCCATGGCTAGTTAGGCATGACCGTTGTGAGTCATTTAAGGCTGATTCTTTCCTTATTTGAAAGTCAACCTCCCACCCAGCGATGGGAAGCATCTACCCATCGATGGGTAGGTGACCGTTGCCTTCAAAACTGAAGGAAAATTGGCTTACCAGCGTTGGTTGAGTCTAAACATCGATGGGAAGCCAATATCCTGTAGATCTCAAATTTAATCAATCCCATAAATCAAGCCAATTATCCCTTAAATGTTTTGATCCGTTGGAGCCTACTTTGGCACTATAAAAAGGGGTGTTTGGGTCTGCTTTTACATATCAATTCACTTCACATTATTCATATTATCATTGCATTCAAACAACATCATTTTCCATAGCTTTCTAGAGCCAATTTGTGAAGTTTGAGTTGTTCTTGAGCGTATATAGTTTACTCAACATCTACTCTTAAAGAGAGTCTTGTTCTTGAGTGTTCTTAGTGTTGTAAACACGTCTAGGGAAGCTAGTTTCCCTTGGTTGTACGAAGGAAACGTATTTTCCTTCGGGTTGAAGTTTTGGAGTGCGGTATCTCTGAGCAAGTGTTGTTGAGGCTCGTGGGACTCGAGTTCTCAGGTTGTAACGGTTTGTTAAGCACCCGTAAGCTTAACAGAAGTAGTGTAGCTCGAGAGAGTCTCTCGGGAGACTGGATTAGTCACACATTGTGGTGAACCAGTATAAATCTTGGTGTGCTCCCTTTACGCTTTCTACGCTCTTTACTTTTCACGTTCATAATTTTTTATTCCTGCGATTTCTACGATCAAACGCTATTCACCCCCCCTCTAGCGTTGGTCACTTATTCTAACAATTGGTATCAGAGCCTAACTCGCGTCCAAATTTAACCGTTTGAGAGTAAAGCAATCATGGGTTCTTCTTCTAGAAATTTGTATGCAGGAATAGGTGAAGGGCAATCAACCACACGGCCACCTCTTTTTGATGGAACCAATTATACATATTGGAAAGAACGAATGAGAATCTATATTCGTTCCACGAACTTCCAATTATGGTTGGTTATCAAAAACGGGGAAGAGGTACCGATGAAGAAAGTCGGAGACAAGTTGCTCCCTAAGACCGAAGACGAATTTGATGCCGAAGACATCAAGAAAGTAGAGAACTACGCAAAAGCGATTAACATGCTCTACTGCGTGGTCAACCCCGATGACTACCGCTAGATCTCCTGCTGCTCAACCGCCAAGGAGATGTGGGATAACCTCGAGGTGACGTACGAAGGAACGGACCAAGTACGTGAAGCCAAGATCGACTTCCTCACCCAAGAGTATGAGATGTTCATGATGAAGGAGCACGAGAAGATCGACGATATGTTCGACCGTTTTTCCAAGATAGTCAACGATCTTCATTCATTAAATAAGACGTACACCGACAGGGATGTTGTGCGAAAGATCCTACGGAGCTTGACATCTGAATGGCGATCCAAAGCCGATGCCATCTATGAATCAATTGGCACATCAAATGTCACCATCGACGGTCTAAGAGGTAATCTAAAAACTTATGAATCTACTATTCTTAACCCGTCTTTGAATGACCAAAGGAAAGGGATAGCATTAAAAGCCATCAAAGAATCAACGATGGATGATTCAAGCGACGATGATGAAGTCAAGCTTGTCATGAAGAAGTTTTGTAAACTTCTAAGGAAGAAAGAGAAGGTTGAGGATGGCCTTGTGTGCTATGGATGTGGTGAAGCCGGGCACATCAAGAACATATTCCCAAGAAGCGGAAGGAATGCTCGTCACTTCAAAAAGCAAAGAGCATACATCTCTTGGGGTGGCGACTCCGGCGATGAGTCAAGCGAGCAAGAGGAAGACGAAGAAGCAAACGTTTGTCTCATAGCTCAAGAAGAAGAGGAGTCCGCCAATGACGAAAACCAAGAGGTATGTAATTCTTCTACCGTTTCTTATTCTCTTGAAGAAATGCAAGAAGCTCTCCAAGAGCTTTATGACGAGTTTGTTAGCGCTTCTAAAACCAACAAAGCTTTAAAGAAACATTTTTCTAATCTTGAAATTGAGTTTGAAAAACTTCAAAAGGAAAATGAAAAACTAAAAGAGGAAAATAAATTTTATGGTAAAAGAAGCGCCGACAAACCCGAGAGCTCTACAAAACATTGTGACTCTTGCATAGCTTTAAAAGAACAAGTTGCTGAACTAGAAAACGCAGTGAAGAAATTTAATAAACCACACAAGGATCTTAGCCTCATTTTTGATTCTATGCAACACACTAAACAAGGAATAGGTTTTGGGAAGATTGATGAACCTAAAAATAAAGAAAAAGTTGAGCACAACCGTAAACCACCTAGAGCTCAACTTAAGAAAGATAAAAATAAAAGTAATAGACAATCTAGACAAAATGTTAGTCATGAACACGAGCACTCTAAGCAACCTAGGAGGAATTATCACAATGATTTTATGAACAAAAATAATTTTTCAAATAGACAAAATAATGCTAGAACACCTAGAAGAGAAAATCTTCAAAATACCCAAAAACCAATATTTTCTCAAAATAGGACAAACATGGTTAGGCCCCCTAGTTATCAACCTAGGCGTATGTTCAACCCAAACGTAGTATGCCATTATTGCAATAGGGTAGGACATATAGCTCCCGTGTGTTTTACCAGACATATGCACTTCACCTATAATGAAACACACAACATATTTGGTGCTAACAAAAAGAAATCCTTTGGAAAAGGATATTCGTATCATAAACAATCTCCACAGGATAATGCACAAAAGAAACCTTACTATTTCTTCTACTTTGACAAAAAGAAGAATGTCCACATTCCGTTACCGGAACCAACACAAATCATACTGAGATATCGGCACTCCGTTCAGGTACACTGGAACCTGCCAACCACAAGATCATGGGTTGGCCAAGGTAATTCCTAAACGATCATCTAATCGGGTGTGTGTGCGTGTAAGGAAACGAATTTTTGGGTGTGTGTTAACTAACCCCAAGGACCCATAGACATAGTTTGGGTACCAAAGTGTTGCTTTTTTGCAGGTACATATCAAAGTGAGGAACTCAGGGGGGACCAGCGATGGGTGGTTTATCCCATCGCTAGGAAGGAAGTATTTTCTAACCAGCAACCCTCTTCCCATCGATGGGAACTTCTTCTCATCGCTGGGTGTTTGACACTTTTTTTAAAAAAAATTTAACGGATTTCCAGTAGCTGTCTTCCCATGGATGGGAGAACCTTACCATCGCTAGGAAGGCTGCCTTCACTCTTTTCCTCTCTTTCCAGTACCTGTCTTCCCATCGATGGGAGAACCTTACCATTGCTGGGAAGCCTGTAGCAATTCAAAAATCATAGCCGTTGGGCACCTCATTCAATGCCCAACAGCCATATTTTTTAACACCAAGGGCACAAATTCTCTTTTCCTATAAATATTAACCATCCTTGGTCATTTTTAACACACAATTCACATTCCTCTTGCATACTTTAAGCCTCTACTCACTTTTTAAATACTTCAACAATGGCCAGAGGAAAGTCAAGGACCAAAACCGAGGCTTCAAAGAAGAAGGCCAACACCAACACCACGACACCTTCTTTAATTTCTCCTTATTAAATATGATTGTATTTTTCTCCGTTGTATTCTGCATTTCCCTTTTAATGGATAAAAGTCTACTTTTAATTCTTTTTGTTAATTAAATCAAGTAAGATCAGATCAAATATTAAAAAAATCAATTTAATTGTATAGGCCATGTCATATTTTCCTGATCTAATCCTTAAGTGCATCATATCGGATCTAATTAGATTGAATTAGACCAAAAGAGATCAAATCATATTCAAATCTATTAAGATGAGATCAAATCTTCAAAAAAACAATTTCATTATATAGGCCGTGTCTTGTTTGCTTAATCTAATCTATAAATGCATCAGATCAGATCAAATTAGATCGAACTAGACCAAAACAGATCAAATCAAATTCAAATCCAATAAGATTAGATCTAATTTAAAAAAACAATTTACTTATGTTGGTTGTGTCTTATTTTTTTGATATAAACTTTAAATGCATCAGATCGGATCTAATTAAATCGAATCAGACCAAAACAGATCTAATCGGATCAAATCAAATTCAAATCATATAGTCTTCAAAAAACAAATTTACTTGTCAAGGTTGTGTCTTATTTGCCAGATATAATCTTTAAATGCATGAGATCAGAATTTAGTTTTATATTCTTAAAGTTTATCTCCAAATCTCTACAATTTTAATTTCCCTCTTTCTAAATTCATTTCCCTCCTCTAAATTTCATTCTCTCTCTCTCCCTAATTTCTCTTTTCCCTTCTTTGAAAATTGTAATTCCACCAAAAAAATTCAAACCTAACTCAGTACAAAACCAACAATCTTATCTCGTACACAACCACAAATCAATTATATTCTTCATCTCCAGTCCTTCATCTTCGATTCTTTAGATGCCTCAATTCGTAACCCTAGATCCTGACCATGGAGCTCCGATCGAGGTGGAAAGCAGCAAGCAGATGTGACGACAAGCAACACAAATGAAGCCAAGTCCAGTTACAAGAATGTTTTAGAGGGTAAGAATAGAATCAGCCACCCATAGGCACAAAGCGTGACAGGGGCATCGGATTCGTCATTGTTTCCAGGCTTCAGCATCCAGCGACCCAGCAGGTATTTATTTTCGTATTACGGAGTATTCCATTTCTGAATGCTTATTATGTAATTTTATAATATTTTCAGCACCCAACGGTTTCAGATTGTGTATTGAAACAGATTATGTAATTTTAGCTTTGCTTCAAACAGATGATTTTAATTTTTTGTAGATTTTGTAATAAGTAATTCCTTTAAAAAACATTCTAATATTATTTTTTTCCTTTAATATGAAACATCAGTATGCATTTTGCTAAAATCAGTATGCATTTTAACATTTACTTTCTACAATGGTTTTAACTTTACACCATATCTTGGCTTGATATTTTTATATGCATTTTGCTAAAATCAGTATGCATTTTGCTAAAATCAGTATGCATTTTGTACTATGCATATATTGAAGAAGATATTTTGAATTAGTTATTCACTGATAGACCCTTTGTCTTACGAACAGGCTTGTAATATATATTAGCTCTTAAGAAAAAAATGTTGTATTGCCCTTTACATGCATATGATTTTGAGCTGCAAGATTAGCTTCATGTTTTGTTGGCAGGTGGTGTTTTGCCCGAGAAATCATATAATGATCATAGTTCACAGTTGGGGCTGCTGAGCATCATTTACCCTACAACTTTATTGTGTTGGGGAGATACTTGCTGTGCTGGAGAGAAATTGGATGCGTTGGGGAGTTATTTTTGCTAAAGTGCAGATAGAAGCTGCTTTTGAACTTTACCAGTTATGTTTGCCTTGCAGATTTAGGAGTTTAATTCTTTGAGTTTTATGAAGCTTTATTCAGGTGCCCGGATTATAGATGGATTATGCACTAATTTGGAACAGTTTAAATCTGAAATCCCTAGAAGGCATAGCTAAGTTTTAGTTTTTTTAAAGCTTGTAATGTAGCTCGTGATCTGATACTTTACACATTTTGTGATTTTATGCCTTTGAGTTTTTTAATTTGTTTTGTACTATAGCTTTGGGCATTACACAGCATGTCCTTGTATCTTTATTTTCCTCTTTTAATATAACTTTTTATTTCAAAAAAGTACGTAGTACTTCGTAATATGAAAAAGAATTTGTAGCAATTAAAGTTTGCTACTAAAAATGAGCTTTTGTAGCAAAGTATAATTTGTGGCAATATAAAGTTTTTAGTGATTGTTTGCTTTTGTAGAAAAGTATTATTTGTGGCAATTCAAATTTGCTACTAAAAATGAGCTTTTGTGGCAAAGTATTATTTGTGGCAAATCATATTTTGCCACAAAAGTCATGATTTTTGTGGCAAATTTAAATTTGCCACAAATATATTTTGTAACGGGATATTTGTTGCAACCTTGTGGCAAATTTGAGAATTGCTACAAAAGTGTATTGTGGCTAATTTTTTTATGTTTTGTGGCAAAATTTGATGCCACAAAAAGTAATTTTTTTGTAGTGACATACTACTAGTAAGACATTACGGTTTCTCAAAACTTAGAAAGTAGTTCTAAGATTTATAGTCTAACTACTGTTTAAAAAGGGTATTCTTAATTGATTATAGACAACTTATAATAGATTACGGTTTCTATGAATTTTAAAAATAGTTCTACGCTATATAATTATACTATTGTTACAAGGGAGTCTTCTATTCTTATAATAAACAACTATGGAAAATAAAATGATATGAAACATACAACTAACAATAGAATACTATATCTTATAAGTTTAAAAACAGTTATAAACTGAAAAACCAGACTACTATTTGAAAATAGTATTCTTAACTAATTATTGACAATTGTGGCAACAAATACTGTATTTTTAGGTGAAACAGACTACTAATAAAAGATAACCGTTCCTCACAACTTTAAAAACAATTCTACCCTTAATTCATAGACTATTGTTACAAAAGAGTCTTCTATTCCCATTAGAAACAACGGTGGCAAAAAAACCATATGAAACAGACAACTAGCAATAGATAACTAACTATTTCTTATAAGTTTAAAAACAGTTCTAGACTAAAACACCAGACTACTGTTTAAATAGAGTATTCTTAACTTGTTTTTAACAACTGTTATAACAAAAGCTATATTTTGGACTAACACAGACAACTAGTGATAGATTACCATTTCTCGAAACTTTAAAAACAGTTTTAAAGCATAGTAGCTAGACTATTGTTCTGTAGCGAAGAAAAACTCACAGTAGTCTGGTTTGTTCTAACTATTGTATTTCCATAAACAGTAGTTAATCAACAGTCGTCTGATACTGTTTTTGGCGTAGTGTATAGGGGTGGGCATAAAATCCGTTCCCGATGGACCGTTCCGAAAAATCCCGAATCCGTTTTGTAATTGTACCGAATAATTGGGACACCATTTTTTATCCCGAACCCGTTCCGTCCCATTATTAAATGGGACATGAGCGGGACAACTTAAATTTATACCGATCCGTCCCGTTTGTTCCGTTTTATCTACTCTTTTAATATATATTTCTAATTTTATACACTCATTCTTTAATTAATTAAGTTAACTTCAAGTTTCAACCCAAAATTTATTAAATTTATTTGGTCTTATCTCCAATGTCCAGACTCCGGAGCCCAATTCCGTCCCATTATTAAGCTAATTCACTTTTAAAGTTTTAATACACAATTCTGTAAAAATCCGGTGGACAGTGGCTAATTGCTTGGTGTACACAACTAGTTTTTGGATGTTTTTGGAAGCTAATGACTTTTATTTATGACATTTTGTGACTTTTGGATTGAGTACCCACCTTCTTATGTTCGGGATTAGGACAAAGTGGGATGACCCGAATCCGTCCCGGTTTGTTCCGATCTTGAATTTTATGGGACAAACCGGGATAAGATTATAATTCGAACCGTTCCGAACCGTTTATATATAACGGGACATGACGTGGAACAACTTAAATCCGGACCGTCCCGATCCGTGCCCACCCCTAGTAGTGTATGTGGATTCTAATTATGCAAACGATAGGGATAATAGAAATTCTACTACTTCCTATATATGTGTTCACTTTGTGTGGTTCTTGCATTAGTTGGAAATCTCAACTTCAACACATTGTTGCTTTATCTACTACTGAGGCTGAGTATGTTGCAGCGACAGATGCTTTTAAAGAAGCCATTTGGCTTAAAGGTCTTTTATCTGAAATATGCTTGCTTGATATGAATGTGGTTGTTTTTTCTGATAGTCAATCTGCCATTCAACTATGCAAAAATCCTGTTTTTCATGATAGAACAAAACATATTGATGTTAGATTTCATTTTATGAGAGACATAGTTGAAAAGGGCATTGTCATGCTGGAGAAAATTCCTACGGAGTCTAATCCAGCTGACATGGGTACTAAGTGTTTACCTGTTGAAAAATTTACCTTATGCCAAAAGATTTTAAACCTATCTCTGTGATTGTGTAGTGATCTTTTGTTTTTTTTGTCTTTGTGACTTTTTCCTTTTCTTTTTGTTTTTTGAACTCGATGACCCAATGGTAGAGTTCGACTCTTCGTGTGTTAATTTTGGCATGCTTTGTGATGTTGCCTAGTCTTCGTGACTTGAGAGTACTTGAACTCTCGACCACTACGTGTGTTCTCATGTGTTGATTACACATTTAGTGGTTATTAGGCTATGATGAGTCCCGCGGTTCCTTGTCAAACTATGTGCACTACTTTGGGCCAAAGGTTGAGATTGTTAATTTATTTGGGTTGGCCCAAATACAAAAAACTTGACATTTTGTGGCACCAAATTTTGCAAAATCCCACTACAAAAAACTTGACATTTTGTGGCACCAAATTTTGCTACAAAACATAAAAAATCATCCACAATAGTTATTTGTAGCAATTTTGGAATTTGCCACAAAGTTGCCACAGATACCCCGTTACAAAAGGTATTTGTGGCAAATTTAAATTTGCCACAGAAATTATAGTTTTTGTGGCAAATTATGATTTGCCACTAATAAAAATTTGCAACAAAAGGTCATGTTTAGTGGCATATTTTAGTTGCCACAATTTATTATTTGCTACAAAAAGTCATTTAGTAGCAAATTTATGATGCCACAAATTATACTTTGCCACAAAATCCATGTTTAGTAGCAAATATTAATTGCTACAATTATCACTTTTTTGTGGCAAACCTAATATTAGTGAGAATAAAATTATTATTATTATTATTATTATTATTATTATTATTATTATTATTATTATTATTATTATTATTATTATTAGTAATAGCAGTAGTAGTATATTTGTATTGTACATACATTTTACATTTAATAATATATGCAAAGTGATGTAAAATAATAATAAAAACAAAACATATATGCTACTCATAATTCAATCCCAAACAATCAAAGGTTCACAATTGTTAATGTAATATGGTTTTGACATAAAATAAATATTAGTACTAAACATGGTTAAAGTATCCTAAACACTTAACATCTATGCTTCATCTTTTCATTTCATCTTGTCACATCTATCTCGAATGTAATTCCACCCAAAGTCGTAGAAATTGAATGGCATCTCTCATATTCACCCTTGATCTGCATATTAAAAAAATAAAATTAATAAAGAAAAATCTAGTTAACAGATAGGAACTAAAGATTCAAAATTGGCCACCTCAGCAATTCTGGATGGTGAATGTAGTGATCCAAATTATCATTATTTGATCTTTTACCTTCATACTCTACTTAACTGTCCTATATGTAAATGCAGTACGGCCAGAACCAGAATGAAAACCTAATGAAGCCCTAATGATACGATCTTTTCCTTTCTATCTAACCCTAACCTATTGAGTGGGAAAAAGGCAGAGCATATAAAAAGTACTCTGCATTCAAGTATGGTGCAAAACAAAAACTAACATTTTAGTTAGAAGCCCCCAATTGCACTAAAACCTAAGACTGAGCCGTTAATCGTGTATGTGACCTCTTTCCAAGATCTTTTATTGACACAAAATGTAGCACAAAGAAATAAACAAAACAAAAGCACGAACACAAATTCTCAAATTGAAGTCCACATCAACCTCGCAGAAATGACAGAGATCTTACTTAGACCGAGCGACGTTGCCGCACCTGATGCACTTAGGCTTGACATCAGACCAATCAAACATATTTTGCATGACAAATAGTGCGGAAAACAAGGCCATAAAATGTACAAAGTGACAAATAGATTCTGCACAACCTACCTTCAGGCCACAAATACTCAGAGAAGTCACAGTCTTAGTGTTCAAGAGCTATGACTCATTTCAGGTGGAAATTATTCCTCCTAGAGTAACAAAATAAGAAAAGAATATCCTCCTGCCCCAATTTCCCAACAGGCAGAATCCCCCTGACCATAGCCCATAGCGTCCATATCATATGTCATGATAAGTAACAATAAGTGGGAGACATCTTACCTTGCTAATTCATTTTACAAGTTTAAACTCCGAAACATGCATAAATGATTCTTGAAAACTATGTGCGCAGTACATTAGTCTATTATTAAATGGGATTCATTTTACTCTATTTTTTGTTCATACATATGTTTGACTGGGATGATAGAATGACATTCATTTGCTTTTATGGCACCGTTACAGTGTTACTAATGTCATGAACATGTTAACCAGTCAAACACTTCAGTTCCTGGCTTGAAACAAATACTTGTAAGTGAAGGCATGACATTAGAAGTGGAAGGTGCTGAAGAAATAACTGTGTTCCATACTCCAGCTCCAAGCAACCCACTTTATGGAAATGCTTTCACTGATTAGAGGAGCAAGTTACGTGTTTATCGCCACTCTCTATCCATGTTAGAGGGCCTGCATTAGTAACTATCTAGAGGACTCATAACCCGAATTCAACTATAAAAACCAATTTTTTATCTGGAGGCACGATTGAGTTGCTTCCAGATAAGTGTTATACAGGAAATGTGCATAGAAAACAGAGTTCTGTGTTTGATTCTCTTAGCCGGGATGCAAAATTACTGGAAAATGCTCAGAAGAGCTTTTTGGGTGGTAAATGCAACAGAAAAACAGGGTTTGGCCTGAAAATCAGAACCAAACTGCCCATAGCTGTTCGGTTCCAGATGTAATTGGAGAGAAATATCACTGGGAATGACACTTAGTGTGGAGTACGTTAGGTGAGTGGAGGACAAGGCCGAATGCTGAGCTTGTTTGGTTCGAGGTAGTGGCTGGAATCAGGGAAGTAAACATAAAGGATGGGGACAAGACAAAACTACAAAAGGCTACATGAAACATACTATGTAAAATGAGGCTATATATATCACGCTTCCCCCCCCTCGTTGTAGAAGCAGGTTCAATGTTTTAAATCCTTTGTTCGATGACATTCTAGAAAACATTCTAGAAAACATCCCAAACATAATTTCCGAAGAAGATAACTCAGTGCTTAAGGTCATTCCTGAATATGAATTAGTTAGGAAAGCTGTTTGGCAAAATAAACTTCACACCATTTTCTCCTTTGAAGGAAAAGATGCGGCTCAGGATATTTCTCACTTTTCTAAACAAATTCCTTAATTCTGGATTCTTAATGGCATTTGGTACCCTAAGCCTATACAGATGAGAATGCTTGGGGATAGAACTCATAATCTCAATAAAGTCTTAACGGATTCAAATAGTTAATCTCTTATCAAAGTGGAGCCATAAACCTTTTTTTATTATTTCAAAATCAACTGAAAATAGTGATACGCTCTAAAAAAAGTCAAGGATAAGCTTCCATTCTAGAAGTGGTAGCTTCCCGCCTCCTTTGGTGAGAAGTTCCCTTCCCTTTTCTAAAATGACTGATTGGTCTGCTCAGCAGAGGTATAAAGTGGACTGCAGTTTGGCTGACCCTCTTCTTCCCATTCGGGTTGGGTTGACCCAGAAGTACAGTAAGAAGGAATGGAACCACTGGAGAGTCGTCTGCAGTTCACACTTGGGCAAAGACGACTGACTTTTTGGAAGCGGAACACGAAGTCACGAACCGATTTACGCTATTCCGGGTTCTTATTGAGCGTAGCGAAATCAAGGTTTATGATAAAGTAAGTGAAGTTTCTATGGTGTTCTACCTTTGCGTAGTCTCGGTCCACAGTGGTTGGCTCCACACCTGAGCCTCGTTAGATCAGCTGAAGTGTAAGGTATAAGTGAAGAGAATAGAAGAGATGAAGTCCGTCACTTAGCCTAGTCTATATCCACAGCTGACGCAACTCCGTACCGACGCCTCACTACGACAACAAACAAACACTTAACGGCTAAGCGATTTCATAAGCTGAGCTTTCCTTAACCAGCTGACTCTCACAGTCCCACAACTTCTACATGATGGCCTAATTTCAAAAGTATGTTTTTGAGATGCAGCAAGCAAAGCAGAGAACCCCCACCTCAATTTTGACTACCCTGCCTCATTACGAATTCCGTACATCTCAAAAAAACCCTAACTAGACCTCTGTCAACTCGAAAACTCAATTGAAGCATCTCCATCTCAACAAGTAATATGCAGCTTTCATAGAAATCACAGCATTTAAACAATTTGAACAGATATTTCACTGAAAATATGCAGAAACTCACTCTGCATTTAATAAAAAATGAGTGAATACTGAAAAACCAAGCATACATTGAACAACAACAAACAGATATGAAATTTCTCTATGTAAAAATTCAAAATGTTACTGCTACTTCCTTCAGAATAGAGTTTATGTTCAGAAAATATAATATACTCCTTAAGTTATGTTCAGCAAATATAATATACTCCTTAAGTTATGTTCAGCAAATATAATATACTCCTTAAGTTATGTTCAGCAAATATAATATACTCCTTAAGTTATGTTCAGCAAATATAATATACTCCTTAAGTATATTATGTTTAGAAAATATAATATACTCCTTATGTTCAGCAAATATTTTATACTCCTTAAGTTATGTTCAGCAAATATGATATAGCTCTCAATTCTGGAAACAAACACAAGTAGCTTGTGCTAAATCTCATACTTTGTTTTTTAATTACAAAGAGTAATTAAATTAATAGATTAAAATCCCAAAACCACATTCCCAACCCCAATAACAGAAGGATCAGTCCCAAACGGTGTATTTCTAGTCTGCCATTTATGAATTCCCTTCCAAACTTTAAGGGAAGAACAATAGAAGAAGTAGAAGGAGCAGCACACATACAAGATGTACACAGACATTAACTCTTATAGAACAAAACAGAATTTCTAAAACAATTGAAATTAAAACCAAAATTTAACTATGAAGAGTTAACATCTGCAATAATCCAAATTAATATTCTAAAACATTATGATCGAATTTATACGATATTGAAAACCTAAAAAAAATAAGAATAAAATACATGCCTGCTCTAAACTTGTAAGAGGTGTGTCGTCGTTCAAGAAGAAAGAGATTCGAAGAAGAAGGAGGCGATTGAAGAAGGAGGCGTTTGAGAAGAGAGGTTACAGATGAGAAGATGAGACTGAAATCGTGGGGGAATTGAGGGATTATACTCTGTATTTAGGAATTGAGGGATTATACTCTGAAATCGTGGAGGAATTGAGGGATTATACTCGGTAGGCGGGATTCTCGAAATACTCCCCAAAAAATACTCCGTATATTTCAACTTACTCCGTATAAAATTAATCCTTTTAAAAATTTCCCTCCTAAATAGTTTAGATATAGTGACAATTTTATAAAATTGCTACAATAAGTATATTATTTTGTGGCAAATATTAAATTGCCACAAATATTAATAGACTATTTATATATTATGCCAAATATTTATTTTGCTACTAAAAGTTAGCCACAAAAGGTCATATTTTTTGTAGTGTCCTCTTCTCTTTGTGAGTCTTCCTTGTGGGTTTTCTCTTCCTTTGTGTGGTCTCTCTGTTCTTCTCCGTTTCTTTGTGAGTGGAGTGTGGCAAGGTTGGGTTGAGGTGTTGCTCCTTTTGATACCCTTGTAGTGCACAACTACGGACCGTATTTTACGGGTGACCTGAGCCTAATCGGAATAAATAAATACACATAACAGTTATGTACCAACACAGATCTCAAGTCCTCAAATTCATCAATATAATCTTCTAATGATTCCTTCTGTTCCAGTTTTTTGAATTGCTCTACGACATTATGCCCCTTATCATCTTTGAACCTTGCACTCAAGTCTATGATGAATTCATGCCATGACACAAACTTCCTAAACGACAGATAGCTTGACATCCAATTTTCAGCCTTGTCAGTCATATACAAACTGGCTATATCCACCCACTGCTCCTCTGGTATTTTACAGAGATTAAAATATTTACCTGCTTTTTTGATCCAATTCCTCGTGTTGCTTCCATCAAACCTTGGAAACTCCAGTTTAGGGTTGAAATTGAGCAATCTGCCATTTGATTGGATTCTGTCCCCAACTGATGTCGCATGGCCTTCCTTCTCCTTTCCTGAATTTGTTTCCAGCTTCTTCAAAATCATCATGATTTGATCAAGCTTCAGATCTTGTGCGTTGATCCGTTCATCAATTCCTGCAAATCTGTTCTCCATGTTTTTCAATTGAGTTTCCATGGTTATGCATCGATCAACCTAGGTCAGCTATTGTGAATCTAACAGGAACGAGCTTTGATTCCACTGTTACAGCTTGGAAGCTGTAAGTTTCTCCAATGAAGATTTCCAGAAAGAAAGAGATATTTGGAGAAGAAGAAGAAGATATTTTGAGAGAGGAAAAATGAGATTGTATTATTGCTCAGTCCATACGTACATCCACTTTCTATTTATATACAATCCACCGCCCTTACCATCTATAACAAACATAACGAACTAGGATAACAAACACAACAACTAAGAGTGCCACGTCATTGACAGCTGTCTCCATCTGATACACCAGCTGTAACAGTGTCACCACTGATATTGCAATCTCACAGAATCGAATGGCAGCGGCTGCAATCATCAGGCTAAACATAGGAAAGTTTCTAGCGGCTTGGACACAGAATTGGGAGGGAGAAAATGAACCTGAAGCAGGAGAGATTAAGGCAGCAGCTCTAGGCGTCAAACATGCTTACTTCCTAAATCAACCGATCAACCTTTTCATGGACTCAAAGAATGGGGTGAAGAAAATTCAAGAGGCACCCAACGCATACTACAAAGAAATCAAAGATGCAATTCGTACTTCTGGAGGAAAAATAAACCACATATACCGGGAAGCAAATTCGGTGGCACACAATCTCGCAAAATTTTCTTTAAACAGTATTGTTAGTGCTTTTTACTCTCATTTCGAGCAAGATTGCTGAATCAAAGAAAGGTAAGACTCAACACCTCTCAATATCGAGATCTTCTGCTTTATGGTTAATCGAGTCCTTGAATCACCCACCATTAAGAAGAAAAGGATATACTGTTACAAGATTTGAAGGTCAAACATCAACTAAGTTTTATTGGGATTCAAATCAATTTGGGGTTTTTGTAAGAATACTCACAGGATCTGAAGGCAATAAGGCCCAGATATTCATCCCAGTGGGGCTAAATTATGAGGGCATTAATATCTTATTTAAAGCTCTCATTGAAGCTGTGAAAATCCAAGGTGGTAAAGAAAAGGTTTCAGCTCTTAATAACTCCAGAATTGAAGCTTCAAAAGCAATAGGGGACACTAGAAAAGTGTCACAGGTAGGGGAGGAGGAAGAGGACAAGAAGAGACTGCCTTCAATATCATCAAAGCTACTTGAACATGAAATTGAATTGGTTACAAGGCAGTCAACCCCATCATTTCAGGGACAGAAATCTGGTTTATTAGAAAAATTGGAAGACAGTAATGAAGCAATTCGGAAGCCATCAATCTCCTCCGAGCTTCTTGAACATGATATTGGGTGGGCTACACAGATAGTTGATAGATCAAAACAGGATAACAACTCTAGTTTAGATACAAAAGAGGAGATCTGTGAAGAGGCTTTAGATACTGAAATACTCTTCCAACCAGTTTTTCAAGGATATTTTGAAGCACTTTTCAAGGCAGTTGAGAACCAAATAAAAGAGGCATTGGCAAAGAAAGCTCTATTGGATGATCTCAAAAAGGGATTATTTCAAAATCAACATGGAAAAGCTTTGAGGGCAACCAGGGAAACAATTAGAAGCATGGAGATTGTGAACTTGGTCAACCTAGAGGGAGCTAAATATCCTGTCTTTCTATCTTATGCTAATACAGATAAGGACATTGTTACTGAATTTTTTTCAGGTGAGACTCAAGAGGATAATTTAGTTACTTAGGCCAGCAAATTGTTTTGCAGGACTGTTCTGGACAAGGGTAGTTCTAGCTCCTGTTTTGTTTCTATTCTAGGAAGGGAAAGGAAATTTTTTGGCCGAGGATCTCTGGCTTCTTGATTATGCTTCTCTTTTGCATTTTTGGTAGTCCTTGACAGTATATGACCCATGGGTTTAAATGAATAGGCAGTCTTGGTAATAATCACAATGCAGTAGTTTCATAGATTCTGATTTTTGAGTATGGATCGGTCCCATTTGGTCAACTTGTAATCTTGATTCCCTCAGGATTGGTGTATCACCTTGGTCTTTTTTACTCTTGCAATTGGGAATTATATGTTGAGGCTTCTTTATTCAATCGATTAATCAACATGGGTTTTGGAGAAGCTGTTCACCTTTCTTCAAAAGCAGATGGACCAGTTTGAAGGACCGGATTTCAGGCCATGTACCATTTGGGTAGTAGCTGGAAAATAAACAAGTGATTGTTGAACATGTGATTATTGTCATTTTATGTGTTGTCTTGGAAGCTTGGTCCTCTCCCTTTGTTTTTAGTTCTTTGGGTTTTTCTCTTGTTTTTTATTCCTTGCTGTGGCCTGGTGTTGGGGACGGCCACCCCCCCTCCTTTTGTACCTTTTTTCTTCTCATTAATAAAAATCTCTCCTTTCCATTAAATATATAAATATATATATATATATATATATATATATATATATATATATATATATATATATATATATATATATATATATATATATATATATATATATATATATGCTACCATTTCTTATAAGAAAATTCAAAACCAAATGGTGGCCCAAGACAGATTTAGAAGAATGCAACAAAAAAGCAGTTGACAAATTCTGTAGAGACTCGCCACAATATTGTAAGAAACCAAGTTATGAGATTGTGACCAAGAGTGAGATTTTCCAAGCAAAAAAGAGACAAATCATGGCAAAATTAGCAGCGTGCAAATCAGATGATGAATGTGAAAGACTTCTAGCCGAACTCAAGGAAACCAGTAGCGCGCACATCAAGCTTCTCACGCCTTGCTTTGGCGTGCCTTGGTTTTGCGACCCTTGCCCTTACGCCGCTTGCTTTTATGTTCCCTACATGGCTGTGTATGACAAATACAACAGACACATCATTCATCCACAGTTAATCAATCAAAACAGACTAGGATTGCTGACTACAAAAACATGTTTGTTTTTCTTTCTTTTTTAATCCCAAAGTAAAAGAATCGTACAGAGCATTTTAATTAAAATAAATAGAGTAAATTCCATAATTAGTCCTTTATAACAGGGGGTTTCCATATTTAGTCCTCTATTATCAAATATTACCCCCGTAGTCCTTTTTCTAAGGGTACCTTTCCAAAAATGATCCTTTTTTTGATCTTCTGCCGTGTTCGTGTTAATTTAAAGGCTAAAAGTATAATTTGACGTCAACATTATGTCTAGTGACATGTTCTGATATTGGTTAAGCGGATAACACAAAAATAATGACTATGATTGTGGGCTAGGATTCTAACGAAAGATCACATTTGTAGACTATAGTTATCGTAAAAAGCGAGTGTAATTCACAAACGACGCAAACGGAACAGCCTTTGGAATTGTGTATGACAAAAAAGATATATTATCATTGTGAAATTACAATTTTAGCCCTCAAATTAACACCAACATGACAGAAGATCAAAAAAGGACTATTTGTGGAACTGTACCCATAAAAGAAGGACCACTTGGGTAATATTTGATAATAGAGGACTAAGGCTCCGTTTCGTTCAACTTATTTTTTCTGATCTGATCTGATTCTAATAAGTTCTGATCTGATCTGATCTGATCTGATCTAATTGGATCTGATCTGATCTGATTTGATTGGATCTGACCTGATCTGATCTGATTGGATCTGATCTGATCTGATTGGATCTGATCTGATCTGATTGGATCTGATCTGATCTGGTCTGATCTGATTAATTATGATTTAATTTAAAATTTCAAATCAATAATTTAATTTGACTTTATAATAACGTTTGAAAATTGTAATGATAATTCATATTATAATATAATCAATATTTTTTATTTAATGATTATTTTTTAATAAAATAAAAAAAGTTAATTCATATATTAGAATAATCATTCATATTATAATGTAATAATATTTTTTATTTTATGATTATTTTTTTGAAAAATTAGAATTATACATTAGAATAAATATTTAATTTAGATATACATTTAAAAGTAATTAAATTTAGATAATCAATATATAGAAGAGATAGTATTTTTATTAAAATATCTCATCTTTCTAAAAGATCAAAAGTTTAGAAACTCAAATTACAAGTAGCAATAAAAATATATTTTAAAAGTAGAATTAGATTGACATTGTCAATGTATTTTAAAACTAATTTTTCCGACTTTTAATAATTAAGGATTACTTTCTCAGCTTTTTATTTAACCTATTTCTAAAGTTTATTCTTTTTCATTTTTAATAATAATAATAATAATAATAATAATGATGATGATGATGATGATGACGACGAAGACGATGACGACGATGATGATCATAATAATAATAATAATAATAATAATAATAATAATAATAATAATAATAATAATAATAATAATAATAATTCTTGATGAGATCTTATTTTAATAAGTCCTGATCTGATCTGATCTGATTGGATATGATCTGATTTGATTGGATCTGATCTGATCTGATTGGATCTGATCTGATCTGATAGGATCTGATCTGATCTGATTGGATCTGATCTGATTCGATCTGATCTGATCTGATCTGGTCTGATCTGATCTGATCTGATCTGATTTTAATAAGAATAAGAAAAAATAAGAAAAAATAAGAAAAAATAAGTTGAACGGAACGGGGCCTAAATAGGGAAACCATCCTGTTATAAAGGACCAATTATAGAATTTACTCAAATAAATAAATAAGAAACAGTCCCTCAATGAACATTGTAGCATACCGTGGACGGCCCAGCAGCCAGTGTGCACTCTCTTTCTGGGAGTTGTGATATTGCCTCACTGCGAATAAAACTGGTGCAAAACAAATTAGTCAAACAATTAAAATAATATAGACCACTTAAATCACAATATTACCCTGCCACACGTGTAGTGAAAATCACATAATCGACTCAACTCCACACACAAGGCAAATTACAATCCTCTTGAGATGTGAAATTTGAATTCCGAGGGTCCATAACACTCCTGCTGCACTTCAAACAATTTCTCTTGCCTCCCAACATTTTGAGGCATGTGACCTAAAGTTTCATCCCAATTCAACCCCACCTAAAAAAAATAATGATATGGACAGCCCAGTAAATAATTTGTTTCACAATGCAGTAATTATCTGAGCCATATAATCATCAAGCAAGTAGAAAAAGCTAGAGAAAAATAAACCCCCAGTGCACATTATCAAGGACCCAAAAATAAAAAACTTACACGGCGTCTAGCTCGTTAAGGTGTGAACCCTTGACATTGTACACATTGGTGGAAACATTTACAGCACGTGGTTGCTGATCAATCACATGAACATCAAATGTGGTACAGTAAATTCGAGCAGCTTTACCATGAAAATCAGCCCAAAGAATACAGAGACGTTCTTTGCCTATGAGCAATAATTTTGCAGGGGTATAAATAGGAAAATATGGAGAATACTGTTTATTGCCTGCCGGCAAAGCATGAGGAAAGTTCTCCAAACCAACAACTGGAGTTTGGTACCATTTATGGGCACAGTCATTGTAGACCATAAGATTGGCTCTTTCTTCTGGTTCTTCATTGAACAAAAAGTAAATAAAATTACCATGACCAACACCACCTAGAGAATCCAAAGGCTCTTTGATGTGGTCACGAGACACCTTAAATTCATTTTTGACAAAATCATAGGAAATCCTCTCCGTCCATGTAAATAACACGGCACGCTTATCATGTCGCTTGATATAACCGTAGCAGGATCAGCGGTGGTTTCATAATCAAGTTTGAATGCAATAACCATAAGGCCAATCTGCGAGTCTAAGAGTTCTTTACTGATGGGATGTATGGAGTGTTGATAGTATCATCATGTAATTACTACATGTTGTAGGGAATTGATGAATGCTAACTCCGACTAGATGGTCTCATTTATTATTTGTTACTGTCTGAATATTCAATTTTATGGTAATAATATTATCTGTTTTGCTAGCTATTGATATATCCTCCTTTCTACACTAACTGCTTAATCGAGTCACACACTTTTTTTTTATCATTTTAGGTTCTCCCGTAACTGGTGTCAAGGTAAGACAAAGTATTGTGGATCTGATGGAGGCTTCCTTTTTAATCAGCTGCTCGTTTATATCATTTTGAGGTGTAGAGGCATAGATCATCTTGAGTAGATCAGATATTCTTTGGAATCTATCTTTGGATATGCTTGAGATTGATCATGAGTATACTGATTGCTCACTGCTGGTTTAATTTATAATTGAGAACCCGCAACGAATCTGGCTTTTTATTAATGTCATAGGTTGTTAGATCAACATAATTGGTGTCTTTAGGCCTTGGCTTTTATTTTAATTACTAGTTATACTTATGTTTTGACATTGTATGGCTTTAGGTTTAAAGGATCAGTTTTCTTATGACTTGGAAGATGGTTTCGGGGTGAGGCTTGTAACTGCATCATTAATAGGTAAATGTTTTTCTAACTACCTCAAGAAAAGTAATTTAGAGGGTGGTCCAATTTAGGATCTCTCAAAAGATACACAATTTTGCTTCATATTAGGCCTGAACATAATAGTTTTTCACTCTTCCGATAATTGAAATTGTAAAGGACTTCAAACATTCATTAGCCAAACCTTGCTTTCTTTGGACCTTTTTTTGTTTACTTTGTAGGTAGCTCTAGCTGTTTGTAAATCTCTATTTGTTAGCTTTAAATTGAATTAATCAAAATTTGTGTTTGAGAATTTGGTGTAAATAAAACTCATTATAGTTGTGTCAGGTACTGACCCTATTGTTAGTGCCTGACAATTGTAGTCCTTTAATTGCATTTGCGCAGGTTGATGATAAAATTGGAAATATGGGTCAAGATAATCTTGTGAAAGCTTCTGGTTCCGTATGAATGGGTTGTTTTTCAGGTAAAACACTGTGATTTGTTAATTATTTGTTTCTAGTTTTTAGTTATTTTTAGGAATGTGACAGCTTGTAATACTCGACAACACTTTAGTAGGACGGATATGAAGATGATTGGTCATTAATTTTAGATGTTCAACTAGCAAGTTAGATAACAATTAGTTTTTTAATGGAGAATTTAATTTTTTTCCGTACAAGACATGGAAAGTAGAAGCCTCTTTTTAGTTTTTAGTTGAGCATGACCCTCATTTGATGTCTAATTTCTTGTGTTAGTGCAATTTTTGTTTAGTGCAATTGGGTTTAGTGCCATTGGGTTAGTGCAATTTGAAATTTTTGTTTTGGCTTTGCTCATTTTTTTCTTATTGAAAAGGTAGTGAAAGAACAATACAAAAAATCTTCTAGCACAAACAGTGTAGTTTATACCCTTATTAAAGGAATTATGTTTTCCACTATTTGTTCCCATGTTTGTCAATTGTTGTTGTGCTTGGCCTTAAGTGCTCAACAAATTTATTTCTACAGAGTAGCTTTTTATTAAATACGGAGTACTCCGTAACTCTTTATTTTCTAATTTTTAGCATGTATCAATTCTACGCGGTGGAGGTGCAGTTTGTTTAAAGTCTACAGAGTATTTAGTATTGTTGTTAGTGTTATCAAATTTTCCAAGTCATGCCGGTTTTTGTCGTGTCAACTTACATCATATCATTTTGTTTTTTCTTTTCTTGTTTGACAAATGCTGTCATTTTTAGTTAGTTATTATTTCCTTTAAGAGTTTGAATTATCAGTTGTGAAGATGCAAGCTTATGATTTGTTTTCTTCATAGATGGCTGAAGAACAGAATTTAGCCCCATTTGTCACCGAGCCAGTATTGAAGACGCAAAAGAGGGAACAGTAGTGGGCACTAGCAAAGAAACAAGAGATTGAAGTTATCATGAAGAAAAATGCCGCGAAGCGGAAGATTATTTTCAAGAGACCTAAGCAGTATGCTGAGGAATACGAAAAAGAGGTATTTTTTGTGCTTTTGTAGGCTTGTTATCCTTATTTTCACTAGTTCTGTCCATGGATTTTGAGCTATTACTGTGTCTATTTAAGTTTAGGTCAATCAATCCCATAACTAACTGATAGGAGTTTTATGGTTTGTATACATTGCAGTCTTACTGAGTTTTCAATAACAAGGAATCATTACATTATACTCTACTCAAGAATGGCGTGGGGCAGTATTTCTATGGCTACTAGCTTTGGGAGTCAGATTACATGAAGGGTTATACTGGAGGAAAGGATATTCCTTGTATTTAGTCCAACTGTTTTGGACTATTATCTTTGTTATCATGGATTGTCTTGATCTTGGATGTACTTGTAGTTATATTTCTCCTTTAGTAATAAACTTTTTTTCCTAAAAAAAAAGTCAGATAGCAATTCAATTAGTTTTTTCTAGTTAAAAAAATAGTGGTAAACTGGTAATTAATATTTGTGCAAAATATTATTTTATTTTCTACATTAAATGAATAGTTGCAATTAATATAGAAATCTTTATTTTAAAGAAGATCAACTATTATCTTCTTTAAATTAAGGAGTTCTATATTAATTACTATTATTTTTTAAAAAAATAATGTTACATTAGCAACACCTATAAGTGTGTCAAGCAATAACCGCACATATAAATGCAGCAAAATAAAGTATTCCCCACACACACTAAGTGTGGTTAATATACTCATTAGCCACACTTATTAATAAGTGTGGAGAAAAAATTCTCCACATTTACGTAGCTGCACTTAGGTCATGTGTGGTAAATTGCTTTTTCCACATTTATAAGTGTGGCGAAAAACAATTTTAAGTGCGTCGAAATACTAACTTTCTCGTAGTGTTCATCAATTTTGAAATTAAACAAATTCAAGATCTTAATTCATAGAAATCAAATTGAAAAGTAAAATAATGTTCCCTGGAAGTGTCTTCTTTGCACGGTGCACAGAAGCCCAGAACCAGAGCCAAGCTAGTTGCTGCTCCAAAACATGGCCGCCGTCCTACCGTAGGCTGGGTCTTCTTTCCCTCTGCTTCGATCTGTTTTGCTCGTCTCCGATCTTCTTTTCGAGTTGAAGAAGATGATTTTTCTTGTGGCTTTTGTCTCCTTTTATAGTTGCTCAATTTTAAGTCTCCAAGTCTTCAATTAGGAGTAGGATTTGAGGAATTAGACATGGATTTGGAGAAGAAATCTACTCTTCCGTGCTTGCGTGTGGACATTTCTGTTCCCTGCGCTTCTCCATTACTCCTCACTCTGTATCTTACTTTTAAGAGCCAAAGTATTTGTAGAATAAATATGCTAAAAATCATGCATTTTATGTATAGAATGTAAACAATACCCTAAAATGCTTAATAGAACAAAATATGATTATTTAGGTATAAAATCCACATGATTTGTATTAAAAAAGGCTAAGAAGTGAGAGAATAAAAATATGATATTTTGTGTCTCAACAAATACCCCCACACTTAGACTTTTGCACGTCCTCGTGCAAACTAGATGTTGAAAAATCATTTTTTCCTTTTTTTGTTGAAATTAGATCTTGAAATAATTCCCCAATCTTATAACAATCTAAAGTGATGCAAGAAACATTAAGTAAAAATTAATCATGTACCAAATAGATTAAACACTTTAAAAATCAATTTGCTACTTTAAATTTTAAAACAATTCTTTCACTTCAAGCTAAGTAGATTTTTTTATTTAATATCAAAACTTTGAATTAACTAAGGTCATTGAGGACAATTCAAAAGAAATAAATAGAGCAGCAAAAAATAGTTAGAAATCCTAAGAAACAATCAAGTAAAGAAAAACTCAAGAAAATTAATTTTCTTTTCCAAAATTTGGAAACTTTTACTTATTGCTTTGATTTAATATTTTAATTTTAATTGTTTGAGTTGACCCGTGTAGCGAGTCTCAACCAGGCTACACCAATCCCATTCCAAATAGCCCGGGACCTAAATAAACGAAGTATTCCGAGGGTTTCAACCCGAATGCTCAAACAATATTTTCATTTATTTTTTATTCTTTTATTTTTACCTAGCCATTTATTGCCTTTTTTCTATTTTTTTCTTTTGGCTCAATGGCGTCGGTTATTCTTTTTTGAACTCGTTATGGACGAGATTCGTACGGCCCAAAACGGAGTTTGGTCTTCCAACTCAGGTTTTCTCCATACACAACATCACTTCCTTTTGGGATCTGTTGCTTAAGGGGACAAAGGTGCTATGCCACCCATGCCAACCTAAGATGGTGTTCCCGTATAGATATTATATTCATTTTTTCAGCATCTTGATAATATTTACATAACCAAAATTTAGAAAAAGAAAAAGATTTTCTTAAATCTAACTTTACTTGAATAGAAACTTAGGACAAAAAGAGTTAGTTTGAAAACTGCTCCATATATTTCTAAATAAATTGTGCACATTGAACTTAGCTAATTAAAAGGTATGAAATTAAACAAAGATAAATTCCAAATAGATTTGACTTAAAAGAAATGATTTAAAGTTTTGAGTAGCAAACTCATTTATAAAGAAATTTAAAAATACTTGTTACAAAATTAATTTCAATTTAATGCAAAAATGCAACACTTAATAGTGCTAAAAGATTAAAAGAAACTATTCTGATTTCTAATTTTTATTGAAATTCTCTTTTTCTTATATTGATTATCATGTGAAAGATTTTTTTGTTTTCTTTAAAAATTTTTAAAAACTTTAACTTTTTTTTTTAACCAAATTGCATGTAAATGCAAAATTTGACATGAAACGAATTTTTTTCTACCCAATTCATGCTCCTAATATGTGTATAAAAACATGCAAACAAAAAAAATTTCCTAAAATATGCTTAACTAAATGCAGAAGCGTCCCCCAAACAGTTAAATCATGCAGTGTCCTCAATGCATGTAAATGATATAAAAATGATGAACTTATGCACATACAAGATGAAACAACTAACAACATGCATGAAACATGTAGAATCATAAAACAGATGCACGATGATAGGGAGGGCATCATAAGTTATGACAATTAAGCAAGCAAAAAGCAAGTTAATGATAAAAAATTAAATGCATAAAAGTAAAATTTTAAATATCTGGGTTGCCTCGTAGAAAGCTTCCATCCTTTAGCGTCTTTGGCTAGACTCCTCATTCTGCTCGGGACAATATGGAGAATCCATATTATACTCTGAATAACATGTGATCAGTTAAAACAAACTCAAGAACAAATCTAATAGCTAATCACAAGGTCAAAATAAACAATAAGAAACTAGTTTTAGTGATATTCATAAGTGAATTTTCCAAATAAACACACTCAGCTAACAACTTAAATTCTCAAGAAAGTAATCAAATTTCTTAAAAACTAGAAGTTATGATGTGGGGTGATTCTTCTCAAAGAACAAACTCTAAAGAGTATTTGAAAAACAGTTCTGTTTTTGTTGAAAGTTACCAAAACAATTTCTTTTACTATTTCCTCTTCTTGTTTGGGAGCTATAAAAATTGTTTCTGTTATTTAATTGGTTTTTTCTTAATCAGATTTGCTGTTTTTTTTCAAACCGTTATGACTAAGTACTCAAAAAGAGTAGAAGACACCTAAGTAGGAATTTTATGTGTAGCTCAGAAAACAATGTCCCAGCTGATACACATCCTACGTTACATAACACATAGTATGTAGCCAAGGATCAGAGTTTCGAATAGAAGTTCTGAGCACAAACCAAGAGAATTGAGAATCTCTTTTTTTTACCTTCAATCCCAATAGTTCATTCTGTACTAGATGTAAACGCATTTTTATCTTCCTAATGTGAAGTATAGTGATTGGACTATCTTTTTGAAAAATTTGAGATGTTTTAATTCCCTTTTTTTGTTCCATAAAGAAAACTTAATTCTAAAACACAGATTCATGGCTTGAGTAAAATGGTAGGATTCCAAGGTTCTTTAGAGCGAATGAAGACTTTGAAAAGTAGCAAACAAAAAAATCAAGCTCAAGCTCTAGTAAGCAAATCAATTCCAACTAACCCAAGTTTTTTATTATTATTTTTTACTTCACTATCCTACCTGCTCTGTCTAAACTCACAAGTTGATTTCAAAACAGACTTTTCAATAAGGTTTCTATTAAATTCTTGAGCAGTTTTTTTTTCAAATTTGAAGACCATGGTTTAGTGCTTATCAAGTTAGGAAATGTGATTTTCAACTCTAAGAAAAATGCAGACTCTGTAGCTAGCTTTAACATATAAAATGTCCAAGAGTATGAAAACTTTAAGAGTATGAAAATGTTTATACTTAGCAAAGAGATGTTGAAATGAAAATGATAGCTTCTTCTAGAAAAATAGGGTTGAAAATAGGTCTGGCCAGTACATAGTTTAACCCCTACACTTAAAATCTTATTGGAGAAAAAATTTATAAAAAGAAATAGAAACTTTATTTTCTTATCTTTAGAAAAAAGTAGACCTAATCACAGGTCACGGGAATCACGCTCAATTTTTTTTAGACAGCCAACTCGTTAAATCAATGTGAAATCATTGTCTCAATTAAGCATGACTTGAACAAAAAAGTGGATTAGGCCACCTGTCCAGTGAGAACAAGTAATGATGTATTTGGGAATCATCTTAGCACATTGCCTATACTTGTCCCATGGGTACTTAGAAAAACCAATCATTAGGATAACAAGAGTACTAAATTAAAAAACAGGTCTGAAGGGCTCACACGTTTTGTATGTCGTTTAGAGAGAACCCTTCATTACATTGGATCTTATGAACTGAACTTGAACACATTTTTACACAATCTGTCTAAAGCAGAGAATGAGCTAGGAATACTTACGTGGAAAGTAGGACTGCACATTTAGAGATGCAACAGAATTGATCCTTATGCCATAACATTCATAATCCAAACCTGAACTCTGGTGTAATGCAACTCTTTTTACAGGTCTTGAGACTCCCTAAAAATGTAGCTTTGTTTGAAGGGGAACTTAGCTTAATGACCATCTTCTCAGTAATGTTTCACTGAAATGTATAGCAAATGCAGCAATTTCCCTTCTATTTTGGTCAAGCCTTTGCTCCTCATATTTTGCTTTTAACCTTGCTTTGTTACTGCGTGCTATTTTTTCGGTGAAGCATGGGCACCTGTGGCAGCTACTTTGGTAGCAACTAAAGATATCCAGCCAGAATCATATTCTCATCTCAATGTCTGATTTTCAGCTCCTTGCACCTTTATAGTGGTTCCTTAAACCTGAACTCTGTTGTTTATTCTGCTCTAACAGTTCACATGACTGAAGATGCTGCCAACTGAAGATCTAAAAATTGAATTTGATTCTTTTTTTCTCTTTTCAATTTGCCTACATTCAATGCCTAAAGAAAAAAATTAAAGCTCTAGGTTAAAGTAGCTAGTGTTAGAATAAGTTCGAAAAGAAAATTTAGCTAGATTAAAGTTAGAAACTAAAAGATTAGTTTAAGTTTAGAGTTAAGAGAAATAATAGACTAACAATTAATCTAAAGACACTGGCATAGACATAACTAAAATTCAAAATACAAGATGACTCAAGCTAAAAGGACGTAACTCAAATAGCATATGAAGAGAACAAAAACTGTCTAGTAATCCAAAGAGACAAATAAATCTAAAACAAGGCAAGAGTTTGGAATAGACTCAAGGACACACAAAACAAAAACTTAAAAAAAATTAACCCACTTTTTTTGTATTTGCGTCTTACTATAAACTACAAGTCTGTTCTTTTTTAGTGATTTTTTTATTCTGATTTTTTTCATTTTTAGGAGTTTTTTTCTTTTTTTGTTTTGTTATTTTTTTTTCAATTTTTCTTTTTTTTTTTGGTTTTGGTTTTTTTTTGCTTTAATTTTTTTGTTTTTTTTTTCATTCTTTTTTGAAACATAGCAAGCTGATTTTCATAAAAGTTAATCTTTCCCTGGCAACGCCGCCAAAATTTGATAGGCGTGTTGTAGCACCTACAAATTAATTTATTATTTTCCTTAACTTAAATCCCCTTTTATGAACTAATATTTATGAAAACATATAGATAGGGTAAGTAAGGGTCGATCCCACGAGGAAAGATACTTTTTATTTTATGAAAATCAATTTATGATATTATTGCATTTGATCTGGTCTAATCTGATCTGATTGGATCTGGTTTGATTGGATCTGATCTGATCTGATTGGATGTGATCTAAACTGATTGAGTCTGATCTGATCTGATTGAGTCTGATTTGATCTGATTGGATGTGATCTGATCTTATTAGGTCTGGTCTAGTGTGATCTGATTTTAATAAGAATAAGTAATAAGTAGAAAAAATAAGTCCTACGGAATGGAAAAGCACAGTATAGTTGTTTGTAGAAGAATTTATGGAAAAGCACATAAAAAGGTTAGAATTTATGAGAAAATTAAATTCCCACGTGTTTTTTCCAAATCAGTTCTCAATAAGTTTTAATTACCTTCTTATAAGTCGGTTTTGATTTAGTTCTTTTTATTTCTTTTGTAGGCATTTTTAATATTTTTAAAGTTTATTTTTTAGTTTTTTAGCTTAGTTTTATTTTAATATCTATTTTTACAATCTTTTAATTTTCTTTCGAAAATAATAGTTTTTAATCATTTTTAACATTACATTATTTTTATTTTATTTTTCCTAACCTATATAGTTTATTAGATATCTTAGTTTGTTTGGAGAAAAAAATATAGCAAAAGACCAAATTAGAGTTCAAGTTTGAAAAGAAGAAGTTGAATTTGGGCCAAAGCCCAAAACCATCAACAAAACAAGCCGAGTCCTTCCTCCTCTTTAGACTCATGCAAGAATGAAATGCAAGAATGAAAAAAATCCAACGGCTTTTTCTCCGTCTCCTTCGTCAACTTTGGAACGGAAGAACGCTCCAACATCTCTCCACAAATCTCGCTCAAGTGCTCCAATGTGATGAACTTAATGGCCCCTTGCTCTGATTATCCTATAAATTGATGACGAATTGCACATCAAAAGAATAAAGGGGGAATCATCGAGAAAGAACAGCGGCTCTAGCCGCTGCAATGGCGGCGGTCGGCTGCAGCTCTAGCCACGAGGCTAGCTAAGGCCATTGGTGGTGTCCGGCGGAATGGTGGAAGAATCTCTGGTCAGAGGTTGCAGTAGCTTTCCAACTCAAATTTCTTCAATTTCTTCATCTTCTTCAAATTGGTAACCCTACATTTGTCAATTTCTTTTTCTTCTCCAATTTCTTTGTAAAAGTTTATTTTCAATTCAATTTACTCTTTGTTTTCCTTATTGTGTTAGTTTCAAATGTTCTAAAAAATATGGTTGGTGTTCTTTTATGGATTTTTTGATACATACATACATACATACATACATACATACATACATACATCCATACATACGTGCATACATGCATGCATGCATACATGCATACATGCATACATGCATCCATGCATACATGCATACGTACATACATACATACCTACATACATACATACATACATACATACATACATACATACATACATACATACATACATACATACATACACACACACACACACACGGAAACCTGACCTTTGAAGGAAAGGTAATTATCATTAGCCAAAAATATATACAATAAAATGGATTTGATTTACCTACAGACAAGAACGTACATCCCAACACTACAATCTCTTGACAATATGTCATATCGAGACTAATGAAAAGTTAGATTCGCTGTCGTGTAATACGTTCAAATTCGAGACAAAAATTCTAATGCCCTAAAGACTAAGATCCCTTGAGTAACTTGGAACATTACGATGTATGAATAAAAGTATATATCCTCAAAATATTCCACTACATCTATTGCAAATTTGATAATTTGAAACTGTAAATGCCACTGAAGGACTTTCAATCAAACGAAGAGTATCATTAATCGATGTTGTACAATTGGGAATTGTGAATGAGCAAAGATATGTACAAGTATATCAAATATGCCTCAAAATACGATGTTATAATCTGCAAAGGAACCTTGATTATTGATGATAAACTCCAAATGGAAATCTGCAAAAGGATCGTTGGATATCTTTGTTAATCTTTTAAAGATAGAACAAGTTTGATAACAACATTAGTTAGAGATTACGTATCCGTGTGGATAATGACGTAATTATGGTTTAACCGAATGAACATGATGCGGTCATGAGTAAATATGAATATAACAAAATGTTGATTGTGGACCTTAGAAGAATTTCGAGGACGAAATTTCTTTAAGGGGGGAGAAATGTAACACCCCTAAACATATCCTAAAGTTTTTAATAATAGTTATTCGATTAATCAAATTGTTTTGATTAAAATAAATTGCTGTTGGGCTCTGGACCAAAATAAAATGTGTTTTGATATCCAACATCATAATCTGGATAAATCTCATAGAGATAAATCCAATATGTTGACTAATTGTGTGACCTTGATTGGGAACCAGAGTAAAGACCCAAACCAAAAATAAATGAAGAAATTGTTATGATATGAACTTTGAAATGATTTATCGAAATAAATCATGAGAGTAATTTTAATGAATTAAATATGATAACCTTTTTGAATAAAATTCAATTGAATTACATTTGACTGTGTCAAAATCAATCACCCAAAAATATGATGTCAAAAAAGAATTACAAATAAAAATGAAAAGTATATCGTTGAATAGAATTTGATTGTGTGATCGCGACGGTGCAAACGGATTTCAATTTGGAGAAAGTTGGACAAAAAAGTGTACCCCGACTGGAACTAAAATTGGTCCCAATCAGGGGCACTGTGTAGACGGGGCCTCCCAGGAGTCCCAGCGCACTAATTCATTTTCCTACGCAGCTACACCACTTGTCTCCTTCTTCTTCTCTTTCCTATATAAGAGGGATAACCAATTTCCATTTTTTCAAAAAAAAAAACTTAGTAAGTTAGCATCATTGTATTTCTTGTTGACGGGAGAGTTTATTGGTGCTATCTAATTGGTGAGAGGTCGGCAGAGTTGCTAGTTATCGTCGCTGGAAGTTTTGCTGGAAAATTTCCAAAACCTCTGTTAAGCTTCGAGGTAAGCCTGTAGATATATCCAGTGACTATCTAGAATGTTCGTATAGATCGTTTCTACGTTCACAAACGGTCATTTGGATGAGTTTTGTGTTTGACATGCTTGAAAAACCAAGAATCATAAACCTTGAATTTGTTGTTAAAATTTCGAATTATTGATATCAAAATGATTTTTGAACATTGGAGAAAATTTCTATATAGTTTAATTGAAGTTTGGTGGCTTAAAATGATTGTTCAAAAATTTAACCCGAGGTTGAAGATGAAGTGCCGTTCATTGGTTTGCAGGAATGGTCCACCGTTCTACCACAAAGGTTGACCGTTTTAAGACTAGAACCACCATGGTTGCAATAACGGTCGACCGTTCTGCCACAAAGGTCGATAACACTGTCAACAACAAAAAATGCTATTTTTGGAGCTATAAAATCCTTTTTTTGATACCAATCAATTATGAATAGTGTAAAGATGATTTTTCACCATGAAAATGATGTTTTTAACAAATAAAATGTCATGTGATGCATGGCGATAAGTTAGTGTGTTAACACTCGAAATTAAGCCGCTATTTGCTATAGGATATTATGTTGGTTGATGGTTATGATGAATGATTGTTATGAATGACTATGAATGATGAACCTACTGATTAAAATGATTGTTTATGATTGAACTATTAGTAAAATGAATACATTGATAGTTACGAAATGATTTGTATTCTTAAGGGTATAACATATACCCATTTAGATAATTGATGTTAAGGCTATCTAGAAGACCTCTATAATAGATCTCATATTAGAATGAATTTGTGAAAATATGAATATTCGGTGATTTGGATAAAAATGAAATAACAGAATTCGTAGACCAAATTGGAGGATCACTCATTTGAAATTACATCGACTTAATGATAATTAATCACTAGCTGTCTTGCTGTTGTATTAAACTAATTATAGTTTAAGCGTCTGAGAATTGTTTGCCTTACACTAATTAAAGTTTAAGCGTCTGAGAACTGTTGCCTTAAACTAATTATAGTTTAAGCGTCTGAGAATTGTTTGCCTTAAACTAATTATAGTTTAAGCGTCGGAGAATTGTTTGCCTTAAACTAATAATTATAGTTTAAGTGTGTGAGAATGAAATTACGATCTGCCCTTAGACTAAGAATAGCTAAGAGCGTTGTTATTATTTGGCCTTAGACTAAAAATAGCAAAGAACATTGTTATTATTTAGCCTTAGATTAAGAATAATTTAAGAGCACTGTTAAAATAATATCTGAATTGAATAAAATATGTTTATATGAACTGAACAATGTCAAAATTATGAATGTCTGAATTGAACATTGTGTGCATGATATCAAATGATATGATTATGAATTTAGATTCAGTTTATATGGATGGTCGACGCATTAGATATGCTTACTCAACTTCAACGTTGAGCGAGTAGTATTATGTTTCATTTGCTACACGCAGGTAAATAGAAAGGATGATGTGATGTGATTTTGGAAGCAAACAGAAGCGAGATTGTCAGAATGGATGTGATAGTTTTCATTAAATATTTTTATGAACAAATATAATTTATTAATCATAGAATGAATAATCATATACAATGAATAATAATTACAAAGTAAAAAATTTCATTTAACTTCATGCATGATACAGGTTAAAATACAAGTGTGTGTGTGTGTGTGTCTGTGTGTAAGGAAATGTAGAGTTATACCATCCCAAATGGTGTAACTTCGTAGCATTTCAATCGACACCTATGGTGCTCCTTCGTAAAATTGATGATTCATACGCCTGATGACTCCCTCATAAACCCCATCCCCGACCTTGCCCCATCACTACGGCAACTGCATCCCATAAGTTTTGTTGACTTTTTCAGTAAAAATTTTGACCCAAGTCTCAAAAAACATGAGATTAATTAATAACCGAAAGACACGGTGTGGAATGTCGTAGAAGCTTAAACAAATTGTTCAATACATATATTAATAATAGTAATAATAAACATTCACTTGTTGCTCAAGTCTAATGGCATATGGCGCATGACATATCATTGTTCACATGCAGTTTGAGATCATCACCTTGATCTTATATATATATATATATATATATATATATATATATATATATATATATATATATATATATATATATATATATATATATATATATATATATATATATATATCTGTATATATGTATATATATATAGAAGTATGATCTTCATGGAGATGCATCGTACAGTCTGGGGTCAATGAATTTGCCATTCCTAAATACCGATGGACAAAACCACGATGAATCCAATTCTCCCTTTCCCTGATTTGATTTTGATGCGGTTGAGTAGAGTTTTGTTGTTTGTAGAAGAATTTATGGAAAAGCAAATGAAAGGTTAGAATTTATGAGAAAATTAAATTTCCAACTATTTTTTCCAAATAAGTCGTCAATAAGTTTTAATTACGTTCTTATAAGTCGGATTTGATTTAGTTCTTTTTATTTATTTTGTAGGCATTTTTAATATTTTTGAAGTTTAATTTTTAGTTTTTTAGCTTAGTTTTATTTTAATTTCTATTTTTACAATTTTTTAATTTTCTTTCAAAAATAATAGTTTTTAATCATTTTTTACATTACATTATTTTTATTTTATTTTTCATAACATATATAGGGAGTAGTTTATTAGATATCTTATTTTGTTTGGAGAAAATTTTTTAGCGAAAGACCAAATTTGAGTTCAAGTTTGAAAAGAAGAAGTTGAATTTGGGCCAAAGGCCAAAACCATGCAAGAATGAAATGCAAGAATAAAAAAAATGCAAGAATGAAATCCAAGAATAAAAAAAATCCAGTGGCTTTCTCCTTCTCCTTCGTCAACTTTGGAACGGAAGAACGCTCCAACGTTTCTCCACAAATCTCGCTCAAGTGCTCCAACGTGAAGAAATTAAAGGTCCCTTGCTCTTATTATCCTATAAATTGATGACGAATTGCACATCAAAAGAACAAAGGGGGAACCATCGAGAAAGAACAGCGGCTTTAGCCGCTGCAATAACGGCGGTCGGCAGCAGCTCCAACGACGAGGCTAAGGCTGGCGGTGGTGTCCGGCGGAATGGCGGAAGAATCTCTGGTCAGAGTTTGCAGTAGCTTTCCAGCTTAAATTTCTCCAATTTCTTCAAATTGGTAACCCTACATTTGTCAATTTTTTCTTCTTCTCCAATATCTTTGTAAAAGTTTATTTTCGATTCAATTTACACTTTTTTTTCTTATTGTGTTAATTTCAAATGTCCTAAAAAATATGGTTGGTGTTCTTTTATGGATTTTTTAATGTGTGTGTGTGTGTGTGTCTATATATATATATATATATATATATATATATATATATATATATATATATATATATATATATATATATATATATATATATATATATATATTATATATATATATATATATATATATATATATATATATATATATATATATATATATAGGTTTTGAAAGAAATGAGAATGAATTTGGATGGTTAGATCTAATAATGCATGTGCTGACTTGCGCTAACTCCTCTAGGGCATTTTGGGTTTTACACATCTCAATCTTATCTCAATATATTCTCTCCCCCATCTCTTCCCGTAAGATCTGCTCCTTCTACACGACCATCTTCCTCGTAGTCACGTAAAGATTTCATTCTTCTATAGGGGATTCATTATCCGATCAAAGGCTCTCCATCTTCGGCTAGGGTTTGTTCATAGCATTGATAAGAGATTCCATTTTGGATTCGAGTAAGTCTCCTTGTTTGTCAACTTTCATTTTAAAAAACCCTCTTTTAGATTAATCTGCACACAATTTCAAATTTGGTGAGTTGCTAGTATCAATTTCTCAATTAATAATTGCGGTAATTGTGAATTTCTTTTAGTCAAGTGAAAACAAGAGTTCTTTTATCACGATGGGAGGGGTTGAATAGACAATTTCAATATTTGTTTCGATTCAAGTAGCTATGTCTTATTTTTCTCTTTTTTTCTGGCATATATATATATATGTCAATTTTCAATACCATTTTGGGAAGTGGTATCCAATATGAATGAAGATTGGTTTGATTTTATAATGCAGTTATATAGTCAATAAATCTATTAGGATTTCTTATTTGACTACTTCAAGAAGTTAACTTTGTGTGATGCATTTCTCGCTAGAACCAAGTTCTATTTTTCTCTGCTAATTATTTTCTGATCTTACTTGCATTAAAGGTATTCACAGTACATTTCAAAACAATTAGGTATGCATTGATAAATGTTATTCTATTTTACAGTAACTTACCAAAGTTAGTTTTTGGATTGCCATTGATAACAAGGTGGTTTGAGATATTAAATTAGCATTAAGGGTGTAGTGTTTGGGTTTTTGCTTGTGCACTCTATTCTTCTTGATACACATGTTATTCATTTGATATTTATTTTTGCATGACAGTGCACTTTTATACGTCCATCACCTTTCCCACTCCTCTGACTTTTTTTCCTATTTCAAACTTTCTCCGCAAATATAAAATTCTTAATGCATTATAAAGAATCTTTAATGCATTATATATAGTTTACAGTACATATTCTTTGGAATTCACTCTGATTTCTAAAGCATAATAAGTATTTTACTGAGTTATAAGAACACTGCAGTGCATATTCTATAAACTGAATTATTTGGCTCTCAAACTGAGCTTCCATTCAAGTATTCTATATCTGTGTTTGTCGTTTTTATGTTGCTCAGTCTTTTTGTTTTTGACTTAGAGTACTGATTTCTACTATAGGTTCACAAGTGCTTATCTAAGGAAAATGAGCTTTGGGAAGCTTTGTTTTAACAAATGTTTGATAGCACCTATAGTCTATACACTAATTTTAGACTAGTTTAGAAGATTGATTATGAACAACGAACACACCATACACCCAATGAGAAGGAAAAGGAATCAGTCACGCCTATGATTTTATGGTTAGGGTGGGAGTGGAAGATGGATTTGATTTTTTCCCAGATTGTAACACATCTTAATGCTGATATTCAAATAGCCTAAATGTGTCTACTGTTTTGTGATACTGAATGTTTCACAATGCTTTAAATAAAATTTAACTTTGTTGTTTATTCTCCATTTTTTTATTTTCTTGCATCTATGAGATTCATTTTGGAATCCGCAGACAAGATGCCTAATATTATTTCATTTTTTATTTCACACAATACTACATTCTAAACTAGATGATAGTGCATCATGTAGCTTTAGATACTACAATCGCATTGGTCTTGTGGGTTGACATATTTTTTGTGTTCATTGGAGGTTAATATACTATATTGCTGTTTTTTTCTTAGTTTTTACTTTTGTCTCTTATGTTGTTAAAAATGTTAGCCTTGATAGTGCTGATAGCCAATTTGGTGTTCTTTGGGGGTATATATTGCTACTTTTATTTTTTCTTCTAACTTTACTTTTCATTTCCTTTATCCTTTTATTGTGCATTATCTTGATTAAGGTAATGCATTTACATGAGATTGTAATGCATTCTAAGAATTAAGGTAAATGATAACTCATTCTTCTACTATGCATTATAAAGAACTTCAAATAAATTTGTAAAGTATTTAGTGCATTACAAAGTATTTACAGTGCATATTCTATATACTTTAGACTGATTTGTAAGGCATGATAAGTATTTTAATGATTTATAAGATTAATGCATTCCATATTCTATGGACTCAATATCGATTTGTAAAGCAGGCTGCCTTTCAAGATTTAACTTCATATATTCCTTATGAGATTAGAATGGAAGCGAGTAGTATTCAAGCATTTACGGGTTCATGTTACAGTGTTGCAAGTCTGGCGCTCATCAAACAATATATGGACTCACATGTGGCTCAGTCAGCAATATTGATTTAATGGGATCCTGCTTTTGTTCTTGATTCTTCCTTACATTTGTTCTCTTGAAGTTAATTTTTAATTTGTATATATTTTTTACATTCCAAACTGCTATGCTTCACTTTTGTTTATGTGAATGATGTTTGAACACCCACAAAATATGCATATGTATGCGAGCTCTTTGGATGTAGATGGTGTATATGTTCTAAATGATCACAGGGTATTACCAGCCGAACTTGCTCACAACTATATATGGTAGCGGTAAGCGGATCAAAAGTGTTAAAGCTTTGCTTCATGATTCTCCGTCAAATTACATTCTAGCTACTTTTTTAACAAGATTCTCCAATACTAATAATTACATGTGATCATTCTATATAGTACAAAATTTCTCTTCTTCTTTTTCAAATAAGAAGGTTCAAATAAATATGTACTTTTTTTTTAAATTCTAAATATTGTTGATTCATACATACATGCCCATATGAAAATTGTTTACCATTTTCATGACATGATGACAAATTTTTTGATAGAACAATATGCATTGTCAAACACTTTTTTTGCACCATCATTACGCTAGGCATCTCAATAGCTTGGTAAAATAAATAAATATCAACACAAAGGTACTTGATGAAACTTGTGAGTTGGATTAAAACTGCCTACTACAGATCACAAAATATTAACTGCGTGCTAATCAGAATAGTAATGCTCAAAAGAAACCAGTGTATTTCTAATGTCTTTGCTTGAAAGCAATGAATATGATCCAGAAGTGCATCCCAGAACATAAAGTAATGCATTAAATCTCCCAATGTCGTGCACTTAGTTTGAACGCAGCAAAACTACAAAAAAATGGTTATTGCATCTAACTATCGTCATCATCCACTCCACTACTACAACATGTCTAAGAGGAGATAAAATATTTTTAAAAACCAACTAATATCTATCAATGTTCCTCATTTTTGCCAAAATTTCATCATCTTACCCGTACTTTTTTTGCATTTTTATGTTCAAGTCCTTTGTTTCGTTTATTTTCGCCTCGACAACCGAATCATCACCTTGTCTTCCTTCATCCCACAATCCTAGCTTTTCAAACATTGTCTCGTGTATGTCTCAATATGTCTTGTGGTAGCCACACTGTAATCGTGTATTCTCATTGCATCTCTCCAGGCTAATGCTAGACGTCTAGTGTTTTACAACTTTACTTTTTCACCTTTGTTGTGCATCCCTCTCCCCATCCAATACTGAAGGAGCGTGTCACAAAAAAAATATTACTCGGGGTATTATAAAACCATTAGCACATGTTCTCATAGAATGCACATTTGGAGAGAACAAAAATAATCCAACATGAATTCCCTTTCAAGTCGTCACGCATATCACCTTCAAACCATAAAGCATTACATTCTCATTAAACTACATGGCATCCCATATATAGTGCATCACTCTGCATTGCTAACCATTATACTCCCTCCGTTCTAAAAAACACTTCCTCTTTCATTTTTTTCACTTCCAACAAAACACTTCCCCTTTCTATTAAAAAACCACTTTTACCCTTACTTTTTCATACCCTACCTATCACATCATACTTTTTCTCTAATAATAAATCCATCACATCTTACTTTTACTCGTCACATCAAGGGCAAAATTGGAAGTCAACTATAATTTTACACTTCCTTATTTTGCCTTACAGTCAAAGTGGGAAGGCTTTTTCCAAACGGAGAGAGTATATTTTTGATGAATACATATTTCAACAATGATACATTTTACATTAAATAAATAATCCAGCCACATATTTGCAACAACAGTGCATCTAAACTACCATTTTCTGCATTGCAAACAATTATAAAACTCTCATTAATGCATTATAATAATTTGATGTTCGCATTACATTTTTGGATTGCAATACATAGATTTTCGTCTAATGCCACTACACACCATGAAATGCTTAAAGCACGACTTGAAAAACACTATAATCGCATAATCCTAGCATCCCCAAATTCAAATTTCATCCAAAAAAAATCTTGTTGATAAAATCTGACAAAAAAACAAAATTAATTTCATATATGGACCATCTGTTCAACAATATTCACATATATGCAACAAAAAAATCGGCATACTTAAAGTCAACATCTCTGCATTTTCATCGACATCGCTCGGAGGTCGCAACTTTTGTTTCTCATCCACTTTCATAAAAATCAACAATTGGCCGGTGTTCTCGAACATCGAATTTGATAAGTAGTCGGTAGTAAAATTTAGTATTAATCCCTTCCTATTCTATCGCAATGAGTGGTGGATGGATATCCATTCAATCATTTCCTATTTTAATACATTTTTACATTCCAAAATCACCCCTACTCTCTCAATCTCTTCCTACTTTACCGTAAATGTATATTTACTAACATTAAAGCATGATTGTTAGTTGACTAATGTTGTGTCGTCGGATGCTTTAGATCAAATGGCTAACATTTATTCTTACGGTCCTGCTAGGGGCACACTTCTTGGTGTACCCCAAATGAACACCATATACACCCCCCTCATTCCATAACCAACCCTACCCTCATCTCTCCTCCTCACTCTTTCTTCCTCCTCAGATCCGTGAACTCCCTCCCTCCATGCCGATGATCGACGCAGCACCATACAACATCATTTCCCTTTCTCACTCATTTTCTCTTCCTTCATAGATCTCGCATCTCTCTTCCTCCCCACCGGTCGATTAGCTTCATCTTCGGCACCCCCTGAAGTTGCACGCCGTGGGCTCCCCGCAGCCGCCTAGCACAACGGCGCCACCATCATCATCGTCGTCGTCACCGGAGCAGTAAATTATGGCAGAGATGGTGTCTGTGTTCAGATTAGACAAATAGTAAATGTCTGTGTTCAAGAAAATAAGGACACTTAGTGTATGTGTGACTAAATAGTATTAATTATAATTTTTCTTTTCTTTTTTAAACGTAGAAAAATTTGTGAAATGTTCTTGGTACTGTACTATTTCATAGATTTGAAGGGTGAAATTTTCTTCTAAACTACACAAATAATAAATGTCTGTGTATAAGGAAATACAGATTTTTAGTGTTTGTGTAACTAAACATTGGTAATTATAATTTTTTTTCTTTTTTACAATCAAGAGTAATTGTGAAAAATTATTTACTATAGCATTATTTGGTATATTTGAAATATGTAATTTTTAATTTAGGTTTTACAGACAATAAGTTTCTGTTTACGATGAATTACAGACACTTGTTGTCTGTGTGACCAAAACATACTCACTTAGTTGAACATATGACAATAAGCCTCTCATTTCAGGCTTCAAAACACCTCGAGCGTCTCATTAAATACATGATACGAAGCAGACAAGCAATTAATATTGAAAACAGACATTCTACGTCTGTGAGTCGAAGTTCACATACATTTACCATTTTTTTCAAAACATGCAAAATTACAATTAAGAACTTATTGTTCATAATACAAGAACAAAAAGTAAAAATTCAGAAAGATAAATACATGATACGAAGCAGGCAAGCAGTTAATATTGAAAACAGACATTCTACGTCTGTGAGTAGAAGTTCACATACATTTACCATTTTTTTCAAAACATGCAAAATTGCAATTAAGAACTTAGTGTTCATAATACAAGAACAAAAAGTAAAAATTCAGAAAGATAAATACATGATACGAAGCAGGCAAGCAATTAACATTAAAAATAAACATTCTGCGTCTGTGAGTAGGAGTTCACATACATTAACCATTTTTTCCAGAATACCAGTTCATGTTTCTGCATGAATACCGTTTTTACCTCGAGGCTCTTGCATACAGGCAGAAACAAAAAATTGGTATACAAGGACAAGCCATAAAACTGAATATACAAGCCATAAAAAACAATGACAAAATAATGATCTTCCATTACACAAATTTCACAAATTCACTCAACACAAGTCATACAACATTGGTACATAAGTACTTGAACATTAACAACTCAAAATACTACACAGCCCCAAGAACACTACTAAATACATCAACCTACTTCAAAAGAGCAACCAAAACAACAAGACCCAACAACTTGCAAAAGAGGTTTATGGTTTGATATAGATTCACGCCCCTATTGGAATGATTCTCACGGGGCACAGCTGCATTCACTTCATTTTGAGCTCCACGTGCATTCTCATGTAAATAGCTCTCCTCCTCAAATTCTCCGTAGTTTCGAACAAAACGACCCATTATAGAGCTATCAATTGGCAGTGGCTCACCTCGAAATTCAGCCTTCAGTGGATGGCACCAAAGAAAAAACCCACAGTGATCAAAGGTATAAAAAAGCCTACCTTTGTTTGGCTTCTCATGGTCAGTCACAACTCGAATTACACAATTTCTTGATTGAGGCAAACAATCACACTTTACCGTACCATAACGTAGATCTAATTCAGGCCTCGCCATCTTCAAGTTGGAAGAAATTGCTTCATATTGTCTCCTTGTCTCCTTCTTCACACGGTAGTTGGAAGTCGAAGAGGAAGATGCCATGGTCCAAAGAAATCTGTGCACTTTTCTCAATCTATTAGAAAAAATAAATGTCATCAACAATGTTCATCTATGAGTAAGTAATTCACATACACTCAATATCTGTGAGTTCCAAACTACCTCCAATCTTCCAACTTCCAATCTTCTACATCAAAAGCAACCACAAGGGAATATAATTAAGTCTAACTCTGAAACTTAACAAACAAACAATTAAGAAATGTCACTTTGTTTGGAACACGTTTTAGAAGGTATAAGAATCAAATGAGCATGTCCAATTATTGCACCAATTCGGAATGAGATGAGTAAGCTTGAAGGATACTTCTTGAGGGATACTGGTGAACTTTTGGGAGGGATTCTAAATTTGTTAGGTCATACTAGTGTCAGTCAAATATGTTATAGACATTACGTGTGTGTAATATTTTCTTTACAAACATAGTATGTCTGTGAGAGTGTAGATAAAAAATCTAAACCTCTTGTCACAAACCATTCAACATACATAGATGAAATAGCTACCTAAAGCTACAACACAAAACTGAAATTGGGAAAGTGCAGCAATAAAATCAGATCTGTGAAAACAAATCAAATTTAATTTTTGTCTAAATCGGATTGGAAAGTCAAAATTTCCACCAACAATGAACAAAATCAGATCTAACAATGAACAAAATAAAATTCGATTTATATCAAAAACCATACAAATTTGATTTACCGGAGTGTGAAGTTGCAGGTGAATGTCCTCAAAGGTGATTTGGAGTGGAGGGTGACGTCGCAAAGGGAAAAAGGAAGATGAAGATGCCAGGATGAGAAAGACGATGAAGGCTAGAGCTTTTGGGTACCAGAGTGAGGCGGCGAAGGGGAGTAGAATTCTTGACTGGCGAAGAAGAAGGCTGATCGGGAAGAGAGAGGGAGAGAGACTACGTGGGTGAGAGGGATAAGGGGTGGGGGGTTGGCCTTTTATATGGTGTACCCCTGGTGTACAAAAGTGGGGTTCATATAGCATTTTCCTTCCTTATTCTTATTTCTTTCATTGTGAGTCATTCTCACTAGAACCAACCCCTATATATATATATATATATATATATATATATATATATATATATATATATATATATATATATATATATATATATATAATATATATATATATATATATATATATATATATATATATATATTATATATATATATATATATATATATATATATATATATATATATATATATATATATATATATATATATATATATATAGAGAGTTTGGGTTCCAGTGAGAAAGGGATCTAATGAAAGAAAAAAGAATGCCTTATAGCCATTCGATTTTGATCCATCTAGATGATTCTTATGATTTACATACAGGGCATTTTGGGATTTTTGCTTCTTAGGTGTACCTTTCCTATTATATCTCCTTAAAATTTGCGCAGGACTTCCATACTTTTTGGCTTCCGTTGTTTCATATGCGAAGTAATATCTTTGTTTCTTAATCAAAGGCCAAACTTTGCAGCAGAAATTGAGGTTTTTTCTCCTAATTTCTTTTCAATTTCTTGATCAATTCATCATCAACCCATGTTTCTTTTTAATTTTATGGCTTTTCTTGAGGTGGTGCAAATTTCTTTGAGGTTTGAGATCGGCAAAACACTCCCAAAGATCTGAAATATTATGTGATTTTTTTGTTGGTTTCCTTTCTTGGTTCGTTTTTGTGTGTATTGTTGTTAGTCTATTTGCTCAGCTTTGGTTCAAGGCACTATGATGAATACAAGGTGTTTGATAAAATGCCTTAAAGAATCAAATGAACAAAATTGGTGGTGAGGACACCCTTAATGCAGTCGAGGGATCTCTTAATGCCTCAAAACAACCTCAATATGCATTTCCATAAATTGATAATTGACACAATCAGATGTCTCACACAAGGTTACGCGTTCTTGTCGTGAATAATTTATAAACAATCTTTTGTTTGCTTCTTCATTTATTCTAATATTTAAGTTATGTGTATTTTTTATGAATATATACCAACTCTTGAATCAATGTTTTTATTGCTTCTCTTGTACTCAAATTTTTAGGTTCTCTGCATTCTCATAGTCAAATAATGCATTCTTACTTCACAGTGATGTAAAGAAAACGTGAGGCTTTTGGTAGACACCCCATTCATGCTATTCTTTAATTTTTTTGTTCATTTTTTGTTAATTGAATATGCATTGAGGCACGATGATAATTAAAAATGACTTTTTTTGTTTCTATTGAATCTTTTTTCAACAAGATTTTTTTCTCTTGCATATACCTTTGTTCCTACAGAACTCTTTTCTTTTCAACTTTGTTACTATGGGATTTTTTTTTGTTGTATGTTGTTATACATCTTATCTCAATGGTATACAATCTTAGTTGGAAATTGTTTTAAACTCACCATTCTTTGTTGCTTTGTAAAATTTTGGTACATCACACATTCACATTTTAAAGTGTGTCTTGCATTTTGAAGTGCATGTCTTGCATTTTGAAGTGCACATCTTGCATTTTGGTCAACATCTATCTTTTACGGAGTATATCTCAGCTCATATGTAGATGGTAAATTAGGTCACTCTTATAATGCACAGATTTACTGAACATATACAGAGATTGTTATGATTTATGCACTTATGAAAATCTTTCATTTTGACCATTATTTGTTTCTTATATGACACTAGATGCTCCTAGGGTCATGTTTAATGCATATTCAATCCCTATATATCTTGCATTTTTAAGTCTGTGCTTTGCACTTTGAAGTGCCTCTCTTGCACTATGATTAACATCTATCTTTCATATTGTACATGTAGATTCTAAATCATGTCACGTTTTATTAGGGCCGATTCCTACAAAGATTTGGCATATTGTGGGCCAGATCCACACATTAATGTGAGTGTATGACTATTTCTTTGTGTATACTTTTTTATGAATGGTTGAATATGAAGCTTTATAGAATGAATCACAGGATTTTATTTCTTGTAACTAACTAATTATTTTTTGGATTGTTTTTTATGAAGCTTCAAAAGATGCATATGAATTATTAATTTGCAATTGCTTAGAAGACATCAAAACATATACTTAAAATATAATGCATTTAGAGTATGTTGTGATGCATTTCAATGCAGGTTAGGTACATGTCATTTTGATGCATTTCAATGCAGGTTAGATGCAAGTGAGTGCTCATCTTGATAATCCAGACTTGATAAAGATGTCTTTTATTCTTTGAAGGGAGACTTCATAGTGATGCAGTTTTACCTTATTAATTTTTGCAAATGATGATGCATCTAAAATATGAAACTTATCCATGAGATAGTGAATTTCTTCTAACAAAAAATACGGTGCATATCTAATTGAGTATAGATTAAAAACACATTGAATGAATGAATGAATGAGAATCTCTTTGAAAAAACAAATCGTTGCCTATTAGCTCAAATGGTAGAGACCTATGTACTACATGTGTGGGTTCGAATCCCACATAGGCAAACTATTTATCTTATTTGTATTACACTCTTTTTCAATACATTGCATTCTCATGCTTTCTCATTACATACATAGCTACATAAGAATCATTTTTCACTAATCTATAAATTAATAAAATAAAATTAGAATAAAATCTAAAGAACAAATCACAATGCATATATCGCTCATCACAGTGTATTCACATTATATTTGATGCATATATCACAGCATATCACAGATTCACCAAGCATCTCCCCAAGATAAACTTGAAAAAAGGGATAAATTAAATACATTTAGTTGAATTTGTATATCCTACTTTAAAATATAAGCAGAAGATAATATCATAATTTTATATTCAATATTGGTGTTGTTATGTAGATCTCGATGAGAGGTTTCTTATGACATATTATTTGTCAAGAATAGACTTATATACAAAAATTTATAAATATAATAGACATTGTAACACAATAATTAAATGAAATGAAAATTAATACGGAGTATAATAATACTCCATATAATAATATTCCTAGATTGAGTAATTTACGGACACTCCATAAATGCATCATGATAATGATTTTACCAAGTTGCCCATATGTAATCATTTCTCCCTATTTTAGTGGAGTCGTGTGACTCCTTCCATAAATAAAATTGAAGTTAATTATGGAGACTTTTAAAAGTTTAGCCATCCGATTAACTAGATCTAATGGTTAACATTCATTCTCATTTCTTTCACCAAGAGCATTTCTCACCTGAACCAACCCCTATATATGTGTGTGTATATATATATATATATATATATATATATATATATATATATATATATATATATTGAAAAAAAGGAACTTTATTGAGATAAAGAGAGTTACAACCATTGTTTTGAGAGGAAAACAAAATACAAAAGAGGTCTAAAAATTAGAATGAAGCTGATGTCTTGATCCTTTCCACCATAATTTATCAATCTCCCAATCATCAAAGTCTTTGTCATGAATCAACCACTTCTTTTGCCGGTGAGTCCATGCCCAGGTTTGAATGAGCTTGCGTATTTGGTGGATAGTTCCGTGTGGATTCATCTTTATCCCATCATATGTATATGCGTTACGCGCCTTCCATAGATTCCATGAGATGAAACCCGGGAGTATAATTCTCAAGGCACCTTTGAAACATTTCAAATTACCTCTTACCCACCATGAGATTGCATGTTGGCGGAGCATCAGGTTTGAGGTGAGCAAGGGAGCATCAACTAGATGTGCAAAAAAGTTCCATACTTTTTTGCTCTCGGTGCAGTTCACGAGGCAGTGATCCAAGCTTTCCTCGTTGTTGAGGCAGAAGCTGCAACGACTAGGTAGTGCCAGGTTGAATCTTCTGAGGTTGTTGGGGAAAGGAAGACAGTTGTTGAAGATCTTCCATTGGAAGAAACGCAGTTTAGGGATTTGTGCTTTGTGCCAAATAAATTTGGTTGAGAGGAGTACCGGGAGTTTCTCTTCAGTGGCATTAAAAGCAAGTTTGAGGGAGAACTGTCCATTATCCCAAAGTGCTTGTCCATTGTTCCAATGCATATGAGTTGTACCATGAGAGTGTACTCTACAAATTCTCTTCCAAGTTGGGGAATCTGGGAGGCGTTCCTTGATGTTACCGTTCTTCATGTACTTTGCTCTGACAAGTTTAGCCCATAGACCTTGATCGTGCTGGGCTTTCCACCAAAGTTTGAGAGAGTATGTTGTCTCAATGTGAAGAAGGTCCCTGATCCCTAGGCCACCTGCATTCTTGTTTTGGCATGTGAAGTTCCAGTTCCTCCAGTGGTATTTAGCCCTACCATCCTTATGGCCCCAAAGGAAGTTGGCAATAAGGGAGTGTAGAGTTCTGATGATGGATCTTGGGAGGGATTGAACGGCAATGAGATGGAGTGGGATGGATGAGAGGACGTGTTTTATGAGGATTAATCTTCCCATTTGATTGAGAGTTCGGCTGTACCAAGAGGAGAGGTGTTTGTAGACATGGCTCAAAAGACCATTGCAGTCTTCTTTTTTAAGAATACCCCTACGAAGGGTAGCTCCCAAGTAGGTGAAGGGGAGACTACCACAGTTCATGGACAGAGCTCTCGCCATTCTGGCTTGTTGATCCGTAGAGGTGGATTTGGGAGTGTAGAACCTGCTCTTTGGAAGATTAATCTGCTGCCCTGATGCCTGCATATAAACTTTAAGAATATTGTTAAGTTTAAGGAGGTTGAGGATGTCCCCCTTAGTGAATATCATCAAGTCATCTGCATAGATAAGGTGACTAGGCATCTTCACACTACCCATGTTGAAACGTTTGATATTGTTGCAGTCCATGGAGTTGTTTAGAAATCTGGAGAAGGCTTCAAACCCAATTATGAAAAGGAGTGGGGAGAGGGGATCGCCTTGTTTTACTCCTCTTGACATGGCAAAGAAACCTTGGGGTTCCCCATTGATGAGGATACTAATGAAAGTGCTGCGTAGGTTTGCCATTAGGAGGTTGATGGCAGCCTGGGAGAAACCAAAAGCACTAAGAACGCCCTCAAGAAAGTTCCAATTCATATTGTCAAATGCTTTTGCCATATCGATTTTTATAATAATATTACCCCTAAAAACCTTTCTATCAAGTCCATGAATGGCCTCTTGAGCTAGGAGAATATGGTCGTCAATAGATTTACCTTTCTGGAAAGCCCCTTGTTCCGGTGAGATGATTTTGGGGAGCAACTTCTTAAGCCTGTTGGCAAGAAGTTTAGTATTAATTTTGCTGATAAAAGTTGAGAGGGAGATGGGCCTATAATCATCCACCCGTTTAGGATCTTCTTTTTTAGGAATCAAAGTGATTATGGTACTGCCGTACCCTTTGGGGATTGGGAGGCCAAGAAAGAATTCCTGAGAGGCAGTGAGGACATCATGTTGGATTAAATCCCAGCAAGTGCGAAAGAAGGTTCCATTAAACCCATCCGGGCCACTGGCACTATTAGGATCCAAATCCCAAACTGTTTCCTTTACTTCAGCCAAGCTTGGAAGGGCAGTGAGCATGAGGTTGTCTTCAGTGGAGATGAGGGAGCAGATGTAGGGGAGAATATTTTCCAGATTTGGGTTGGGGGTTTCTGGAGCTTGGAATTGGTTTTGGAAATGTCTGATGGCTTCTTGCTTGATCTCATCCATGTTATGGAGCCCCTTACCATTTCCATCAATTATGTGAGAAATTTGAAGTTTCTTCCTTTTCCCTTTAGCAAAAGCTTGGAAGAGCTTGGTGTTAGAGTCTCCCTTATCCAGCCATCTAATATGAGCCTTTTGCTTCCAATATTCAACTTCCATGTGAACCAACCCCTATATATATATATATATATATAGGGGTTGGATCAGGGAGAATGACTTACGGTGAAAGAAATAAGAATGATTAACAATCATGGATCTTTGTAATTGAACGGCACCGATGGCATCTAATAAAGAGTGATGTGGCACTTCAAGAAACCTAATGAATAAATGTGGTGCTATAATTTAGGAGAGATTGCAGTTAGCAGGGGCATTTTAGTCCCTCAAAACTCGTACGCCAGTGCACAAAGATAACTAATCCCACATATATAGGTCTAGTCCAATTAAAGAATTTAAAGATCACATGAAAATACCCCCCTCCCCCCATTATTGACTAAAACAAAAAAATCAAGCTGAGATTGCACGTAATAAACATTAAAGTTTAAGTTTTACTTTTGTATTGGTAAGGCTTAGCACGTGTTGCATAGATATGCATTTGAAATGCACAGTTACCAGTTAGGAATGCATTATATAGTGATAAATCATTTTTTGATTATTGTTTTTGGATAATAACGTGACTAAGATTGCAACAAATGCAAAAAAACCATTAAAATAATACACATACAACATATCAAAATTCATCTTGAAGGATGCGTTGTGATATGCACTAGGAGCATGCTATATGTACCCCAAAATTTTGCACCCCAGTTGTAGACTAAAGGTGTGCACCAACATTTTGATGGTTTACACTCACCCAAAGTGTTGGTGCGTTAACAAAAATTTACACAGATACAAAGTGTTGGTGCATTAACAAAAATTAGCATTACACCAACATAAAATGTTGGTGCATCCCTGCGGTGTACAAAATGGGGTATAAATCCTTGGGGGTACAAATAGCTTTACCCTATCCACCAACATAAAATCTAAAATGAATGCACTATGGTAGGGAATTTATGCATTATGATTTATCCTTTTGATTTTATTCGAACTCTATTCGATGAATTTATGCATTAGTGCATAATAACTCGTAAGTGATTTGTATGTGATGAAAAAACATGAGAATTCAATGTAATCCGTGTAATATCAATTTGAGAAATAACTTGCCTATGCAGGATTTGAACTCACATTCGTAATACATACTGCTCTACCATTTGAGCTAATAGGCAATCATTTATTTTTTTCAAAGAGATTTCTATATTGTACTTGGACGTATTCAATAGGCACTTTGATCTCTTAAAATTGGTATCATTCAGCATGCTTCTAACCCATATTTGAATGTATCAAAGACCATTTAAAATGAATATTGTCAGAGATTCAATATCTAGTTTATACAAATGCGTCTTATTTGTGTCAAATGAATTTCCCCATCAAATGCATCCATTCAAAATTTCAGACCATCAAATCATAATTTTAATTCTAAGAATGCATAATAAAGAGAACGCATTATCCTTTATCTTGATTTTAACAATACATTATCTTCTCATGTAAATGCATCACCTTGATTCCGATAACGCACAATAATAGGAAAAAAACAAAACATAAAAAAGATGAAAGAAAACAAAAAGCAGCAATATACACCTCAATGAACACCAAATTTCCAACAACATTGTCAAGGTAATATAAAAATCACAATCATACGGTGAATGTTATAACCAACATTGGCTCAGGTAAGTGAGTGCACTATTTGCAAGTGTATGATGCATTGCCATCTAAATCAAAATGCAATGCTGTGTAAAAATGAAAAATATAAATTGATATACTAATTTTGGACACTGGATGCCAAATTTGTGTCTCATAAATGTAATCTAACACAAAACGATAAGAATGACTGGTCCAAAAAATATCTAAAACTGAAGTAAAAAGAATCCATGAATCAATAAATTAAAACATATCTAGCTACATTCAAAGACTCCCGTAATTGATTAAATTCAAACTCGTAGGTGTAAATATGTAAGTTTTGTAATTAATACATCCACGATTAATCTAAAAGAAATCTAAATTGTTCTTTCTTTCAAACAAAATTTGAAATCTAGGTATGAAAAAATGTTGCTAACCAGCATATTTTTTGCTCTGAATTGAAAACTCCGTGTAGAGTTTATCCACAAAGGTCAAACCAAATAGAAGGAATAAAACTAAATATTAGAAAATCGTAAATTCATAAATCATATTCGGATCTCTAGGAGAATGTATTCAAAAGTAATGAATCCAATCATGACAAATTAAAGAAAGAATTGATAGAATGTAAAGGTTTTATCTTTGGAGCATACCAGATTCAGATCCAAGAACCATTCACTGTGTTGTTTGATGGTGTAAAAAATGGAGCTAAATTCATGAAGACAGAATCCAATTATTGATGATCCCATGCCCAGGAAAAGGAAAGTGAAAGGACGACAGAAGATGGTAAGCAGATTTTTCGGAGAAGAAGAGTAGCGGATCGAGAAATAATTAAAGTAGTGTGTTTGAAAATCCTTAAATGCCCTTATGAAAAGTAATAAGAAGGAAGGGATTAGATCAAGATTCAATGGTTATTATTCATTCTTATTTCTTTCATTAGATCTTATTCGCATTATATATATATATATATATATATATATATATATATATATATATATATATATATATATATATATATATATATATATATATATATACATACATACACACACATATATATAGGGGGGGTGATGTTTAGAGAGAAGGGAGACCACGGCGATTATGGCGACCGATGACTGCGATTTTACCCAAATTCTAACCGGAGAATACCTTTTCTATACAATTTTGCATCCCATTTCCAACGGAGACAGCGGGTTGATAAGCTCAACAACTATCCCGAATATCGTGATGATCGGCTGCCTAAATACCCTAATCTGGGTCAGCATTGTAATTACAGATCCAATAACAAGCGAGCTTCACTTGGAGAAGGAAGCCAAAATCAGTCATACCAACGAACCAGATGTGGTGAGCAAAAGCGAAACTGGCCTTTTAGATCCCCAGAAACTCTGAATCTGAAAAATTCATACGTTTACAGCAGTTCAAATTTGGTTGGTAAGACTTGTTCATCCATTTCTTTTCCGAGTAAAAACTCTAGGTTCAAGTTTCACATTGAATTCAACGCATATGAACTTTTCTACTCTTTCTACAATCGCAATATATGCATAACTACTCAAGGAAGGAAAAATTTCAACATTTGGTTCGATTTGGACTCTGTACACTGGCTGGTAGAATCTATTCGCAGGCTGTCAAGTACGAATACTCAAGGTTTGTATAAATTTGATGATTATAGAGCTCTCGAGATATGTCTTGAATCAAACAGAAGAGGGGACTTCATTCGTATTGCTGAGGATCGAAGGGAAGGTATTTCATTTCTATTGGTGCCGTATGGGGATAAAGGTGATGGATTTAAGCTATTCTATAAGGCTTTGAACTCTTTCCTTGAAAAGATCTCTTTCACTCAGGCCACTCCCAGTGAGGAACTTCCACAACCCCCCTACATTCAGAATGCCTCATCTCCCCTAAAATCAGATAAACCTATAACAACCTCAACCACGGTCTCTCCTGATGTTGATGTCTTGGATTCAAAGGTCGATGAGGTGTTAGAAGCTTCAACACCTCTCATGGAACTTGGTTCACCACCTCAACATTCGCAACTCCAATCGAGCACAGAGGATAAGTCTAGAGGCAAAGGAGGGTTAGAAGACTTCTCTACAGCTCTTTTGATAGAAACCACACCAACAGACAGACAGATGACTATTTTTGAGGGAGGAACACAACCAAAAGCCATCACTTCAGACACTTACACTGAATTGTTTCCACCACTGCCAAGAAGGATGCTATCACCATTTGCCCCTGCATTTGTACCACTTTCAAACAACTCATTTGCTGCTCTGATCAACCAGGATCATGGAGACCTTGAGGAAGAGGACCCTTTTTCAAAGATTAATGAACGGAGCCTGGTTCTATACTCTAATGCAGTGGAAGACCATGAAAAGGAAAGGGATGGGCCCATTCTTTACACTCATTCAGAGGGGGAGGATTATGTCTTCATCGATTCTAAGCTTAAACCACTTCAAATAGACCTTTCTAGATGCCCCAAACACCCCTTGCTTCTGCGTAAGGCACTAAAGGGCAGAAAGACATATTCTCCATCTCAAATGGTTACTAGAAGTAAGGCTAAATTACTAGAAGAGGGGAGAAGAATCACACCAATTGGCTGGGAAGAGGAAGATGAAATGCACTATCCACACGAATCCCATGAAGACGAGGTCATCGAATTCTTCAAGCTTTGTTGTCCTAACAAAATTGATGAACCCAAACTTCCTTTTAAGCCAATGAGCAAAAGCCAAAGAAGAAATTAAAGAAGAAAAAGAACAAGCGGCAGGTTACAGAAGGTTTTGAGGATGAGAACTATGATCTAGACTATGCTTACTGAGTAATGTTTTCTATGCATCCATGTTAGAATTTAGATCCTGTTGATTTTAAATCTATTTTTCTAGCTCTGTGATGGAGTATTTCCTTCTGCTAAAGAGGGACAATAGCCCTAGGACTATGGGGACTGCTGACTCTGGTTTTGCCAAGAGGGACTGCCGACTCTGGTTTATATGACTCGATTTAATATGAGTTTAATTTACAGGGGTCGTTATTCAGCATATTTAGGCTTATAAGCCAAGGGTTTTAGAAGTACTTTTGATTTGGGTTATGCTGCTTATGGTGGAATTCTAGTGGTAGTCACTTTGCTGCAACTTTGAGCTCAGAGTGGGTAATGCCAGGTTCTTTGGGAATTGTTGTTATGGGAACCTCTACAATGACAACCTCTCTAATCGGTTTCGTACTGTTATACTTTGGGAAGGATCACCTGTAGACTGGCCAGGCTTCTTCATATGGCAGGTGACAAAATTTTCAGTTTGAAGAGGACGAAGTCTAGTTCGAAAATGTTACCCCTGGATGTGGATTTCTAGTTGGATATAGTAGAATAGCTCATTAGTGCAATATCTATGGCGCTTCGGGATTTTTGAGAGCTTAAAAGGATGTTCATCAATCTGCAGAAGTCATGTTCGAGGCTTTTGATGCATTCATTATTAGTCTGACATTTATGCTACTATGTAAGTCTAGTTATTTTGAGGGCTAATGTTTTATTTGGATTGAGTTTGGTATCTTTGTTTTATGTTTAGCAATCCATAATGTTATTTTACTTTTCTTAGAGGGGCTTTGGTTTGGTCCTCCTCTCTTGTACTTTTTTTTTCATTCTAATAAAAGAGTCTTATATAATATATATATATATATATATATATATATATATATATATATATATATATATATATATTAAAAAAATTAAAAGGACAGTTTATTAACAAAAAAAAAGAGTACAAAAGGGGATGACCAAACCGAGCCCCCAAAAACAAGAACAATGTGAAAACAAGAGAAACCAAAAGCTACATAAAATCCCTTAAGACAAAAAAGATAGTAACATATCCAGGGACACAAAACCAGAAGCCTCTGCAATTACGAACAAGGAGATTTAACCAGTGAGCTAGCAACACCCTGCCAACAACCCAAAAGCTGTAGTCTTCATAACCTTCTTATCCTAATAGACTATATTGTATCCTGAAATCTAGCTTTGCGGTTGGAACAATGAGAATTTAGATGAGAAGCCAGGCAACCCTAAACTAGATCATATGGGTAGTAAATTATCTCAATCAAGGCCGTCTAGAACTTTTAGCCACAAGGAAACAAACTCTCATAAGAACGGAAGACCAACTATTACCAGGTGACCTCTTCATCATCTAATTGAATCTGAGGCTTTTTCTTCCTTTTCTTCTCTTTCTTTTTTTAACTTTTGGTCAAAGGTTTACTATTGTTCTTATTTGCAGCCTCCTTTTTGTTTGGACAACACAGTTTAAAGAAATTGATTACCTCTGTTTCATAGGAGTCTTCAGGTTCTTGCAATTTTTGTTCCTCTACCCACCCTACTGGAATCAGCTTCCTCCCTTCTTCAAGAATTTTTGCCTTGCTTCGAGTAACTATCTGTGATGGAGAATATGTTTTTCTACCCTTAAATTCTCTACGGAGATTAAAGGGGACTTTAAAACATTTGGATGTGTCAATTTGTAGAGGTTCGAGTTTAGTGTCTATAAATACTTCCTCCTCTCCCTCAGAGTGTGTATAGAGTATAGGACCCTCTCTTTCTTCTCTATTGTCCTCTACAGAATTCTAGCAAAGTGTTAGGCTCTTGTCGTCGATCTTGGCAAAAATATTTTCTTCATTGAAATCTTTGTGTAGTTCCAGGTCCTGTTCCATGAGAGCTGCAAAGCTATTATTTATAATAGGTATAAACGGTGTAGCAAGTGGGGAAAGTGTTCTTCTAGGTAGAGGGGGGAATAGTAGTGTATATGAAGAATTGGGTATTGGCTCTTTATCTAACTGGTCTCCCCCTTCGAAAACAACCAACTGATTCTCACTTTTGTCAAATCTGCCATATTGAAGCACAAATTCAGACTCTTGGTTCTTCTCTACATCATCCACCTTTAATTCCAAGCTTGTTAATTCTGGCGCATAGTGTATATGTTGTCCATTGGAGTCATCTGTGGGCGAAGAATGTATAACAGCTTCCAAGGCCATTGAATTTGAGCAGTTCTCAGTTTGTGTGCACATAGTCGAAGACTTAGCCAAATTTTCTTTTGCCTTGCCATGTAGGCCATCTAATCTGTTCTCCAAAGCGGGTGAGGCTTTGGTTGCCTTAGCCATGAATGAAGAGAGAGCCTTGAAGAAGAGATTAGGACCATCTTCCTTGGGGTCGAATAGGATATTGATAAATCTAACACCTTCTCTTCTGATTTCAGCTAATTGAATCCTGTCAATTCTCTTGTGTGATCTAGATAATTCCAATCGCCGATTACAATCTACTTTTAACATAACAATAGATTTCCTGCTAACCAATCTTGGTATGGACTCCATAACCCAATTTATAGAATCTAAGTCAAGCCAGATGTGGTAGGTTTTCTCCCCAGTTCAGTGATGCAGAAAGTGCAGTTGTAGAATGAGTAAAATAATTCAAAAACCTTTGAGTGTGTCTTGAACCTGAATTTGTGGTTTGATGTGCCTGATTCAAATGCACGCTGAACTTACCACATACATACATACATACATACATCCATACATACATGCATACATTCATGCATGCATGCATACATCCATGCATACATCCATGCATACATACATACCAAGGCCGGCTCAAGCCAGGGGCAAGGTGGCCACCTGGACAGGGCCCAATTTTGGAGGGGGCCCCACTTTTTTTCTTCTTTTGTATATATTCTATATATGTTATATATATTTATAAAAAGCAGGTTAACACCATGAATTATAAATTTATAAGACTATGAATTTGACATTTTATTATTCTTATTACTATAATATTTTTTATTGTTAAAAAAATTTAATTGATAGACTTTATTTTATTATGACACAATGACCCATTTTCTCCGTGACGTCCAGGGCCCCTGATTTCTCGGAGACGGCCCTGATACATACATACATACATACATACATACATACATACATACATACATACATACATACATACATGTTGGACAATGTGCTATCATGAATATATATTTTTGCAATGTCCTTTGCCCATTGTCTTTTAGGTTTTGATAATGACAAAAAGGGTGACAAAATATCATCATCATATTGTGCATCAAAGCTAAGAATCAAAGCTACAACAAGTTCATATCCGTCCGTGAAGAAGGGACTTGAGTATCGGTGGAAGAGACGAGACCGAAGAGGTTGTTTACTTAGTTGGGTAGTGTTTTAGGTCTTAGATTATGTGTTAAAGAGTATGGCATCTCTAAGGTTCATTCCCTTATCATCCTACCTTTAAAACACATTTTTTTCAGAAAACTATTCGAATAAATTGCAAACTATTCGAATAAATCCCTGAACTTCTATTCTGACTTAGTTGAATAAATCCAGAACTAGTTGAATAAGTCATATTGCAGTTTCACCAAAACTAGTCGACTAAGTCTTGATTTAGTCGAATAGTTCGACAGTTTCAACTACAAAACAGCTAGTTTTTTGAATGCTTTTCATCCCTATCCACTCCCTAACTTCTATAAACCTCCTACTTTCGTGATTATCTTCATAAGAACACTTAGAACACTTTGAAGAACATAGCCTTTGAATATCCAAAGAGATTCTACTCAATCCCCTCCTTATATCCAAGCAAGGCAATTGTTTTGATTGCTAAATCATGTCTTGCTTGAGTTTTTCCTCATTGCTTGAGTCTTTGAGAGATATTGCCATATTCTAAAGGACTTCATTGTATTTGCAACAATCTACTCCGTGTTGGGAGAATTACTCGGTTGCGGTTTGTTTTCTTACTTAATTGTAAGGGATTTGTATTCTTGGTGTTGGGATTACACCAAGTGGTAGAAATCCTAACGGTTTGTGAAATCAAATGTTAGGTGGAAGAAATCCTGAGTTTTGTGAAATCAAAACTTCGGTGGTAAGATAAGAGGCTTGTGAAATCAAGTTCTCGAGTTGTATTCGGATTGTCAAACTCCGTTAAGTTTGAGGGGTTAGTGAAGGCCTGGGCACGATTGCTTCGGGGACTGGATGTAGGCATTTAGGCCGAACCAGTATATATCGTGTATGCATTGCTCTTATCCTTCACTTTATTTTGTTTGTGGTGCATTGTTTTTATTGAATATTCGTGAAGAAAGTTTCCGCGCAAAAACTGGTCTTTTGGGCAACACCTCTATTCACCCCCCTCTAGAGGTTTGCGAGACGTCTAACAAGTGGTATCAAAGCAAGGGATTTTCAAAGCTTTACCGCTGAAAATTTAAAAAGATCATGGCCGGAAGAACATTTCAACCCGGAGTTCCTGAAGGACAATCCACGACAAGGCCACCACTCTTCGACGGCACAAATTATGCTTATTGGAAAGAGAGGATGAGAATATTCATCCAATCAAATGATTATTATTCTTGGTTGGTGATCAAGCATGGAGAGACAGTTCCCACGAAGATTGTTGATGGGGTTCTTGTTCCAAAGTTAGAGACCGAATATACCTCAAATGACAAGAAGAAGATGCAACTAAATGCAAGGGCCATCAATTTTCTATATTGTGCTGTGAACCCGAATGACTATCGGAAAATCTCAAGGTGCAAGACGGCCAATGAGATGTGGAACAAATTAGAGGTCACATATGAAGGAACAAGTCAAGTGAAGGACTCAAAGATCGACTTACTCACCCATGAGTATGAGCTTTTCATGATGATGGAAAATGAAACAATAGATAGCATGTTCGAGAGATTTTCAACTATCATCTCAAATTTGGATACACTTGGGAAGCATTATGAGGATCATGTTCTCGTTCAAAAAATCCTTCGAAGTCTCACACCGGAATGGAAGTCTACTGTCAATCCTATCAAAGAAGGCCGAGATTACAATACGTTGACATATGATGCACTTCGAGGTAAATTACTCACTTATGAAATGTCTAACTTTTCTAGTGCAGCGGAGATCAAAAGGGATCAAAATCTATCATTCAAAGGAGTTGCACTCAAAGCTTCATCGTCAAAATATGTCGAGACAAGCGGCTCTGGAGAAAGTGACATTCTCGAGTTATTTAATGATTTCTTGCAAAATGAGCTTGAGCAATTAAATGAGAGTAAAAAGCCTACTTGCTATGGATGTGGAGAGCATGGACATATCAATGGTCATTGCCCTAATCGAAAATTCAAGAAGTCCAAATGCCGAAAGCAATCCAACTCTAGCTCCTCTTCCTCATCCGATGATGAAGTAGCCATTTGTCTTATGGCTCAAAGTGAATCTGAAGAGGTAAGTTCTTCTAACGATCTTTTTAGTTTTGAAGAACTACAAGAAGTATTTGGTGATTTATTTAAAGAATTTAAGAAAGTCTCAACTATTGCCAAAGATTTGGAATATAAAATCACCCTTTTGCAAAAGAAAAATAATATTTTGCAAAAAGAAATTGATTCTCTCAAAATTGAAAATAAGACTTTTGAGGAGACAAATTTGAAATTAAATGATTCACCTTGTTCTTCATGTAAGTCTTATAGTCTTGAGATAGAAGCGCTTAAGAAAGAGGTAGACGATTTGAAATTAGCTATGAAAAAAGTTGAAAATGAATTTAGACTAAAATCTACCTCTAGGATTAAATACTATAGATCACCTAGAAATAAACTAAGTCATTCTAGGAATTCTAAGTTTGATAGACAACCTAGAAAGCACATCACACGTCCTAGAAACATGAACAACCCTAGTGTTAGGTGTCATTATTGTAATAAAGTAGGACATATCACACCAGTTTGTTACACTAAGTATAGGCACTTGCTTCTAAGTCAAGATAATGTGATGCATCGTTCATATGATTCTTATTATTGGCATAACACCCCTGGACCCAAAAGGCATTGGGTACCAAGATTTGCTTCGTAGATTCATTAAGGAAGGTGTGCTTGAACACTTCAACTTGAGTTGAAGTAGATGCGCCAAGCACATAATTGGGTGAAACATCAATTAAGGGGGAAGTTAATTAACTTTATTAATTCCAATTAATGTTTATTTATATTTTAGTTGGACAATGCGATATTATTTGTTTGTTTGATATCTATTTGCATGAGCATATATCTTTTTGCCCATCTCTTTTTGATAATGTCAAAAGGGGGAAGATGGTGTAGATATGCATATATTTAGGGGGAATTGTATTTGTGCATATCTTAATGGGAAAGATAATATAGATTTGTATGTCTTTATTTGATTTATGATGCAATACTTGAGGGGGAACTAGCTTTGTATGATGCATATCTCCTAATGGGTTTGTCATTATCAAAAAGGGGGAAATTGTTGAACAATGTGCTATCATGAATATATATTTTTGCAATGTCCTTTGCCCATTGTCTTTTAGGATTTGATAATGACAAAAAGGGTGACAAAATATCATCATCATATTGTTCATCAAGGCTAAGAATCAAAGCTACAACAAGTTCATATCCGTCCGTGAAGAAGGGACTTGAGTATCGGTGGAAGAGACGAGACCGAAGAGGTTGTTTACTTAGTTGGGTAGTGTTTTAGGTCTTAGATTATGTGTTAAAGAGTATGGCATCTCTAAGGTTCATTCCCTTATCATCCTACCTTTAAAACACATTTTTTCAGCAAACTATTCGAAGAAATTGCAAATTATTCGAATAAATCCCTGAACTTCTATTCTGACTTAGTTGAATAAATCCAGAACTAGTTGAATAAGTCATATTGCAGTTTCACCAAAACTAGTCGACTAAGTCTTGATTTAGTCGAATAGTTCGACAGTTTCAACTACCAAACGGCTAGTTTTTAGAATGCTTTTCATCCCTATCCACTCCCTAACTTCTATAAACCTCCTACTTTCGTGATTATCTTCATAAGAACACTTAGAACACTTTGAAGAACATAGCCTTTGAATATCCAAAGAGATTCTACTCAATCCCCTCCTTATATCCAAGAAAGGCAATTGTTTTGATTGCTAAATCATGTCTTGCTTGAGTTTTTCCTCATTGCTTGAGTCTTTGAGAGATATTGCCATATTCTAAAGGACTTCATTGTATTTGCAACAATCTACTCCGTGTTGGGAGAATTACTCGGTTGCGGTTTGTTTTCTTACTTTATTGTAAGGGATTTGTATTCTTGGTGTTGGGATTACACCAAGTGGTAGAAATCCTAACGGTTTGTGAAATCAAACGTTAGGTCGAAGAAATCCTGAGTTTTGTGAAATCAAAACTTCGGTGGTAAGATAAGAGGCTTGTGAAATCAAGTTCTCGAGTTGTATTCGGATTGTCAAACTCCGTTAAGTTTGACGGGTTAGTGAAGGCTTGGGCACGATTGCTTCGGGGACTGGATGTAGGCATTTAGGCCGAACTAGTATATATCGTGTATGCATTGCTCTTATCCTTCACTTTATTTTGTTTGTGGTGCATTGTTTTTATTGAATATTCGTGAAGAACGTTTCCGCGCAAAAACTGGTCTTTTGGGCAACACCTCTATTCACCCCCCTCTAGAGGTGTGCGAGACGTCTAACAATACATACATACATACATACATACATGTATGCATGCATGCTTGCATGCATACATACATACAAACACACACACACACACGGAAACCTGACCTTTGATGGAAAGGTAATATGACATATTGAGACTTATGAAACGTTAGATTCTCTGTCGTGTAATACGTTCAAATTCTAGACGAAAATTCTATTGCCCTAAAGACTACAATTCCTTGAGTAACTTGAAACATTACGATGTATGAATAAAAGTATATATCCTCCAAATCTTCCACTACATTTATTGCGGATTTGATAATTCGAAACTTTAAATGTTACTGAAGGACTTTCAATCAAAAGAAGAGTATCATTAATCGATGTTGTACAATTGGGAATTGTGAATGAGCAAAGATATGTACAAGTATGTCAAATATGCCTTAAAATACGATGTTATAATCTGCAAAGGAACCCTTGTTATTGATGATAAACTCCAAATGGAAATCTGCAAAAGGATCGTTGGATATCTTTGTTAATCTTTCAAAGATAGAACAAGTTTGCTAACAACGGTAGTTAGAGATTACGTATCCGTGTGGATAATGACGTAATTATGGTTTAACCGAATGAACATAACGCGGTCATGAGTAAATATGGATACAACAAAATGTTGATTGTGGACCTTAGAAGAATTTCGAGGTCGAAATTCCTTTAAGGGGGAGAAATGTAACACCCCTAAGCATATCCTAAAGTTTAATTTTAATGAATAATTATTTGATTAATTAAATTTGTTTTGATTAAAAAAAATTGTTGTTGGGCTTTGGACCAAAATAAAATGTTTTTTTATATCCAACATCATAATCTAGATAAATCTCATGGAGATAAATCCAATATGTTGACTTATTGTGTGACCTTGACTGGGAACTAGAGTACTAACCCAAATCAAGAATAAATGAAGAAATTGTTATGATATGAACTTCGAAATGATTTATCAAAATAAATCATGAGAGTAATTATAATGAATTAAATATGAGGACCTTTTTGAATAAAAGTCAACTGAATCAATTTTGACTCTGTCAAAGTCAACCACCCAAAAATATGATGTCAGAAAAAGTATTACAAATAATAATGAAAAGTATATCATTGAACAGAATTCGACTTTGTGATCACGACGGTGCAAATGGGTTTCAATTTGGAAAAAGTTGGACAAAAAAGTGTTCCCCATTTGGAACTAAAATTGGTCCCAATCAGGGGCACTGTGGAGACGGAGCCTCCTAGTGCACTAATTCATTTTCCTACGCAGCTACACTACTTGTCTCCTTCTTCTTCTTTTTCTTATATAAGTGGGAGAAACAATTTCCATTTTTTCAGAAAAAACTTAGTAAGTTAGCATCATTGTGTTTCTTGTTGACTGGAGAGTTCATTGGTGCTATCTAATTTGTGAGAGGTTGGCAGAGTTGGTAGTTATTGATAGGCGCGTCGTAGCACCTACAAATTAATTTATTATTATCCATAACTTAAATCCCCCTTTATGAACTAATATTTATTAAAATATATAGACAAAGTAAGTAAGAGTCGATCCCACAAGGAAAGATACTTTTTATATTATGAAAATCAATTTACTTGTCACTTTTATTGAATAAAAACTACTAACTACAATCTAAAAATTAAAACTAAAAGATATGGGGGTTTGAGTGATAATTCTAAAGAGATAAAATTTCAAATAAAATAAAGATAAGGATAATAGATTAGAGATAGACCCACAACAGCAACTCGAACTCAGGGAAAAACAAACACACAACAAACACACATTAAACTTTATAAAAACATAGACAATAAAAATTAACTTAAAATGTTTTGAAAATACTTATAATTTTTACAAGAAAATAAACCGAACAAATCTAATTACCCAATTAATTATGTCTTGATTCTGAAATTAAACTGCTAATTAAACTCAGGGTTAGGCTGAAGAAGAGGTCCACCAACGGTTCTTCCCTATTTTCCCATTCATATTAGCTCATGTTAAGACCAACAATAACTCTAAACCCTACTACCCTTAGCAACCCAAAGACCAACTCTTAAGTTACTACTAAGAATAGCGCATTAAAATATTCAGAAAACATCACCATAACAACTTTGCCGTAACACTACGATTATTTAACAAAATCAGTTCGAGAACCTTGATCTGCAAAAACCACCTATCGAGGCAGCAGGTTCTAATCAAGTGACACCTGGTTTCTAGGAAAGTTCAGCTATTTAAAGCACTTTGGACTTTAAAAGAATAACATTTTAAACTGGATTAGGCGCGCGTTCCTAATTTGGTCCAATTTAAGTAAAATCAGATGAATAATAGTTCTCAGAACACCTTTTCGAGTTTAGATTTAACAGTAGCATGGAGCTAAAATATGTTCAAAGTCAAATTAATTCAACAAACAAAGATTCAATCTTTTTTATCAAACAATTCGGCTTAAGAAGGTTTTATAATTTCAGAGACAATAATGAATCAATAAATCATAACTTGAACAATTAAACATCAACACTTAAACAATTCATCACTTATATTATAACTTAAACATTTAACACAAAAATAAGATTTGAAAATAACATATTTAATATTGGAAATCAAATTCATCAATTTTGAAATTAAACAAATTCAAGATCCTAATTCATAGAAATCAAATTGAAAAGTAAAAGTAATGTTCCCTAGAAGTGTGTTCTTCGCACAGTGCACAGAAGCCTAGAACCGGCCAGAGCCAAGCTAGTTGCTGCTCCAAAACATGGTCGTCGTCCTACCGTCGCCGCCGGACCTAGGGTCGGTACCCTAGGCTGGGTCTTCTTTCCCTCTACTTTGATCTGTTTCGCTCGTCTCTGATCTTCTTTTTGAGTTGAAAAAGATGATTATTCTTGTGGCTTTTGTCTCCTTTTATAGTTGCTAAATTTTAAGTCTCCAAGTCTTCAATTAGGAGTAGGATTTGAGGAATTAGAGATGGATTTGGAGAAGAAATCTACTCTTCCGTGCTTGCGTGTGGACATTTCTGTTCCTGCGCTTCTCCATTACTCCTCACTCTGTATCTTATTTTTAAGAGCCAAAGTATTTGTAGAATAAATATGCTAAAAATCATGCATTTTATGTATAGAATGTAAACAATACCCTAAAATGCTATATAGAACAAAATATGATTATTTAGGTATAAAATCCACATGATTTGTATTAAAAAAGGCTAAGAAGTGAGGGAATAAAAATATGATATTTTGTGTCTCAACAAATACCCCCACACTTAGACTTTTGCACGTCCTCGTGCAAACTAGATGTTGAAAATCATTTTTTCCTCTTTTTGTTGAAATAATTAGAACTCAAAATAATTCCCCAATCTTATAACAATCTAAAGTGATGCAGGAAACATTAACTAAAAATTAATCATGTACCAAATAGATTAAACACTTTAAAAATCAATTTGCTACTTTAAATTTTAAAACAATTCTTTCACTTCAAGCTAAGTAGAATTTTTTTTATTTAATATCAAAACTTTGAATTAACTAAGGTCATTGAGGACAATTCAAAAGAAATAAATAGAGAAACAAAAAATAGTTAGAAATCCTAAGAAACAATTAAGTAAAGAAAAACTCAATATTTTCATTCATTTTTTATTCTTTTATATTTACCTAGCCATTTATTGCCTTTTTTCTATTTTTTTGTTTTGGCTCAATGGCGTCGGTTATTCTTTTTTAAACTGGTTATGGACAAGATTCGTAAGGCCCAAAACGGAGTTTGCTCTTCCAACTCAGGTTTTCTCCATACACAACATCACTTCCTTTTGGGATCTGTTGCTTAAGGGGACAAAGGTGCTATGCCACCCATGCCAACCTAAGATGGTGTTCCAGTATAAATATTATATTCATTTTTTCAGCATCTTGATAATATTTAAATAACCAAAATTTAGAAAAACAAAAAGATTTTCTTAAATATAACTTTACTTGAATAGAAACTTAGGAGAAAAAGAGTTAGTTTGAAAACTGCTCCATATATTTCTAAATAAATTGTGCACATTGAACTTAGCTAATTAAAAGGTATGAAATTAAACAAAGATAAATTCCAAATAGATTTGACTTAAAAGAAATGATTTAAAGTTTTGAGTAGCAAACTCATTTATAAAGAAATTTAAACATACTTGTTACAAAATTAATTTCAATTTAATGCAAAGATGCAACACTTAATAGTGCTAAAAGAATAAAAGAAACTATTCTGATTTCTAATTTTTATTGAAATTCTCTTTTTCTTATTATATTGATTTTCATGTGAAAGATTTTTTGTTTTCTTTAAAAAATTTAAAAAAATTTAACTTTTTTTTAACCAAATTGCATCTAAAATGCAAAATTTGACATGAAACGAATTTGTTTTCTACCCAATTCATGCTCCGAATATGTGTACAAAAACATGCAAACAAAAAAATTTTCCTAAAATATGCCTAACTAAATGCAGAAGCATCCCCCCACACTTAAATCATGCAGTGTCTTCAATGCATGTAATGATATAAAAATGATGAACTTATGCACATACAAGATGAAACAACTAACAACATGCATGAAACACGTAGAATCATAAAACAGATGCACGATGATAGGGAGGGCATCATAAGTTATGACAATTAAGCAAGCAAAAAGCAAGTTAATGATAAAAAATTAAATGCATAAAAGTAAAAGTTTAAATATCTAGGTTGCCTCGTAGAAAGCTGCCATCCTTTAGTGTCTTCGGCTAGACTCCTCATTCTGCTCGGGACAATATGGAGAATCCATATTATACTCTGCATAACATGTGATCACTTAAAACAAACTCAAGAACAAATCTAATAGCTAATCACAAGGTCAAAATTAACAATAAGAAACTAGTTTTAGTGATATTCATAAGTGAATTTTCCAAATAAACACATTAAGCTAACAACTTAAATTCTCAAGAAAGTAATCAAATTTCTTAAAAACTAGAAGTTATGGTGTGGGGTGATTCTTCTCAAAGAACAAACTCTAAAGAGTATTTGAAAAACAGTTCTGTTTTTGTTGAAAGTTACCAAAACAATTTCTTTCACTATTTCCTCTTCTTGTGTGGGAGCTATAAAAATTGTTTCTATTATTCAATTGGTTTTTTCTTAATCAGATCTGTTGTTTTTTTTTCAAACCATTATGACTAAGTACTCAAAAAGAGTAGAAGACACCTAAGTAGGAATTTTATGTGTAGCTCAGAAAACAATGTCCCAGATACACATCATACGTTACATAACACACAGTATGTAGCCAAGGATCAGAGTTTCGAATAGAAGTTGTAACACCCCAGCTCCCACCCTAGCCGTAAGTGTCCATTCATAGGATTGTAGTCTGGCCCACAAACCAACACGCGTCTTTCTCGCGCACTTTGTCCTCACTCGTGCGCGCCCAAGGAATTTCCCAGGGGGTCACCCATCCTAAAATTTCTCCAAGCCAAGCACGCTTAACTTTGGAATTTCCAGGTGATGAGTTCTCGAAAAGAAGATGCACCTTATTGGTATGAGTAGTACTATCAATCCATTTGAGCTCTTCCCATTCCCATCTTGATACGGGGTATTACATTCACCCCCACTTAGGAATGCAACGTCCTTGTTGCACCCTTTTTTTAACCCATAGATCTTCCCTACTAGGTGAATTAAGCTCTTTTGGCCCGTCACTGTCGCAAGGTTGCTCTGATACCATTTGTAACACCCCAGCCCCCACCCTGGCCGTAAGTGTCCACTCATAGGATTGTAGTCTGGCCCCACAAACCAACATGCGTCTTTCTAGGTGATAAGTTCTCGAAAAGAAGATGCACCTTGTTGGTAATCCTTTTGAGCTCTTCCCATTCCCATCTTGATACGGGGTATTATAGAAGTTCTGAGCACAAACCAAGAGAATTGAGAATCTCTTTTTTTTCCTTCAATCCCAATAGTTCATTCTGTACTAGATGGAAACGCATTTTTATCTTCCGAATGTGAAGTACAGTGATTGGACGGTCTTTTTGAAAAAATTGAGATGTTTTAATTCCCTTTTTTTGTTTCATAAAGAAAACTTAATTCTAAAACACAGATTCATGGCTTGAGTAAAATGGTAGGATTCCAAGGTTCTTGAGAGCGAATGAAGACTTTGAAAAAGTAGCAAACAAAAAAATCAATCTCAAGCTCTAGTAAGCAAATCAATTCCAACTAACCCAAGTTTTTTTGTTATTTTTTACTTCACTATATCCTACCTGCTATATCTAAACTCACAAGTTGATTTCAAAACGGAATTTTCAATAAGGTTTCAGCCTATTAAATTCTTGAGTAGTTTTTTTTTTTCAAATTTGAAGACCATCGTTTAGTGCTTATCAAGTTAGGAAATGTGATTTTCAACTCTAAGAAAAATGCAGACTCTGTAGCTAGCTTTAACATATAAAATGTGCAAGAGTATGAAAACGTTAAGAGTATGAAAACGTTTCTACTTAGCAAAGAGATGTTGAAATGAAAATGATAGCTTCTTCTAGAAAAATAGGGTTGAAAATAGGTCTGGCCAGTACCTAGTTTAACCCCTACACTTAAAATATTATTAGAGAAAAAATTTATAAAAAGAAATAGAAACTTTATTTTCTTATCTTTAGAAAAAAGTAGACCTAATCACAGGTCACGGGAATCACGCTCAATTTTTTTTAGACAGCCAACTCGTTAAATCAATGTGAAATCATTGTCTCAATTAAGCATGACTTGAACAAAAAAGTGGATTAGGCCACATGTCCAGTAAGAACAAGTAATGATGTATTTGGGAATCATCTTAGCACATTGCCTATACTTGTTGCATGAATACTTTGAAAAACCAATCATTAGGATAACAAGAGTACTAAATTAAAAAACTGGTCTGAAGGGCTCACACGTTTTGTATGTCGTTTTCAAGAGAGAACCCTTCATTATATTGGATCTTATGAACTGAACTTGAACACGTTTTTACACAATCTGTCTAAAGATGAGAATGAGCTAGGAATACTTACCTGAAAAGTAGGACTACACATTTAGAGATGCAACAGAATTGATCCTTATGCCATAACTTTCATAATCCAAACCTGAACTCTGATGTAATGCAACTCTTTTTACAGGTCTTGAGACTCCCTAAAAATGTAGCATTGTTTGAAGACCATGGTTTAGTGTTTATCAAGTTAGGAAATGTGATTTTCAACTCTAAGAAAAATGCAGACTCTGTAGCTCTTTAACATATAAAATGTGCAAGAGGATGAAAATGTTAAGGGTATGAAAACATTTATACTTAGCAAAGAGATGTTGAAATGAAAATGATAGCTTCTTCTAGAAAAATAGGGTTGAAAATAGGTCTGGCCAGTACCTAGTTTAACCCCTACACTTAAAATCTTATTGGAGAAAAAAATTATAAAAAGAAATAGAAACTTTATTTTCTTATCTTTAGAAAAAAGTAGACCTAATCACAGGTCACGGGAATCACGCTCAATTTTTTTTAGACAGCCAACTCGTTAAATCAATGTGAAATCATTGTCTCAATTAAGCATGACTTGAACAAAAAAGTGGATTAGGCCACATGTCCAGTAAGAACAAGTAATGATGTATTTGGGAATCATCTTAGCACATTGCCTATACTTGTCGCATGAATACTTTGAAAAACCAATCATTAGGATAACAAGAGTACTAAATTAAAAAACAGGTCTGAAGGGCTCACACGTTTTGTATGTCGTTTTCAAGAGAGAACCCTTCATTACATTGGATCTTATGAACTGAACTTGAACACGTTTTTACACAATCTGTCTAAAGATGAGAATGAGCTAGGAATACTTACCTGGAAAGTAGGACTGCACATTTAGAGATGCAACAGAATTGATCCTTATGCCATAACATTCATAATCCAAACCTGAACTCTAATGTAATGCAACTCTTTTTACAGATCTTGAGACTCCATAAAAATGTAGCATTGTTTGAAGGGGAACTTGATGACCATCTTCTCGGTAATGTTTCACTGAAATTTATAGCAAATGCAGCAATTTCCCTTCTATTTTGGTCAAGCCTTTTCTCCTCATATTTTGCTTTTAACCTTGCTTTGTTATTGCGTGCTATTTTTTTTCGGTGAAGCATGGGCACCTGTGGCAGCTACTTTGGTAGCAACTAAAGATATCCAGCCAGAATCATATTCTCATCTCGATGTCTGATTTTCAGCTCCTTGCACCTTTAAAGTGGTTCCTTAAACCTGAACTCTGTTGTTTATTCTGCTCTAATAGAAGAGATTCACATGACTGAAGATGCTGCCAACTGAAGATCTGAAAATTGAATTGGATTCTTTTTTTTCTTTTCAATTTGCCTACATTCAATGCCTAAAGAGAAAAAAATTAAAGCTCTAGGTTAAAGTAGCTACTGTTAGAATAAGTTCGAGAAGAAAATTTAGCTAGATTAAAGTTAGAAACTAAAAGTTAGAGTTAAGAGAAATAATAGACTAACTATTAATCTAAAGACACTAACACACACATAACTAAAATTCAAAATAAAAGATGACTCAAGCTAAAAGGACGTAACTCAAATAGCATATGAAGAGAACAAAAACTGTCTAGTAATTCAAAGAGACAAATTGTTGGACAATGTGCTATCATGCATATATATTTTTGCAATGTCCTTTGCCCATTGTCTTTTAGGTTTTGATAATGACAAAAGAGTGACAAAACATCATTATCATTTTGTGCATCAAGGCTAAGAATCAAAGCTACAACAAGTTCATATCCGTCTGTGAAGAAGGGACTTGAGCATCGGTGGAAGGAACGAGACCGAAGAGGTTGTTTCCTTAGTTGGGTAGTGTTTTAGGTCTTAGATTATGTGTTAAAGAGTATGGCATCTCTAAGGTTCATTCTCTTATCATCCTACCTTTAAAACACATTTTATATCAACTTTTGTGTGGGGAAGTTGTCTTTCTATTCGAATAATCTCTAGTTTATTCGAATAAGTTGTGATCTTTCCTATGACTGAAATTAACCTGTTTTATTCGAATAAATCACCATTTATTCAAATAAGTCCTGGTTTTTCAACCTGATTTATTCGAATAAATCACCATTTATTCGAATAGGAATTGGTTTTTCAAGCCACGCGGTTGATCCAAACTATTCGAATAGTTCTTGAATAATTCGAATAAGGCGACAGTTTCAACTACCAAACGGCTAGTTTTTTGAATCCTTTTCATCCCTATCCACTCCCCAACTTCTATAAACTATCTACTTTCGAGATTATCTTTAGTAGAACACTTAGAACACTTTGAAGAACATATCCTTTGAATATCCAAAGAGATTCTACTCAATCCCCTCCTTATATCCAAGCAAGGCAATTGTTTTGATTGCTAAATCATTTCTTTCTTGAGTCTTTCCTCATTGCTTGAGTCTTTGAGAGATATTGCCATATTCTAAAGGACTTCATTGTATTTGCAACAATCTACTCCGTGTTGGGAGAATTACTCGGTTGCGGTTTGTTTTCTTACTTTAATGTAAGGGATTTGTATTCTTGGTGTTGGGATTACACCAAGTGGTAAAAATCCTAACGGTTTGTGAAATCAAACGTTAGGTGGAAGAAATCCTGAGTTTTGTGAAATCAAAACTTTGGTGGTAAGATAAGAGGCTTGTGAAATCAAGTTCTCGAGTTGTATTCGGATTGTCAAACTCCGTTAAGTTTGACAGGTTAGTGAAGGCCTGGGCACGATTGCTTCGGGGACTGGATGTAGGCATTTAGGCCGAACCAGTATATATCGTGTGTGCATTGCTCTTATCCTTCACTTTATTTTGTTTGTGGTGCATTGTTTTTGTTGAATATTCGTGAAGAACGTTTCCGCACAAAAAAACCGGTCTTTTGGGCAACACCTCTATTCACCCCCCCTCTAGAGGTGTGCGAGGTTTCTAACACAAATAAATCTAAAACAAGGCAAGAGTTTGGAATAGACTCAAGGACACACAAAACAAACACTTAAAAAAATTAACCCACTTTTTTTGTATCTGCGTCTTATTAGAAACTACAAGTCTGTTCTTTTTTAGTGATTTTTTTTATTTTTTTCATTTTTTAGGAGTTTCTTTCTTTTTTGTTTTGTTATTTTTTTTGTTTTTCAATTTTTCTTGTTTTTTTTGTTTTGGTTTTTTTTTGCTTTAATTTTTTTGTTTTTTTTGTTTTTGTCATTCTTTTTTGAAACATAGCAAACTGATTTTCATAAAAGTTAATCTTTCCCTGGCAACGGCGCCAAAATTTAATAGGCGTGTCGTAGCACCCACAAATTTATTTATTATTTTCCTTAACTTAAATCCCCTTTTATGAACTAATATTTATGAAAACATATAGATAGGGTAAGTAAGGGTCGATCACACAAGGAAAGATACTTTTTATATTATGAAAATCAATTTATGATATTATTGAATTTGATCTGGTCTGATCTGATTGGATCTGGTCTGATTGGATCTGATCTGATATGATTGGATCTGATCTGATCTGATTGATTCTGATCTGATCTGATTGAGTCTGATCTGATCTAATTGAATGTGATCTGATCTTATTAGGTCTGGTCTGGTCTGATCTGATTGAGTTTGATCTGATCTGATCTGATTGAGTCTGGTTTGATCTGATCTGATTTTAATAAGAATAAGTAATAAGTAGAAAAAATAAGTCCTACGGAACAGACCCTAAATACCGATGAACAGAACCACGATGAATCCAATTCTCCCTTTCCCTGATTTGATTTTGATGCGGTTGAACAGAGTATATTTGTTTGTAGAAGAATTTATGGAAAAGCACTTAAAAGGTTAGAATTTATGAGAAAATTAAATTCCCATGTGTTTTTTCCAAATCAGTTCTCAATAAGTTTTAATTACCTTCTTATATTTCGGATTTGATTTAGTTCTTTTTATTTCTTTTGTAGGCATTTTTAATATTTTTAAAGTTTATTTTTTAGTTTTTTAGCTTAGTTTTATTTTAATATCTATTTTTACAATCTTTTAATTTTCTTTCAAAAATAATAGTTTTTAATCATTTTTTACATTACATTATTTTTATTTTATTTTTCCTAACCTATATAGTTTATTAGATATCTTATTTTGTTTGGAGAAAAAAATATAGCAAAAGACCAAATTAGAGTTCAAGTTTGAAAAGAAGAAGTTGAATTTGGGACAAAGCCCAAAACCATCAACAAAACAAGCCCAGTCCTTCCTCCTCTTTAGTCTCATGCAAGAATGAAATGCAAGAATGAAAAAAATCCAGCGGCTTTCTCCTTCTCCTTCGTCAACTTTGGAACGGAAGAACGCTACAACGTCTCTCCACAAATCTCGCTCAAGTGCTCCAACGTAAAGAAATTAAAGGCCCCTTTCTCTTATTATCCTATAAATTGATGACGAATTGTACATCAAAAGAACAAAGGGGGAATCATCGAGAAAGAACAGCAACTCTAGCCGCTGTAGTGGCGGCGGTCGGCTGCAGCTCCAGCGACGAGGCTAGCTAAGGCCAGTGGTGGTGTCCAGCGGAATGGTGGAAGAATCTCTAGTCAGAGGTTGCAGTAGCTTTCCAGCTCAAATTTCTTCAATTTCTTCATCTTCTTCATATTGGTAACCCTACATTTGTCAATTTCTTTTTCTCCTCCAATTTCTTTGTAAATGTTTATACTCAATTCCATTTACACTTTGTTTTCCTTATTGTGTTAATTTCAAATGTGCTAAAAAATATGGTTGGTGTTCTTTTATGGATTTTTTGATACATACATAGATACATACATCCATACATACATACATGCATGCAGGCATGCATGCATGCATACATGCATACATGCATACATTCATACATCCATACATACATACATACATACATACATACATACATACATACATACATACATACATACATACATACATACATACATACATGCATGCATGCATGCATGCATGCATACATACATACATACGTACATACATACATACGTACATACATACATACATACATACATACATACACACACACACACACAGACACACACACACGGAAAGCTAACCTTTGAAGGAAAGGTAATTATCATTAGCCAAAATATATACAGTAAAATAGATTTGACTTACCTACACACAAGAACGTACAATATGTCATATCGAGACTTTTTGCAAGTTATGCGCTTGATTCTTTTAAAAACTGCCAGGCGAGCACAGAGCGTCCCGTGAACTTCCACAGTGCGTTGGGAAGCCAAACAAAATAAGGGTGGCCGAAACCCAAGACGAACAGAAGTCAAAACGGGCCTAGGAATGTGAAATAAATGGGCCGAACATAAAATGGGCCATACGATCAGAAATGAGCAAAATTGAGGTCAAAGTAGAACTCGATGGGTCCCCAACGCATCGGGCCCCCGTGCGTCTCGTTGAGACCTTTCCGGAAAGTGCTCGCATGCTGAAAATGGGCACTCCTAGCAAAAGTTATGCCCAAAACAGCGTGATCACCACGCTAAGAGTTTAACGATGGGTGCAAACAAGCCCAAAACCGATAGGGTGAGTATTCGACCACTTATTTTTCCACTTCGCCCATTAAAATTTAGCATGATGGGATCGATCATACAAGAACCAATGCACCGGATCCCATCAGGAATACTCTGAAGTCAACTTTTTTGTTTAGATTATGAGCAATACCGATGGATTAAGAATAAATACACCATACGCGCAACACATGATGTTTGCGATCATACCAGCACTAATGCAACGAATCCCATTAGAACTCCGAAGTTAAGCGTGCTTGGGCGAGAGTAGTACTAGGATGGGTGACCACCTAGGAAGTCCTCGTGTTGCACCACTTTTTGTTCTTTTCATCATTTTCTTTTTGCAAGTTATGCGCTTGATTCTTTTAAAAATTGGGCCTTGATGTCGTTCCATAGTTCACTAGCCATCTCCATGTGTGAGATCATTATGCGAAGAGACGATTCAATGGTATTCCGTATCCATGAGACGATCAAGGAATTATTCGTCCACCAATCTTCAAGATCCCCTGAGTCCGGTGGTGGTTGTGGAATCGACCCATCCACAAAGCCGAACTTTTTACGTGCCCGAAGGGCAGTGCAAATTGCACGCGCCCATTCCTCATAGTTTTCACCTCGCAAAACAACCTGAGTAATAATCAAACCGGATTGTCATTTGCGTGGAGATCGTACGGAGAAATTGTACGTCTCTGCGGAACATCGTCAGCGTTCTTCTTTGACGCCTGCTGATCATTGGTCGTCATGCTAGATGAGTCCCTGCGATTCCTCAGCAAGGGGATCACCGAGCGGAAAAAACGAGAACCTTACAGCTCTGATACCATGTTGGACTTTAGAAGCGTGTATGGAAATTATCGTATATTTGCTCAAAGCTGCTGTGGAATATACAAGAAGCATGAATATATATAACTCTACCATTTACACTCATACCATACATAAAAGTCTTAACAAATATATCGAAACCAAATCTCCTAAATATATTCCTCCGTAGCCCATGACTTATTTGTTTCCAATAATAGTTCCTTTCCTTAATTCCTATCACCTATCTTTAGAAAAAAGTAGACCTAATCACAGGTCACAGAAATCACGCTCAATTTTTTTAGACAGCCAACTCGTTAAATCAATGTGAAATCATTGTCTCTATTAAGCATGACTTGAACAAAAAAGTGGATTAGGCCACATGTCCAGTAAGAACAAGTAATGATGTATTTGGGAATCATCTTAGCACATTGCCTATACTTGTCGCATGAATACTTTGAAAAACCAATCATTAGGATAACAAGAGTACTAAATTAAAAAATAGGTCTACAGGGCTCACACGTTTTGTATGTCGTTTCAAGAGAGAACCCTTCATTACATTGGATCTTATGAACTGAACTTGAACACGTTTTTACACCATCTGTCTAAAGATGAGAATGAGCTAGGAATACTTACTTGGAAAGTAGGACTGCACATTTTGAGATGCAACAGAATTGATCCTTATGCCATAACATTCATAATCCAAACCTGAACTCTGATGTAATGCAACTCTTTTTACAGATCTTGAGACTCCCTAAAAATGTAGCATTGTTTGAAGGGGAACTTGATGACCATCTTCTCGGTAATGTTTCACTGAAATGTATAGCAAATGCAGCAATTTCCCTTCTATTTTGGTCAAGCCTTTGCTCCTCATATTTTGCTTTTAACCTTGCTTTGTTATTGCGTGCTATTTTTTTCGGTGAAGCATGGGCACCTGTGGCAGCTACTTTGGTAGCAACTAAAGATATCCAGCCAGAATCATATTCTCATCTCAATGTCTGATTTTCAGCTCCTTGCACCTTTATAGTGGTTCCTTAAACCTGAACTCTGTTGTTTATTCTGCTCTAACAGAAGAGATTCACATGACTCTGCCAACTGAAGATCTGAAAATTGAATTGGATTCTTTTTTCTCTTTTCAATTTGCCTACATTCAATGCCTAAAGAGAAAAAAAATTAAAGCTCTAGGTTAAAGTAGCTACTGTTAGAATAAGTTCGAGAAGAAAATTAAGCTAGATTAAAGTTAGAAACTAAAAGAAACCAAAAGTTAGAGTTAAGAGAAATAATAGACTAACTATTAATCTAAAGACACTGACACAGACATAACTAAAATTCAAAATAAAAGATGACTCAAGCTAAAAGGACGTAACTCAAATAGCATATGAAGAGAATAAAAACTGTCTAGTAATCCAAAGAGACAAATAAATCTAAAACAAGGCAAGAGTTTGGAATAGACTCAAGGACACACAAAACAAACACTTAAAAAAATTAACCCACTTTTTTTGTATCTGCGTCTTATTAGAAACTACAAGTCTGTTCTTTTTTAGTGATTTTTTTATTTTCATTTTTTTCATTTTTAGGAGTTTCTTTCTTTTTTGTTTTGTTATTTTTTTTTTCAATTTTTCTTTTTTTTTGGTTTTGGTTTTTTTTGCTTTAATTTTTTTGTTTTATTTTTTTTGTTTTTTTCATTCTTTTTTGAAACATAGCAAACTGATTTTCATAAAAGTTAATCTTTCCCTGGCAACGGCGCCAAAATTTGATAGGCATGTCGTAGCACCTACAAATTAATTTATTATCCTTTTATGAACTAAAATTTATGAAAACATATAGATAGGGTAAGTAAGGGTCGATCCCACGAGGAAAGATACTTTTTATATTATGAAAATCAATTTATGATATTATTGAATTTGATCTGGTCTGATCTGATTGGATCTGGTCTGACTGGATCTGATCTGATATGATTGGATCTGATCTGATCTGATTGAGTCTGATCTGATCTGGTTGAGTGTGATCTGATCTAATTGGATGTGATGTGATCTTATTAGGTCTGGTCTGGTCTGATCTGATTTTAATAAGAATAAGTAATAAGTAGAAAAAATAAGTCCTACGGAACGGACCCTAAATACCGATGGACAGAACCACGATGAATCCAATTCTCCCTTTCCTTGATTTGATTTTGATGCGGTTGAGCAGAGTATAGTTGTTTGTAGAAGAATTTATGGAAAAGCACATAAAAAGGTTAGAATTTATGAGAAAATTAAATTCCCATGTGTTTTTTCCAAATCAGTTCTCAATAAGTTTTAATTACCTTCTTATAAGTCGGATTTGATTTAGTTCTTTTGATAGGCGTGTCGTAGCACCTACAAATTTATTTATTATTTTCCTTAACTTAAATCCCCTTTTATGAACTAATACTTATGAAAACATATAGATAGGGTAAGTAAGGGTCGATCACACGAGGAAAGATACTTTTTATATTATGAAAATCAATTTATGATATTATTGAATTTGATCTGGTCTGATCTGATTGGATCTGGTCTGATTGGATCTGATCTGATATGATTGGATCTGATCTGATCTGATTGATTCTGATCTGATCTGATTGAGTCTGATCTGATCTAATTGAATGTGATCTGATCTTATTAGGTCTGGTCTGGTCTGATCTGATTGAGTTTGATCTGATCTGATCTGATTGAGTCTGGTTTGATCTGATCTGATTTTAATAAGAATAAGTAATAAGTAGAAAAAATAAGTCCTACGGAACAGACCCTAAATACCGATGAACAGAACCACGATGAATCCAATTCTCCCTTTCCCTGATTTGATTTTGATGCGGTTGAACAGAGTATATTTGTTTGTGTAGAAGAATTTATGGAAAAGCACTTAAAAGGTTACAATTTATGAGAAAATTAAATTCCCATGTGTTTTTTCCAAATCAGTTCTCAATAAGTTTTAATTACCTTCTTATATTTCGGATTTGATTTAGTTCTTTTTATTTCTTTTGTAGGCATTTTTAATATTTTTAAAGTTTATTTTTTAGTTTTTTAGCTTAGTTTTATTTTAATATCTATTTTTACAATCTTTTAATTTTCTTAAAAAAAATATAGCAAAAGACCAAATTAGAGTTCAAGTTTGAAAAGAAGAAGTTGAATTTGGGACAAAGCCCAAAACCATCAACAAAACAAGCCCAGTCCTTCCTCCTCTTTAGTCTCATGCAAGAATGAAATGCAAGAATGAAAAAAATCCAGCGGCTTTCTCTTTCTCCTTCGTTAACTTTGGAACGGAAGAACGCTACAACGTCTCTCCACAAATCTCGCTCAAGTGCTCCAACGTAAAGAAATTAAAGGCCCCTTGCTCTTATTATCCTATAAATTGATGACGAATTGTACATCAAAAGAACAAAGGGGGAATCATCGAGAAAGAACAGCAACTCTAGCCGCTGTAGTGGCGGCGGTCGGCTGCAGCTCCAGCGACGAGGCTAGCTAAGGCCAGTGGTGGTGTCCGGCGGAATGGTGGAAGAATCTCTGGTCAGAGGTTGCAGTAGCTTTCCCGCTCAAAATTCTTCAATTTCTTCATCTTCTTCATATTGGTAACCCTACATTTGTCAATTTCTTTTTCTCCTCCAATTTCTTTGTAAATGTTTATACTCAATTCAATTTACACTTTGTTTTCCTTATTGTGTTAATTTCAAATGTGCTAAAAAATATGGTTGGTGTTCTTTTATGGATTTTTTGATACATACATACATACATACATCCATACATACATACATGCATGCAGGCATGCATGCATGCATGCATGCATCCATGCATACATTCATACATCCATACATACATACATACATACATACATACATACATGCATACATACATACATGCATGCATGCATGCATGCATGCATGCATGCATGCATGCATGCATGCATGCATGCATGCATGCATGCATGCATGCATCCATACATACATACGTACATACATACATACGTACATACATACATCCATACATACATACATACATACACACACACACACACAGACACACACACACGGAAACCTAACCTTTGAAGGAAAGGTAATTATCATTAGCCAAAATATATACAGTAAAATAGATTTGACTTACCTACACACAAGAACGTACAATATGTCATATCGAGACTTTTTGAGAGTTATGCGCTTGATTCTTTTAAAAACTGCCAGGCGAGCACAGAGCGTCTCGTGAACTTCCATAGTGCGTTGGAAAGCTACACAAAATAAGGGTGGCCGAAAACCAAGACGAACAAAAGTCAAAACGGGCCTAGGAATGTGAAATAAATGGGCCGAACATAAAATGGGCCGTACGATCAGAAACGAGCAAATTTGAGGTCAAAGTAGAACCTGATGGGTCCCCGACGCATCAGGCCCCCGTGCGTCTCGTTGAGACCTTTCCGGAAAGTGCTCAAAACCGATAGGGTGAGTATTCGACCCCTTATTTTTCCACTTCGCCCATTAAAATTTAGCATGATGGGATCGATCATACAAGCACCAATGCACCGGATCCCATCAGGAATACTCTGAAGTCAACTTTGTTGTTTAGATTATGAGCAATACCAATGCATTAAGAATAAATACACCATACGCGCAACACATGATGGTTGTGATCATACCGGCACTAATGCACCGGATCCCATCAGAACTCCGAAGTTAAGCGTGCTTGGGCGAGAGTAGTACTAGGATGGGTGACCCCCTAGGAAGTCCTTGTGTTGCACGACTTTTTGTTCTTTTCATCATTTTCTTTTTGCAAGTTATGCGCTTGATTCTTTTAAAAACTGCCAGGTGAGCACAGAGCGTCTCGTGAACTTCCACAATGTGTCGAGAAGCCACGCGAAATAAGGGTTGCCGAAACCCAAAACGAACAAAAGTAAAAACAGGCGTAGGAATGAGAAATAAATGGGCCGAACATAAAATGGGCCATACGATCAGAAACGAGCAAAATTGAGGTCAAATTAGAGCTCGATGGGTCTCCAACACATCGGGCCCCCGTGCGTCTTGTTGAGACCTTTCCAGAAAGTGCTCGCATGCTGAAAATGGACACTCCTAGAAAAAGTTATGCCCAAAACAGCGTGATCACCACGCTAAGAGTTTAACGATGGGTGCAAACAAGCCCAAAACCGATAGGGTGAGTATTCGACCCCTTATTTTTCCACTTCGCCCATTAAAATTTAGCATGATGGGATCGATCATACAAGAACCAATGCACCGGATCCCATCAGGAATACTCTGAAGTCAACTTTTTTGTTTAGATTATGAGCAATACCGATGGATTAAGAATAAATACACCATACGCGCAACACATGATGTTTGCGATCATACTAGCACTAATGTCTAGTATCCCATCAGAACTCCGAAGTAAAGCGTGCTTGGGCGAGAGTAGTACTAGGATGGGTGACCACCTAGGAAGTCCTCGTGTTGCACCACTTTTTGTTCTTTTCACCATTTTCTTTTTTCAAGTTATGCGCTTGATTCTTTTAAAAACTGCAAGGCGAGCACAGAGCATCCCGTGAACTTCCACAGTGCGTTGGGAAGCCAAACAAAATAAGGGTGGCCGAAACCCAAGACGAACAGAAGTCAAAACGGGCCTAGGAATGTGAAATAAATGGGCTGAACATAAAATGGGCCATACGATCAGAAACGAGCAAAATTGAGGTCAAAGTAGAACTCGATGGGTCCCCGACGCATCGGGCCCCCGTGCGTCTCGTTGAGACCTTTACGGAAAGTGCTCGCATGCTGAAAATGGGCACTCCTAGCAAAAGTTATGCCCAAAACAGCGTGATCACCACGCTAAGAGTTTAACGATGGGTGCAAACAAGCCCAAAACCGATAGGGTGAGTATTCGACCCCTTATTTTTCCACTTCCCCCATTAAAATTTAGCATGATGGGATCGATCATACAAGAACCAATGCACCGGATCCCATCAGGAATACTCTGAAGTCAACTTTTTTGTTTAGATTATGAGCAATACCGATGGATTAAGAATAAATACACCATACGCGCAACACATGATGTTTGCGATCATACCAGCACTAATGTCTAGTATCCCATCAGAACTCCGAAGTTAAGCGTGCTTGGGCGAGAGTAGTTCTAGGATGGGTGACCACCTAGGAAGTCCTCGTGTTGCACCACTTTTTGTTCTTTTCATCATTTTCTTTTTGCAAGTTATGCGCTTGATTCTTTTAAAAACTGCAAGGCGAGCACAGAGCGTCCCGTGAACTTCCACAGTGCGTTGGGAAGCCAAACAAAATAAGGGTGGCCGAAACCCAAGACGAACAGAAGTCAAAACGGGCCTAGGAATGTGAAATAAATGGGCTGAACATAAAATGGGCCATACGATCAGAAACGAGCAAAATTAAGGTCAAAGTAGAACTCAATGGGTCCCCGACGCATCGGGCCCCCGTGCGTCTCGTTGAGACCTTTACGGAAAGTGCTCGCATGCTGAAAATGGGCACTCCTAGCAAAAGTTATGCCCAAAACAGCGTGATCACCACGCTAAGAGTTTAACGATGGGTGCAAACAAGCCCAAAACCGATAGGGTGAGTATTCGACCCCTTATTTTTCCACTTCGCCCATTAAAATTTAGCATGATGGGATCGATCATACAAGAACCAATGCACCGGATCCCATCAGGAATACTCTGAAGTCAACTTTTTTGTTTAGATTATGAGCAATACCGATGGATTAAGAATAAATACACCATTCGTGCAACACATGATGTTTGCGATCATACCAGCACTAATGTCTAGTATCCCATCAGAACTCCGAAGTTAAGCGTGCTTGGGCGAGAGTAGTACTAGGATGGGTGACGACCTAGGAAGTCCTCGTGTTGCACCACTTTTTGTTCTTTTCATCATTTTCTTTTTGCAAGTTATGCGCTTGATTCTTTTAAAAACTGCAAGGCGAGCACAGAGCGTCCCGTGACCTTCCACAGTGCGTTGGGAAGCCAAACAAAATAAGGGTGGCCGAAACCCAAGACGAACAGAAGTCAAAACGGGCCTAGGAATGTGAAATAAATGGGCCGAACATAAAATGGGCCATACGATCAGAAACGAGCAAAATTGAGGTCAAAGTAGAACTCGATGGGTCCCCGACGCATCGGGCCCCTGTGCGTCTCGTTGAGATCTTTCCGGAAAGTGCTCGCATGCTGAAAATGGGCACTCCTAGCAAAAGTTATGCCCAAAACAGCGTGATCACCACGCTAAGAGTTTAACGATGGGTGCAAACAAGCCCAAAACCAATAGGGTGAGTATTCGACCCCTTATTTTTCCACTTCGCCCATTAAAATTTAGCATGATGGGATCGATCATACAAGAACCAATGCAACGGATCCCATCAGGAATACTCTGAAGTCAACTTTTTTGTTTAGATTATGAGCAATACCGATGGATTAAGAATAAATACACCATACGCGCAACACATGATGTTTGCGATCATACCAGCACTAATGCAACGGATCCCATTAGAACTCCGAAGTTAAGCGTGCTTGGGCGAGAGTAGTACTAGGATGGGTGACCACCTAGGAAGTCCTCGTGTTGCACCACTTTTTGTTCTTTTCATTTTTTTCTTTTTGCAAGTTATGCGCTTGATTCTTTTAAAAACTACCAGGCGAGCACAGAGCGTCCCGTGAACTTCCACAGTGCGTTGGGAAGCCAAACAAAATAAGGGTGGCCGAAACCCAAGACGAACAGAAGTCAAAACGGGCCTAGGAATGTGAAATAAATGGGCCGAACATAAAATGGGCCATACGATCAGAAACGAGCAAAATTGAGGTCAAAGTAGAACTCGATGGGTCCCCGACGCATCGGGCCCCCGCGCGTCTCGTTGAGACCTTTCCGGAAAGTACTCGCATGCTGAAAATGGACACTCCTAGCAAAAGTTATGCCTAAAACAGCGTGATCACCACGCCAAGAATTTAACGATGGGTGCAAACAAGCCCAAAACCGATAGGGTGAGTATTCGACCCCTTATTTTTCCACTTCGCCCATTAAAATTTAGCATGATGGGATCGATCATACAAGCACCAACGCACCGGATCCCATCATTACTCTGAAGTCAAGTTTGTTGTTTAGATTATGAGCAATACCGATGGATTGAGAATAAATACACTATACACGATCATACCAGCACTAATGTCTAGTATCCCATTAGAACTCCGAAGTTAAGCATTCTTGGGCGAGAGTAGTACTAGGATGGGTGACCACCTAGGAAGTCCTCGTGTTGCACAACTTTTTGTTCTTTTCATTTTTTTCTTTTTGCAAGTTATGCGCTTGATTCTTTTAAAAACTACCAGGCGAGCACAGAGCGTCCCGTGAACTTCCACAGTGCGTTGGGAAGCCAAACAAAATAATGGTGGCCGAAACCCAAGACGAACAGAAGTCAAAACGGGCCTAGGGATGTGAAATAAATGGGCCGAACATAAAATGGGCCATACGATCAGAAACGAGCAAAATTGAGGTCAAAGTAGAACTCGATGGGTCCCCGACGCATCGGGCCCCTGTGCGTCTCGTTGAGACCTTTCCGGAAAGTGCTCGCATGCTGAAAATGGGCACTCCTAGCAAAAGTTATGCCCAAAACAGCGTGATCACCACGCTAAGAGTTTAACGATGGGTGCAAACAAGCCCAAAACCGATAGGGTGAGTATTCGACCCCTTATTTTTCCACTTCGCCCATTAAAATTTAGCATGATGTGATCGATCATACAAGAACCAATGCACCGGATCCCATCAGGAATACTCTGAAGTCAACTTTTTTGTTTATATTATGAGCAATACCGATCGATTAAGAATAAATACACCATACGCGCAACACATGATGTTTGCGATCATACCAGCACTAATGCAACGGATCCCATTAGAACTCCGAAGTTAAGCGTGCTTGGGCGAGAGTAGTACTAGGATGGGTGACCACCTAGGAAGTCCTCGTGTTGCACCACTTTTTGTTCTTTTCATCATTTTCTTTTTGCAAGTTATGCGCTTGATTCTTTTAAAAACTGCCAGGCGAGCACAGAGCGTCCCGTGAACTTCCACAGTGCGTTGGGAAGCCAAACAAAATAATGGTGGCCGAAACCCAAGACGAACAGAAGTCAAAACGGGCCTAGGAATGTGAAATAAATGGGCCGAACATAAAATGGGCCATACGATCAGAAACGAGCAAAATTGAGGTCAAAGTAGAACTCGATGGGTCCCCGACTCATCGGGCCCCCGCGCGTCTCGTTGAGACCTTTCTGGAAAGTGCTCGCATGCTGAAAATGGAAACTCCTAGCAAAAGTTATGCCCAAAACAGCGTGATCACCACGCTAAGAGTTTAACGATGGGTGCAAACAAGCCCAAAACCGATAGGGTGAGTATTCGACCCCTTATTTTTCAACTTCGCCCATTAAAATTTAGCATGATGGGATCGATCATACAAGAACCAATGCACCGGATCCCATCAGGAATACTCTGAAGTCAACTTTTTTGTTTAGATTATGAGCAATACCGATGGATTAAGAATAAATACACCATACGCGCAACACATGATGTTTGCGATCATACCAGCACTAATGTCTAGTATCCCATTAGAACTCCGAAGTTAAGCGTGCTTGGGCGAGAGTAGTACTAGGATGGGTGACGACCTAGGAAGTCCTCGTGTTGCACCACTTTTTGTTCTTTTCATCATTTTCTTTTTGCAAGTTATGCGCTTGATTCTTTTAAAAACTGCAAGGCGAGCACAGAGCGTCCCGTGAACTTCCACAGTGCGTTGGGAAGCCAAACAAAATAAGGGTGGCCGAAACCCAAGACGAACAGAAGTCAAAACGAGCCTAGGAATGTGAAATAAATGGGCCGAACATAAAATGGGCCATACGATCAGAAACGAGCAAAATTGAGGTCAAAGTAGAACTCGATGGGTCCCCGACGCATCGGGCCCCTGTGCGTCTCGTTGAGACCTTTCCGGAAAGTGCTCGCATGCTGAAAATGGGCACTCCTAGCAAAAGTTATGCCCAAAACAGCGTGATCACCACGCTAAGAGTTTAACGATGGGTGCAAACAAGCCCAAAACCGATAGGGTGAGTATTCGACCCCTTATTTTTCCACTTCGCCCATTAAAATTTAGCATGATGTGATCGATCATACAAGAACCAATGCACCGGATCCCATCAGGAATACTCTGAAGTCAACTTTTTTGTTTATATTATGAGCAATACCGATCGATTAAGAATAAATACACCATACGCGCAACACATGATGTTTGCGATCATACCAGCACTAATGCAACGGATCCCATTAGAACTCCGAAGTTAAGCGTGCTTGGGCGAGAGTAGTACTAGGATGGGTGACCACCTAGGAAGTCCTCGTGTTGCACCACTTTTTGTTCTTTTCATCATTTTCTTTTTGCAAGTTATGCGCTTGATTCTTTTAAAAACTGCCAGGCGAGCACAGAGCGTCCCGTGAACTTCCACAGTGCGTTGGGAAGCCAAACAAAATAATGGTGGCCGAAACCCAAGACGAACAGAAGTCAAAACGGGCCTAGGAATGTGAAATAAATGGGCCGAACATAAAATGGGCCATACGATCAGAAACGAGCAAAATTGAGGTCAAAGTAGAACTCGATGGGTCCCCGACTCATCGGGCCCCCGCGCGTCTCGTTGAGACCTTTCTGGAAAGTGCTCGCATGCTGAAAATGGACACTCCTAGCAAAAGTTATGCCCAAAACAGCGTGATCACCACGCTAAGAGTTTAACGATGGGTGCAAACAAGCCCAAAACCGATAGGGTGAGTATTCGACCCCTTATTTTTCCACTTCGCCCATTAAAATTTAGCATGATGGGATCGATCATACAAGAACCAATGCACCGGATCCCATCAGGAATACTCTGAAGTCAACTTTTTTGTTTAGATTATGAGCAATACCGATGGATTAAGAATAAATACACCATACGCGCAACACATGATGTTTGCGATCATACCAGCACTAATGTCTAGTATCCCATTAGAACTCCGAAGTTAAGCGTGCTTGGGCGAGAGTAGTACTAGGATGGGTGACGACCTAGGAAGTCCTCGTGTTGCACCACTTTTTGTTCTTTTCATCATTTTCTTTTTGCAAGTTATGCGCTTGATTCTTTTAAAAACTGCAAGGCGAGCACAGAGCGTCCCGTGAACTTCCACAGTGCGTTGGGAAGCCAAACAAAATAAGGGTGGCCGAAACCCAAGACGAACAGAAGTCAAAACGAGCCTAGGAATGTGAAATAAATGGGCCGAACATAAAATGGGCCATACGATCAGAAACGAGCAAAATTGAGGTCAAAGTAGAACTCGATGGGTCCCCGACGCATCGGGCCCCTGTGCGTCTCGTTGAGACCTTTCCGGAAAGTGCTCGCATGCTGAAAATGGGCACTCCTAGCAAAAGTTATGCCCAAAACAGCGTGATCACCACGCTAAGAGTTTAACGATGGGTGCAAACAAGCCCAAAACCGATAGGGTGAGTATTCGACCCCTTATTTTTCCACTTCGCCCATTAAAATTTAGCATGATGGGATCGATCATACAAGAACCAATGCACCGGATCCCATCAGGAATACTCTGAAGTCAACTTTTTTGTTTAGATTATGAGCAATACCGATGGATTAAGAATAAATACACCATACGCGCAACACATGATGTTTGCGATCATACCAGCACTAATGTCTAGTATCCCATCAGAACTCCGAAGTTAAGCGTGCTTGGGCGAGAGTAGTACTAGGATGGGTGACCACCTAGGAAGTCCTCGTGTTGCACAACTTTTTGTTCTTTTCATTTTTTTCTTTTTGCAAGTTATGCGCTTGATTCTTTTAAAAACTACCAGGCGAGCACAGAGCGTCCCGTGAACTTCCACAGTGCGTTGGGAAGCCAAACAAAATAATGGGTGCCGAAACCCAAGACGAACAGAAGTCAAAACGGGCCTAGGGATGTGAAATAAATGGGCCGAACATAAAATGGGCCATACGATCAGAAACGAGCAAAATTGAGGTCAAAGTAGAACTCGATGGGTCCCCGACGCATCGGGCCCCCGCGCGTCTCGTTGAGACCTTTCCGGAAAGTACTCGCATGCTGAAAATGGACACTCCTAGCAAAAGTTATGCCTAAAACAGCGTGATCACCACGCCAAGAATTTAACGATGGGTGCAAACAAGCCCAAAACCGATAGGGTGAGTATTCGACCCCTTATTTTTCCACTTCGCCCATTAAAATTTAGCATGATGGGATCGATCATACAAGCACCAACGCACCGGATCCCATCAGTACTCTGAAGTCAAGTTTGTTGTTTAGATTATGAGCAATACCGATGGATTGAGAATAAATACACTATACACGATCATACCAGCACTAATGTCTAGTATCCCATTAGAACTCCGAAGTTAAGCATTCTTGGGCGAGAGTAGTACTAGGATGGGTGACCACCTAGGAAGTCCTCGTGTTGCACAACTTTTTGTTCTTTTCATCATTTTCTTTTTGCAAGTTATGCGCTTGATTCTTTTAAAAACTGCAAGGCTAGCATAGAGCGTCCCGTGAACTTCCACAGTGCGTTGGGAAGCCAAACAAAATAAGGGTGGCCGAAACCCAAGACGAACAGAAGTCAAAACGGGCCTAGGAATGTGAAATAAATGGCCGAACATAAAATGGGCCATACGATCAGAAACGAGCAAAATTGAGGTCAAAGTAGAACTCGATGGGTCCCCGACTCATCGGGCCCCCGCGCGTCTCCTTGAGACCTTTCTGGAAAGTGCTCGCATGCTGAAAATGGACACTCCTAGCAAAAGTTATGCCCAAAACAGCGTGATCACCACGCTAAGAGTTTAACGATGGGTGCAAACAAGCCCAAAACCGATAGGGTGAGTATTCGACCCCTTATTTTTCCACTTCGCCCATTAAAATTTAGCATGATGGGATCGATCATACAAGCACCAACGCACCGGATCCCATCATTACTCTGAAGTCAAGTTTGTTGTTTAGATTATGAGCAATACCGATGGATTGAGAATAAATACACTATACACGATCATACCAGCACTAATGTCTAGTATCCCATTAGAACTCCGAAGTTAAGCGTGCTGGGCGAGAGTAGTACTAGGATGGGTGACGACCTAGGAAGTCCTCGTGTTGCACCACTTTTTGTTCTTTCATCATTTTCTTTTGCAAGTTATGCGCTTGATTCTTTAAAAACTGCAAGGCGAGCACAGAGCGTCCCGTGAACTTCCACAGTGCGTTGGGAAGCCAAACAAAATAAGGGTGGCCGAAACCCAAGACGAACAGAAGTCAAAACGAGCCTAGGAATGTGAAATAAATGGGCCGAACATAAAATGGGCCATACGATCAGAAACGAGCAAAATTGAGGTCAAAGTAGAACTCGATGGGTCCCCGACGCATCGGGCCCCTGTGCGTCTCGTTGAGACCTTTCCGGAAAGTGCTCGCATGCTGAAAATGGGCACTCCTAGCAAAAGTTATGCCCAAAACAGCGTGATCACCACGCTAAGAGTTTAACGATGGGTGCAAACAAGCCAAAACCGATAGGTGAGTATTCGACCCCTTATTTTTCCACTTCGCCCATTAAAATTTAGCATGATGTGATCGATCATACAAGAACCAATGCACCGGATCCCATCAGGAATACTCTGAAGTCAACTTTTTTGTTTAGATTATGAGCAATATCGATCGATTAAGAATAAATACACCATACGCGCAACACATGATGTTTGCGATCATACCAGCACTAATGCAACGGATCCCATTAGAACTCCGAAGTTAAGCGTGCTTGGGCGAGAGTAGTACTAGGATGGGTGACCACCTAGGAAGTCCTCGTGTTGCACCACTTTTTGTTCTTTTCATCATTTTCTTTTTGCAAGTTATGCGCTTGATTCTTTTAAAAACTGCCAGGCGAGCACAGAGCGTCCCGTGAACTTCCACAGTGCGTTGGGAAGCCAAACAAAATAATGGTGGCCGAAACCCAAGACAAACAGAAGTCAAAACGGGCCTAGGAATGTGAAATAAATGGGCCGAACATAAAATGGGCCATACGATCAGAAACGAGCAAAATTGAGGTCAAAGTAGAACTCGATGGGTCCCCGACGCATCGGGCCCCCGCGCGTCTCGTTGAGACCTTTCTGGAAAGTGCTCGCATGCTGAAAATGGACACTCCTAGCAAAAGTTATGCCCAAAACAGCGTGATCACCACGCTAAGAGTTTAACGATGGTGCAAACAAGCCAAAACCGATAGGGTGAGTATTCGACCCCTTATTTTTCCACTTCGCCCATTAAAATTTAGCATGATGGGATCGATCATACAAGAACCAATGCACCGGATCCATCAGGAATACTCTGAAGTCAACTTTTTTGTTTAGATTATGAGCAATACCGATGGATTAAGAATAAATACACCATACACGCAACACATGATGTTTGCGATCATACCAGCACTAATGTCTAGTATCCATTAGAACTCCGAAGTTAAGCGTGCTTGGGCGAGAGTAGTACTAGGATGGGTGACGACCTAGGAAGTCCTCGTGTTGCACCACTTTTTGTTCTTTTCATCATTTTCTTTTTGCAAGTTATGCGCTTGATTCTTTTAAAAACTGCAAGGCGAGCACAGAGCGTCCCGTGAACTTCCACAGTGCGTTGGGAAGCCAAACAAAATAAGGGTGGCCGAAACCCAAGACGAACAGAAGTCAAAACGGGCCTAGGAATGTGAAATAAATGGGCCGAACATAAAATGGGCCATACGATCAGAAACGAGCAAAATTGAGGTCAAAGTAGAACTCGATGGGTCCCCGACTCATCGGGCCCCCGCGCGTCTCGTTGAGACCTTTCTGGAAAGTGCTCGCATGCTGAAAATGGAAACTCCTAGCAAAAGTTATGCCCAAAACAGCGTGATCACCACGCTAAGAGTTTAACGATGGGTGCAAACAAGCCCAAAACCGATAGGGTGAGTATTCGACCCCTTATTTTTCCACTTCGCCCATTAAAATTTAGCATGATGGGATCGATCATACAAGAACCAATGCACCGGATCCCATCAGGAATACTCTGAAGTCAACTTTTTGTTTAGATTATGAGCAATACCGATGGATTAAGAATAAATACACCATACGCGCAACACATGATGTTTGCGATCATACCAGCACTAA